>CM034532.1:61061296-61174633 GCA_020002185.1 Paraescarpia echinospica
GAAACAAGTCAAATAATTATAGACCAGTTAGTTTAATATCGGTGATTTGTAAATTATTAGAAAGACTAATTAAAGATCACATGGTGGATTTCTTGTTAAACATAACTTTATAAACCCATCTCAACATGGGTTTCTAAAAGCGAGGTCATGCTTAACAAATATGTTATGTTTTTTGGAAGATATCACTAAGTGGGTAGATGATGGATCACCAGTAGATATCATCTACTTAGATTTTCAAAAAGCTTTCGACAAAGTGCCACATCAGAGATTACTGCTTAAACTAAAGCCCATGGCATAGGAAATGGTATAATTAACTGGATAGAAAAATGGCTGATTGACAGAAGACAACGGGTAGTTGTTGATGGGGAAGCTTCAAAGTGGAAATCAGTTTTGAGTGGGGTTCCACAGGGATCAGTACTGGGACCTATATTATTCTTAATATATATAAACGATTTGGACGATGATATAGCTAGCAAGGTGTTGAAATTTGCAGATGATACAAAAGTGTTTAGAAGGATTAAAAGTGATGGGGATAGACAGCATTTACAAGATGATCTTGACAGGTTGATCAAATGGTCTGAAAAGTGGCAAATGTTGTTCAATTTTGGAAATGTAAATGCCTTCACACAGGACATGGGAACGAATATGTAGAATATACAATGGGGGAACTGTACTAAGTACTACTGTAAAAGAAAAAGACTTAGGGCTGACAATTAGTGCTGACATGAAGGTTTCAGAGCAGTGTGGAATTGCAGCTTCAAAGGGAAATCAAATCCTTGGATTGATTAGGCGAAATATAGCATATAAAGAAAAAGAACTAATAATACCACTGTACAAAACAATAGTTAGGCCTCATTTAGAATATTGTATACAAGCATGGAGGCCATACCGCAAGAAGGACATAGATATGCTAGAAAGAGTACGGAGGAGAGCGACTAAAATGATATCAAAACTGAGGGATCTTAGTTATGAAAAACGCTTAAAAGTATGTGGTTTAACAACACTAGAGACCAGGAGATTGAGAGGAGATCAGATAGAAGTGTTTAAAATATTGAATGGTTATGAAAATATTGATAGAAATATGTTTTTTTCAGTTAAGAAAGATAGAAAGACTAGAGGACATGAAATTACATTAGTAAAGGAGCAGTGTAGATTAGACGTGAGAAAGTTCTCATTTTCACAAAGGACTGTGAATGAATGGAACAGATTATCTGATGATTGTGTGGGTGCTAGTAGTGTGAATATGTTTAAAAATAAAATCGACACATACCTCAGAAGGGCTGGATATATGTAGATAAAAGGGTTGGACTCTCGATAAGCCAAAGGGCTTTCTTGTCCACCTGCCATCTAGAGTTAATTCTCTGGATGGCAATCTTGTTAAATCTTGTTAAATCTTGAGTTGTGTTAGGGAGGGCAGTATGAGTTGCGTTAGGGAGTGCTGTAGGAGTTGCGTTAGGGAGTGCAGTGGGAGTTGCGTTAGGGAGTGCAGTGGGAGTTGTGTTAAGGAGTGCAGTGGGAGTTATGTTAGGGAGTGCAGTAGGAGTTGTGTTAGGGAGGGCAGTAGGAGTTGTGTTAGGGAGTGCAGTAGGAGTTGTGTTAGGGAGTGCAGTGGGAGTTGCGTTAGGGAGTGCAGTGGGAGTTGCGTTAGGGAGTGCAGTGGGAGTTGTGTTAAGGAGTGCAGTGGGAGTTATGTTAGGGAGTGCAGTAGGAGTTGTGTTAGGGAGTGCAGTAGGAGTTGTGTTAGGGAATGCAGTAGGAGTTGTGTTAGGGAGTGCAGTAAGAGTTGCGTTAGGGAGTGCAGTGGGAGTTGCGTTAGGGAGTGCTGTAGGAGTTGTGTTAGGGAGTGCAGTATGAGTTGTGTTAGGGAGTGCAGCAGGAGTTGTGTTAGGGAGTGCAGTAGGAGTTGCGTTAGGGAGGGCAGTAGGAGTTGTGTTAGGGAGTGCAGTGGGAGTTGTGTTAGGGAGTGCAGTAGGAGTTGTGTTAGGGAGTGCAGTAGGAGTTGCGTTAGGGAGGGCAGTGGGAGTTGCGTTAGGGAGTGCAGTGGGAGTTGTGTTAGGGAGTGCAGCAGGAGTTGTGTTAGGGAGTGCAGTGGGAGTTGTGTTAGGGAGTGCTGTAGGAGTTGTGTTAGGGAGTGCAGTAGGAGTTGTGTTAGGGAGTGCAGTAGGAGTTGTGTTAGGGAGTGCAGTAGGAGTTGTGTTAAGGAGTGCAGTGGGAGTTGTGTTAGGGAGTGCTGTAGGAGTTGTGTTAGGGAGTGCAGTAGGAGTTGTGTTAGGGAGTGCAGTATGAGTTGTGTTAGGGAGTGCTGTAGGAGTAGTGTTAGGGAGTGCTGTAGGAGTTATGTTAGGGAGTGCTGTAGGAGTTGTGTTAGGGAGTGCAGTGGGAGTTGCGTTAGGGAGTGCAGTATGAGTTGCGTTAGGCAGTGCTGTAGGAGTTGTGTTAGGGAGTGCAGTAGGAGTTGCGTACCATCAAAGTAAAATCAGAAAGAAATAATAAAATGCAGTTGAGGAGAAATTTCCACAAAGGAAGATATAAGGAAATGAGGAAATATTTAGCAAAGATAGACTGGAATAATACACTGAAGAATAAGACAGCAACAGAATGCTGGAATATCTTAAAGAATGAAATAGAGTGCATCGTAGATAAATTTGTTCCCTTCAAAAAACAAGGGAAACGGACCAGAAAGAAATACTTATCGAAAGAAGCCATTAGAAAAATTAAGTATAAACAAATGATGTGGAAGTCATTTAGACGTACTGGCAATGACGAAGACTACAACATTTATAAAGAAGCACTAAACCAAGCTACAGCTGAAATTAGAAATTCAAAGAGAAGCTATGAACATAAATTAGCTTGTAATATAAAACATGACAGCAAGAGTTTTTATGCGTATGTTCGAAGCAAACAGAAAGTTCAGGATAAGGTCGGTCCTCTAGAAGATACTGCTGGAAATATAATATCAGAAGGATTCTTAATGGCTGAAGACCTAAATGAGTATTTAGTTCAGTGTTTACCAGAGAAGACACTTGTTCACTGCCAGTACCAGAGGCTAAGTTCAAGGGGGCAGAATCAGACTATTTAAGACAGTTAATTGTAACCCCAGAAATGGTAGCTAAGAAAATTAGGGCTATGAAGGAAAATAAATCACCTGGAGTGGATGGTATTCCACCCAAACTACTAGTGGAAATTGTAGAACAAATTAGCATACCGCTTGCAACAGTTTTCAACTTGTCATTAGAAGAGGGAGTGGTTCCTTTAGAATGGAAAGAAGCAAACATTATACCGTTATTTAAAAAAGGTTCGAGAAACAAGTCAGAGAACTATAGACCAGTGAGTTTAACATCAGTGATTTGTAAATTATTAGAAAGACTAATTAAAGATCACATGGTGGATTTTCTTGTTAAACATAACTTGATAAACCCATCTCAACATGGGTTTCTAAAAGCGAGGTCATGCTTAACAAATATGTTATGTTTTTTGGAAGATATCACTAAGTGGGTAGATGATGGATCACCAGTAGATATCATCTACTTAGATTTTCAAAAAGCTTTCGACAAAGTGCCACATCAGAGATTACTGCTTAAACTAAAAGCCCATGGCATAGGAAATGGTATAATTAACTGGATAGAAAAATGGCTGATTGACAGAAGACAACGGGTAGTTGTTGATTGGGAGGCTTCAAACTGGAAATAAGTTTTGAGTGGGGTTCCACAGGGATCAGTACTGGGACCTATATTATTCTTAATATATATAAACGATTTGGACGATGATATAGCTAGCAAGGTGTTGAAATTTGCAGATGATACAAAAGTGTTTAGAAGGATTGAAAGTGATGGTGATAGACAGCATTTACAAGATGATCTTGACAGGTTGATCAAATGGTCTGAAAAGTGGCAAATGTTGTTCAATTTTGGGAAATGTAAATGCCTCCACACAGGACATGGGAACGAATATGTAGAATATACAATGGGGGGAACTGTACTAAGTACTACTGTAAAAGAAAAAGACTTAGGGCTGACAATTAGTGCTGACATGAAGGTTTCAGAGCAGTGTGGAATTGCAGCTTCAAAGGGAAATCAAATCCTTGGATTGATTAGGCGAAATATAGCATATAAAGAAAAAGAACTAATAATACCACTGTACAAAACAATAGTTAGGCCTCATTTAGAATATTGTATACAAGCATGGAGGCCATACCGCAAGAAGGACATAGATATGCTAGAAAGAGTACGGAGGAGAGCGACTAAAATGATACCAAAACTGAGGGATCTTAGTTATGAAAAACGCTTAAAAGTATGTGGTTTAACAACACTAGAGACCAGGAGATTGAGAGGAGATCAGATAGAAGTGTTTAAAATATTGAATGGTTATGAAAATATTGATAGAAATATGTTTTTTTCAGTTAAGAAAGATAGAAAGACTAGAGGACATGAAATTACATTAGTAAAGGAGCAGTGTAGATTAGACGTGAGAAAGTTCTCATTTTCACAAAGGACTGTGAATGAATGGAACAGATTATCTGATGATTGTGTGGGTGCTAGTAGTGTGAATATGTTTAAAAATAAAATCGACACATACCTCAGAAGGGCTGGATATATGTAGATAAAAGGGTTGGACTCTCGATAAGCCAAAGGGCTTTCTTGTCCACCTGCCATCTAGAGTTAATTCTCTGGATGGCAATCTTGTTAAATCTTGTTAAATCTTGAGTTGTGTTAGGGAGGGCAGTATGAGTTGCGTTAGGGAGTGCTGTAGGAGTTGCGTTAGGGAGTGCAGTGGGAGTTGCGTTAGGGAGTGCAGTGGGAGTTGTGTTAAGGAGTGCAGTGGGAGTTATGTTAGGGAGTGCAGTAGGAGTTGTGTTAGGGAGGGCAGTAGGAGTTGTGTTAGGGAGTGCAGTAGGAGTTGTGTTAGGGAGTGCAGTGGGAGTTGCGTTAGGGAGTGCAGTGGGAGTTGCGTTAGGGAGTGCAGTGGGAGTTGTGTTAAGGAGTGCAGTGGGAGTTATGTTAGGGAGTGCAGTAGGAGTTGTGTTAGGGAGTGCAGTAGGAGTTGTGTTAGGGAATGCAGTAGGAGTTGTGTTAGGGAGTGCAGTAGGAGTTGCGTTAGGGAGTGCAGTGGGAGTTGCGTTAGGGAGTGCTGTAGGAGTTGTGTTAGGGAGTGCAGTATGAGTTGTGTTAGGGAGTGCAGCAGGAGTTGTGTTAGGGAGTGCAGTAGGAGTTGCGTTAGGGAGGGCAGTAGGAGTTGTGTTAGGGAGTGCAGTGGGAGTTGTGTTAGGGAGTGCAGTAGGAGTTGTGTTAGGGAGTGCAGTAGGAGTTGCGTTAGGGAGGGCAGTGGGAGTTGCGTTAGGGAGTGCAGTGGGAGTTGTGTTAGGGAGTGCAGCAGGAGTTGTGTTAGGGAGTGCAGTGGGAGTTGTGTTAGGGAGTGCTGTAGGAGTTGTGTTAGGGAGTGCAGTAGGAGTTGTGTTAGGGAGGGCAGTAGGAGTTGTGTTAGGGAGTGCAGTAGGAGTTGTGTTAGGGAGTGCAGTGGGAGTTGTGTTAAGGAGTGCAGTAGGAGTTGTGTTAAGGAGTGCAGCAGGGGTTGTGTTAGGGAGTGCAGTGGGAGTTGTGTTAAGGAGTGCTGTAGGAGTTGTGTTAGGGAGTGCAGTAGGAGTTGTGTTAGGGAGTGCAGTGGGAGATGTGTTAGGGAGTGCAGTAGAAGTTGTGTTAGGGAGTGCAGTGGGAGTTGTATTAGGGATGCAGTAGGAGTTGTGTTAGGGAAAGCAGTATGAGTTGTGTTAGGGAGTGCAGTGGGAGTTGTGTTAGGGAGTGCAGTATGAATTGTGTTAGGGTGTGCAGTAGGAGTTGTGTTAGGGAGTGCAGTAGGAGTTGTGTTAGGGAGTGCAGTGGGAGTTATGTTAGGGAGTGCAGTAGGAGTTGTGTTAGGGAGTGCAGTAGGAGTTGTGTTAGGGAGTGCAGTATGAATTGTGTTAGGGAGTGCAGTAGGAGTTGTGTTAGGGAGTGCAGTAGGAGTTGTGTTAGTGAGTGCAGTGGGAGTTATGTTAGGGAGTGCAGCAGTATGAATTGTGTTAGGGAGTGCAGTAGGAGTTGTGTTAGGGAGTGCAGTGGAAGTTATGTTAGGGAGTGCAGCAGTATGAATTGTGTTAGGGAGTGCAGTAAGAGTTGTGTTAGGGAGTGCAGTGGGAGTTGTGTTAGGGAGTGCAGCAGTATGAATTGTGTTAGGGAGTGCAGTAGGAGTTGTGTTAGGGAGTGCAGTGGGAGTTGTGTTAGGGAGTTCAGTGGGAGTTGTGTTAGGGAATGCAGTAGGAATTGTGTTAGGGATTGCAGTGGGAGTTGTGTTAGCAAGAGGTAGGAGGCTGCTAACAAACAGCATGCAAAAAAACATATGTTGCATGTGAATTTAATTTGGAGGAAGAAATAAAGGATGCCGTCATCACGACACCATAATATTGTGAACACGACTATGATATTTCGGCGGCTGATAATTTTTTTTATCTGTACAATCACGCATATATAAACCATGAAATTGTGACGTTTGGAGATATCCATAATTGCGGATACACTAGCATGTTCTTTATCTTCAGTTTGCATACGCCAAATAGTCCCTTCCGGGGTTAACGTATGCCTTTTACAACATATCTGTCCTGAAAATGTGGTTTTTAGGTACGAATGTTAGGTGGACACATCCATTTATTGTGACATGTGAAGCTTTCCATATGTACATAACTTTTTACTACATGACATTAAAAAAACTTAATAAAACAAGTTTACAAAAAACTTGACGTCAAGTGTTCAACAAGTAAGTTTAATGAAGTTAACTTGTGATGACATATTTGCATCCAATCACAACAGCCTGTAATGACTTGTAACGTCCGGTGACTCGTTACCAAAGCTGCCTGTTGCCATTGCAAGCATCGGACGGTCTATCAGTGGTCCCAGGCGTGTGAACATCTGTAACTTACACTAACGCAGCACAGCCAGATACGTTTTAACATATTATTGGTGTAAATACAAAATGTTTTGGTTTTTGAATTTTTTGGATGTAGCCAATGCATTTGAGTAATCTGTGAACGCAGGTTATCACTGTCGGGCAAAGTTACTAAACTGGATTTGTTCCCTTGTCACATATCCCAGTACGTTGTAAAACTAGCATAACCAAGGCTATTTATATGGTGTCCAAACATGATAGTATTATTCCTGCCATTTTTTTTAAATCCAGGAGATTCATCAGCGGTTAAGCACGATTCCCGTGTGGCGCTGTCTCGTCGCGTTGTTTCGGATCTTAATATCGGGTGGGGGTGCTGTTGGAGATTTTTCGCAGGAAATTCAGCGGTTCGCTTTCTCCAGCACTCACAAACGGGGGGGGGACTATGGGAGATTTTCTGACGGAAAGTAAGCGGTTCAGCACATCTCAGCACGTCTCCAGGCCGTTTTTGTTTTTGCTTGCAACAGGTTTGCATTATTGTTCAAAATGACTATGTACTCCTGTGTTCCATACGCCACTTTTATCTTTTTTATCTATCTTACTTTTCCGCCATTTTAGAAAACAGTTATAAATAAAATTAATAAAACTTGAAGAGCTTCATGTTGAAATATCGACTATTTGCATCTTCTAATAAGGAACATTCTTTATTCCCGATAACCTTTTCAAATATACATTTGATCTTCGGGGTAAAAAACCCGCACACAGAATATTAGTGTACACAGGCCATACCACGTCTTCGCGGAGGGGCTAACGTACAACGCATGCATGCATTGGCGCGCACGTCCACACACGCTACAATGAATTTTAAAACTAACATAATGCAAGTAATAGAACCTACACGTGATAAATTCGGTAAGCATTTATATATTTTATTATCTTAAATGTTAGCGCGTTATCCAGTCTTTAGGACACCTCAAACTCGCCACATTTCACCCACTGATAATCGTGTTCATGCGGTTACTATCACGATTTCTCGGGAAAGCATTCAGCCTCACTGCAATTACTGCGCGAATGTTATTCATACACATATAAATCGTGTGCACAGTGATACTGACATATATCAGATCACCATCAAGAAAGATCAGTAACATGAGACGGAATCAAAGTGTTCTTGAAATATGTTATGCTATTTGATATAATATTTTGCCAATAATAAAACTGGTTCACTACGGTATGTCACGATGAAAATCACGAACTAAATTGGTGACACTGTGATATTGTCATTCAACTTGCTCGTCAGACAATAAAACAAGGAAAAGTACACAGTGTTTTGCATTTTGTGCGTGTGGTGTAAGACAGTACGTCCCCTACTGTTCGTAGAAGCGAAACACCCAAAGGCAAAATAACAGACCGTATTGCCCCATTCTTGGGGTCGTTTTGCTTCATGGTATGGTGCAGGGCGGTTTTGGTGTATGCGTATGATGTTTCATATGTAGTACTCATCTGGTTTGACTATTTATTGAAAATATATTCTGGGTAACACGTATCTAAATTGTATATAATATGAAAACATTAAAGTCGTGTTAGTTTCATGGAGTGCAATATGAACGTTTTCTTTATGGGAGACGCGCTGCTCCAAGCAACCATGCTCATTGGTAAGAAACCCGATGCCCACGAGCGTCGTTTCTTGCAAGTCCAGGGAATAGCAGTTACCGAGACAATTCAATAGCATCACGCTTGTCTGATCACCGGTTGGCGATGCTACAAGACAGGTAGTTGGGGTGTAGAACAAATTGTTTTTGTTTTACTGCCGCATACGATTATATATATATATATATACACACACACACACACACATATATATATATATATATATCTTTTAACCCAGTTGTATCCCATTTTTGCCCGAGTTATATTATATTATATTATTATATATAGGGTATAAGAGTTTATAGGAGACATATATAGAGTATGTCTATATATATATATATATATATATATATATAACTCGGGCAAAAATGGGATACAACTGGGTTAAAAGAAAACAATGACCAATGTGTAAGCGTTAACTGTCTATATATATATATATATATATATATATATATATATAACTCGGGCAAAAATGGGATACAACTGGGTTAAAAGAAAACAATGACCAATGTGTAAGCGTTAACTCCGACACATAATGTTGCGATAGCTATAACTTTTTATTTTTACATCTTTGATATTGCATGTACATTTGTTTTATTTGTTTTAATATGTTGCTCTACACTCCAAATGAATTTCCCTCCCAAGGGACAATAAAGTATTGTGATTGTGATTGAACTGTGCACCTAAAGAGACTGGTAGTGAACCTGCATAAGTAGCGTGACGTCAAACTCAACTATGACGTCTGTATCAAGATTAAAATGATGTAATAGACCGTTTACTGCGCAGCTCACGCTAATGGATAAGTGAACATAATACAATATAGTAGTAGCAAACCCAATTGTACATATGCAGGTATACCGCATGCGCACACACTGTGCCTGATGACACATGCACATATACGCGTACAAGCTCACACACAAGCATACACACACGCTCACGTTCAAATGCATGTGCATACGCACATCCACCTGCATGTACACACACACACACACACACACACACACACACACACACACACACACACACACACACACACACATACACACACCCACACACACACAGTCACATGCATGCACTGACACACGCGCGCGCGCGCGCGCTCGTACATGCAATAATGCACGCACATGTACATATACACACACACGAACACACGCATACGCACGCACACACACAAATATGTACACATGCAGGTACACGCATGCGCACACATTGTGTCCACAGAATAAGAAGAAAAAGAATAGTGTTTTATTTAACCAATGTGAAGATATACATCAAAGTACAAAAGAAAAATAACAGACACAAGCACACACACACGCTCACGTTCAAATGTATGTGCACCCGCACAGACACACACACTCTCTCACACACACACACACACACACACACACACACACACACACACACACACACACACACAAATACACACACCCACACACACACAGTCACATGCATGCACTGACACACGCGCGCGCGCGCGCTCGTACATGCAATAATGCACGCACATGTACATATACACACACACGAACACACGCATACGCACGCACAAACACAAATATGTACACATGCAGGTACACGCATGCGCACACATTGTGTCCACAGAATAAGAAGAAAAAGAATAGTGTTTTATTTAACCAATGTGAACATATACATCAAAGTACAAAAGAAAAATAACAGACACAAGCACACACACACGCTCACGTTCAAATGTATGTGCACCCGCACAGACACACACACTCACACACACACACACACACACACACACACACACACACACACACACACACACACACACACACACACACACACACACACACACACACACACACACACACACACACACATACAATCACAAAATGCACTGAAACACTGTTGCGCGTTAAAGGATTTAATTCATCAACTTGAAAGGGTATAACTTTTCTTATCTAATGGAACGTGACTTGAGTGCATGCCCAAGTTGTAGCTCCTATCCAGAAAAAAACCCTCTCTCAAATGTAAAGCGAGTAACCAAAAGAGTACACAATTTTTATGAATATAGTTTTGAAGCAGGCTGAAACTTGACATTACCCCCTCCACAAATAGTGGAGCGCAGTGGCTCAGTGACTAGGTATTTGAACCCTCCACCGAGAGAACCCGCGTTCGAATCCTGTGTTGCCGTCTCGAACCTTGGTCCAGTTCGTTCACACTACGTTGCTTCAGTTCACACATCTGTATGAATGTGTACCTGGCTACCGACAGTGATGGATATTTGTGTACAAATAGTCTTCGCGCATTAATTGCACCGTGGCTGTACGCTTCCCAGAAAAGTCGAGATGGTGTTCTATTGCATAGGTCTGCCAGGGAGTAAAATATGTAGTGATTTGAGAAGTCCTGAGGAGTGGACACTGCGCTATACAAAAACATCCCTTTTATTGTAAGCGTTGAACTTATCCATCTTAAACAACTCTTAATAAAAGCTTGCGAATATTTTAAATGACAAAGATAACGACGAACAGGTATTCCAACCTGCAGCAGTACTTCAATCAAGGCGTCGTAATATGTGAACACACATTCCAGAACATCAACAGGATACCATGGATAAAACTAGTAACTACATTTAAATAAAATAGTGCCAATACAAACAAAACATATGCACCAAAAGGAATAGGACGTGCGACATGTTGCACACGTGTAGTGAACATTCAAATATTGAAGTTAATCTAACACAACTTTGTATTAAGGTTATTCATTGTGATATGAAATGTAGTTTAAAAAGACTGATTGCGTATATTTTTTCCTAGTCTCTCCACCCTAAACCCTCAATCATTTACACTCACTACGTGTGTCATCAAACTGCATCAGGAAAGAACATAAATTATTATGAGTACATTAACTACTGTACATAGAACTACATTTTTTTACTAATACATACACCCGAATGCACAACAACACGGCATTTCCTCTGGTTATCCATACAGGACGACCATAAACACACCCAAATTGTCCAGTACAAAGCTGCCCTCCGCCCCAATCACCTGTTAACATGGGGCCGCGTGCACACACTGGGCGGTACCCTTAGCGCCACCACGTGATTACCGGCCAAACTGCTTTGAATGGACGTAGTTAAATGTAATAAATATAGACGGCGACACCAAATACCCCTCTCCAAGCCTCACATGCATAGCTGTCTGCTCGGCGGACACCGACTTTGCTCGCAAAGAGTTATTTCATCTTTTGGACAAAATTGTATTTCGCATGCCTGCGTCTTATGTCATTAAATTTAATATCCCTACTTAATCTGACTATCTGTTCTTAATAATGTCTTAAACTGTTGTAGAGCCTGAGCTAGTTTCTGTACATTTTGTATATGTGTATTCGTTCAGCCAAATCGTAATTGGTGACCTTCGACTAAAATGTTTCTTATACTATGCCAGGGTGATCTGAGTGGGTAAAACTCAAAAAGGAACTGGGGATATGAAACAGGTCCCCAGTTCATTTGAGGTCCCCATTTACAGGCTTGTGTGTTAGGTGGAAGTCCCCAGTTAGGCCTCTCCACCCACATAAACACACACACACACACACACACACACACACACACACACACACACACACACACACACACACACACACACACACACACACACACACACACACACATACACACAGAAACAAACACAAACACACACACAGAAACACACACACACGACCGCCCCCACACGTGCACATACGCATACACAAATATGAATGATTCGTAAAACATACAAAATCTATTGACGCTTATTTAATAGTCATTAGATACATGTACAATGAACCATATGCATGTTTGAACATGTAACATCCCCCCGCGGGTGACACGAATAAAGAAATATGTTCTACGTTTGTTTTTTAAGGTATTTAAATAAATGAACAGGGGTCTTGTTCAGGGGATTACACTTAAGTGGGCGATGTTTAGGGGTTGGTAAGTGGAGCTTTTGTCCAAGCCGCTTTTGTTTAGGGAGGTGTTGTTGGGGAGATCATGTCGAGAGGGGTTTACCTCCGCGGAATTTACGTCGAGAGGGTTTATATCCCTGGGAATCGTGTCCGGCGGTTCTATAGAGTGATATTTTGAAAGGTCGTCTCCGCAAATCGGTCGTGCAGATACGGAAGAATCGACGCACAGTACAGCTGATTGTATTGTATTATTGCGCCACGAGCCATGAATCCCCACTTGATAGGATGACTATAACTCGCCCCACGCAGGGACGTCGTACTGACATACTTCCATGGCTCCATTTTACGTGTGCCCGTCCTCTGGAACCCGTGAAGCTGCTGCACGTCTGTTGAAGCGACCAAGCACCGTATGATAATCGGCACGGCAATTTCTACCAACACCTTGTGATGCAGAAATAAGTCGACGAGTTCTACGAAGTCTTGCGAAAGGTTGCTCGGTATGTAATACATGTCGGAGAATGCGGCGTTTGCACGATTCACTGCTCCGTTCTCGGACAACAAGCCCTGGTAACACGCTCTCATGACCGCAGATGTGGTCCTTCGGCTTGCGATTTCAGACAGAGCATTTGTCGTTGACTTCTGGTACATCTGCCACCAGTTCAACTTGCGCCACTGCGATGGACTGACCCCACACACGCCTTGTACACACTCGGTGAGTTTGCTGAGTTCTCCGATATGGACCAACGGTACGAACCACGTAGCGTCCGTCTTCAGCTTTGCCAACGTCTGCACCACAAGAAGCAGATCGTCCGCAGATGCTAAGTATCCTTTCACGGAGTAGCCTATTTGTACAGCCATCGCCATACACTTCTGAGTGAAGGCACCGGCGACATAACCACCGGGATTACTTCCGTAGGAAACGAAAGAAAATGCAAACTTTCTAACACGTGGGTACTTATTCACGTCGATTATGCCCGGGCCACAGTATAGAATATTCGGGAAGAAGGACCGGTACAATGTCTCGACGTATGGAATAGCATCATAATGCGGGTTGTTGAAAATTATTAACAGAAGAACATCATTAAACTGAGTCCACGGCTGTGCAAAATTTATGGTTGCATTCTGAAGTAACGTTACATTAGGACGGTAGCAAGTTTCTTTATATGTTTCTTTTACAGAGTCGATATTAGTAATTGGTATGTACGCACCATCGCCAAGGTGGCGACGTGACACGGTCACAGAATGATCTACTGCACGGAATATCACCTCTTCACATTCATCATTGAACGAGTGACTGAACTGTGGAAATGTGTAGTTCCTATCATCTAACGCATCCAGCCAATGACTGTAGGACAACGCCAACGAATTGTTCTGTAGCCAAGAACTGTTGGCTACCAGATCCAGAATGCACTGCTTCGTGGTCGTAGCCCAACAGTTCCAGTTATTCAGTCGCGTCGCTTCGGAGAGTAACCGACTGCTCGCGTTCGAATTTAAGCTGGTCTTGCAGCGTCGTACAACAACCTGGTTCCCGCTGAGCCACAGTAAACGCTGCACAACCAAGCTCCACATTAACCTCTCCTCGGAATCCGCCACCAGCGTTGCAGGCAAAGCCCAGAAAGCATCTCTAGTATACAACGCGCCGTCAAGGTGAAGTGGTGTGAACCGTCCGTTCGCTAAAGCCACTGGTGGTGCGTGAACATCACAGATGGGATGGTTGACTGACGAGTGTAGATTCTGCAGTCTTGAGCAGGCTGCCGTCGTGTGAATTGCCGCGACTTTACGTCGACATATTAAATACGACAATGCTGTTGGGCTGCTCTTTCCACGTGATGTCCTGTTGCACCCAAAGTGAGCTGCGATATCAAGCATAATGCCACCAGATGTGGAGACAAGCCCAGTCTGTGATTCAACCATTGACGTGAGCCTGGGTGATTGCAGTGTGCTGGCGTTGCTCAATACCATAATGGGTAGGATTACGTGTGCACAACGCTACAAAGTAGAACAAGAACATGGTTATACAAATGTTGACAACCTAACCATTTCCTAATTAAACACACACACTCACACACGCACGCACGCACGCACACACACACGCACACACACACACACACACACAAACAAACACACGCAGTTCTTGATGCTGGGTGGAACATACGGCAGAAGCAGTAAACATTACTGGCAGCCTAGCGACGCTGGACGTTTGTTGTCCGGAGGAATCGTGTGACTACCAACCTGGATAGCGTACAGGTAAGCCGCTAGGATACGCGACTGTCGCTCATCAGGCAACTGAGTCCTATTCTTGTCGATGTCATCTTGGTTCAGGGTCACACATCGAGTTACCCTGAAAACATGCTCGATTGCTTGTATCTTTGGTAAAGTCGTTGGGGGCCAACTTTTATCTGTTTACATAGGGATCGAATCACACCAACAATTTCTTTAAGACCAGAGTCAACGTAACCCTATTATAAATTATCAATAATATGGAATACAAATGTAGCTTCTTGGAAATAAAACTGTAAGTAGATGCTTAAACCTTCGCAAACCTTAAATGACTTTACAATATAGATAATTAAATAATAACTATAAACTGGCCGCGTACGTAAATAAACGTAGCAATGTTAGATAATTAGATAATTATCAATGCGTCATATCACCATCATCTGTATAAAGTTGCAAGTAAGAAATTACTCTGGTTTCAAATGACACACTGTTGTCTTGGGTCACACTAATGAATTAATACAATCACTTAAATATATATATATATATATATATATATATATATATAAACATTTAATAATGAATATAAATTCACCTATATAAGATATTAAAATGTTTGATAAAATGAATAGGTAAGAGACTGAAGAACGGAAGAGGTCAACATATACCTGCTTCTTGCGGTTCCTCTGTCAACCATGAGCACCATCCAATCAGTGAATGTTGAAGCCAGCGAGTCACAAGATGCATTCATGCCGACAACAACGACCCACCGCCGAGTAGGAAGCTCGGGTGTTGGGACTGGCTTGGTTGATGTTTCTTCCGTGCTGTTTATAGGATACCCTTGGTTATCTGATGGTGAGCTGATTCCGTACTTTTGCAAGAAACAATAGATCGTCAGAACAATAATCCCATACATTTCCGTAAGTCAAACTTTTGTTTCCGTTCGACAAGTCAGAAAAACAAATATAACAAATGTTCATCGAGTTGGAATTCACAACTGTTGAACATTAAGTACAGATTATTGACAATCAACTATTTTAAATACTAGCAAAATGCCCTCATACGGTTAGCACATCATATACACATATTGCACAAAATTTTATTTGAGTATTCCTAAATAACGTTTGTTATGAGTATACGCAAATGGCGTTTGCTGTGAATTAAATATTAAACATTATATCTCGCTGTAAGGCAACGTTATGTAACGTGTTAATTACTGCTCGGTGGTTCTGGAAAATGTCCCTCCCTCCCTCCCTTCCTCCCTCCCTCTCTCCCTCCCTCCCTCTCTCCCTCCCTCCCTCTCTCCCTCCACCTCTCCCTTCCTCCCTCCCTCCCTCCCACCCTCCCTCCCTCCCTCCCTCCCACCCTCCCTCCCTCCCTCCCATCGCTCCGTCTCCCTCCCTCCCTCCCTCCCTCCCTCCTCCCTCCTCCCTCCTCCTCCCTCCTCCCTCCCCTCCCTCCTCCCTCCCTCTCCCTCCTCCGTCCCTCCCTCCCTCCCTCCCTCCCTCCCTCCCTCCCTCCCTCCCTCCCTCCCTCCCTCCCTCCCTCCCTCTCTTTTCTGATACATTATAGTTCATAACAATAGCGTATCTTACGTATCTATTTGGTTCAACAAATAATACAAATTACAGTACAAATGGGATTTTGGACAGGCATTTATACTGATGTATACTTACCAAAAACAAGTAGAACGATACATTAATGAGAATGATGCATGGTAGCAATCGCACCATACATCCAAGTGACCACATGATCGTTGTTTTCGGACTCATATCAGCTAATCTAAAACACAATTATTGTATGACACATACACACACATAATGATATTAATACAAATCATAAGCTATCAGATGTGATATAAGGATTTAAGCCATGGTTTAACATTTCATTGGTGAACATATTGAAGCAAGGAAATGTGGATAACACTACTGTTTGAAGCAGTTTTGCTTAAATCTTGCTGGATATTATCGTTCTGTATACATTAGCGTGTTCTTTAATTATTTTTGACCCACGCACAACCCAATGATGATACAATTCGTCAAGTGTGTTAGCCCATTTTATATTTCGCTTATAACGTTAATGAAACTACCATATTAAGTCTAAACTGACAACACCATATCAGATAATAGGCTTACCCGCTTATCAGGGCCTGTGTGTAAACACGTTATGTAGCTAACTTATGATCTACATATTGTAACACACAATGACACACACTGCATACCGAAGTGTCAACGGATATAACGATGCAGAAATCTATCAATCTGACCTGCAGAGACAAGTTGAACCGTCGAACACGTACAATATGTAACACATTCACAAACAATTACTCTAGTTATCACACGCACAAACGAATGCATTATATCTTTACATCAGCTAACCGCAGGAAATACAGTATTGATTTATTAAATTTGCGCATCCTTGACTTGACAGATGTCCAACCGTAGACCACTTATGGTGCCAGTAATTACTGTTTTTAAGAACATGCTGTGTTTCTGAAGTACAACAGCTGTTCACAGCAATAATAAAACGCCCCATTAAACTAGTTCCACTAACTACGATTGAGTCAATACAATGCCTAATATGATTCCAAGTAATGTCTTACACAACCACGATATTAGTAGTTATTAGTTGTAGATTATTAAATGTAGATTATTACATACTTCTATATTTCAGTTATCCACTACAAAACTTTGTGGTGAACATTTTTTTAATTTGTAGAGGAGCACACTTTTATTAAAACACTGTGTGTATTTAGTTTGCTGCGGTCATATTTTAACCGAATGTTAAGAACTACATACTGTTCAATGCAGCTAACTTGAAATTATTGTTTTCGAGCCGTACAGCTAGTTAGGGGTTGGGCGTTATCCGCATAAACCAGGCGGTATGACCCAAGCTACTCCATATTTGCCTGTGTATGCCCAAGCCCGATGCGCTCCAGGTGCTCTCGCGGTGACAGCCAATCTTTTAATTGCATTTATGTTTTCACAGACTTAAAGTAAGTATTCCGTTTGCATAATTGCCGTTGTACAGCAGGAGCATGTACGTCCAGTGCTATATATATATATATATATATATATATACATATATGTATATATATATATATGTATATATATATATATATATATATAGCAAACGTACATTGATCCCAAACGATATACAGATGTATGGATTGTGTATCCATGCCAGATCAGTTCAACATAATTTCTCTATCATATTTTGCAATTTACACTTCGAAAATTGTCTCTGTGTTATGGTTTGAGATAGGGATGTTGCACATGGGATGTGTACTTGGTTGACAATTCTATTGACTTGTCGTAAGAGATTTTATTACTTATCACAGAAACCCTGTTGCTAGATACTAGCGAGATACCAAGGTCCCTAGTATGACCGCACATGTACGTAGAGAGTGCGCATGCGTGAAAACGTAAACAAGTTCTAAACGACGGATCACAACAATTGTATTGAATATTAGAAATTAAGAACGGGTTTGAAGAATACACATTACCATATATGCTACAATATAGCTTCTAAGCCTAAATAGGCATACATTGTCAACGTATCCGACACATTGGTTGCGCAAAACAACAATCTTAAACTAAGGGATTACACCGCGGACTTCCCGCTAAAATCCGCCATCTTTGATTGAATATCAACACAGACGAAGCTACGAACCAGCTACTAAACAGATAAGTGACACTACATCCTGCAAACCACCGCATAGACAAACATTCAAATAGGTATTTGAAATTGATAGTTACCATACCTAATATACATAACTATACCACTCTTAGTCCACAAGTGCTATGTAAACAATAGTTTCGTTCCATATCAACAACAACGCTAAGCCGAAGTCCTAAGCCTTTGAGCCACAGCATGTAAACATAAACCGAAACAAAGCGCTCACCCTTACGCAACTGTAGGAATATATTTTATTGATAGGCTGCCAAAACCAATAGAAAGAAAACACTGTACCCAATAATAAACTTTCTACTAACAGGCTTTTCGTCAAGACGCTTTATTCAAGTATCGCCCTGGGGCTCAGCCAGGGAAAAGGCCTACATTTTCAATTGCACCCCACAATCGTCTTGAAACTCATCCACCCATACTAATACTATCATTACTAATACTAATGATAATAGTTTTAACTGCAGCCTATACAACTTGGTTTCCTGGTTAAAACAACAATTCCGACTCCACAACACCATTAAAGCTCAGCTGCGTACCCGACCAGTGAACGGCAATCATGCCCTCGTTCATTTCCTGACATACCGGCCTTCTCTTCCTACTTCTGCTCGGCCACGACATTGAAGACAACCCAGGCCCTCGTGCTGTTAACTTCCCATGTAGTGAATGTGACGAAGCAATGAAAGTGAGAGATCATGGCATAGCATGTGACAACTGTGAATCCTGGTTCCACACTAAATGCATTAACATGAGCGATACAATGTACTTTGCTCACACATCAAGCACGCTCTGGATATGTTGTGCCTGCGGCTTGCCTAACTTTTCCACTGCACTGTTTGTGGCAACCCTTGAAATCACCATTAGTGGCAGTTAAAGCATACAGGACACTCGGCATCAGTATAAAGATCACCCCTCCCTTGAATACATCTCAAGAGTATCACCCCTCTCCCACTCTGACCCCAACAGCCCACATACTTCCCAAAATAGCTCCAACATGCAACAAAGTCTCATCTACAATGGCATCCCGCCCCTAACTTCTACACCTGGACACAAGGCGGATCCCCCAGACTTCAGTTCCTTGGACTTAACTTCAACAAGCAGTGAACCGTCCAGCACACAATCACCTCTGAATGAGGCCTCCTCTCTCCGCAGCCTGGTGATTAACTTCCAAAGCATCATGCCTAAGAAGGCTTACCTTTTGCACCTCCTTATAGAAGCAGACCCACACATTGTCTTTGGTTCAGAGACGTGGCTAAATGAACAAATAAACAGTGCAGAGATATTTCCGTCCACTTACAACGTCTACCGCAAGGATAGATAGGATGGATTTGGAGATGTTCTCATCGCTGTCAGGTCAAACCTGATCTCACACCAGCTGCAGCATGGAACATTGGCAGAGGCAGTATTGATACAAATACAGGCTTTAAGACTACCGCGACTGTCTACCCCCAGAGAAACAGCTAAGCTTTCGTGGAGAAAATTAATCATCGGGACTCCAACAAATGAATAACAAACAAACCAGAGGCGATACGATCATTTATATCTTCCTGACCAATAGACCAAATCTGGTAAACAGAACCACCACAATTTCAGGTCTAAGTGCTCACGATATCGTACTAGCCGATAGCCGCATTAAAGCAACGAGGACGAAGCCACTACCCACGAAAGTCAGCATCTGGAAGAAAGCAGATTTTCGCTCAATCAGGGAGAAGACAGCTGCATTTAGCAGTGGCATCCAGACAGACCAAGAATCATCAGCCGAGAAGCTCTGGCAGCCCATACACAATCACCAAACTACCATGATGAGACAGCTTGCTCCTACCAAGATTACGTCGGTAAAAAAACCACCAGCCCTGGATCAACGGCAAGCTGAAAAAAGTGTCGCGCCGCAAGCACAGGGCATGGAAGAAGGCAAAATCCACGGAGAGTGTGACGGACTGAGAGCGATACAGGGCCATCAAGAAAGAAATTTGACGCATCAACAGACAGTGCTACCAGCGGTATGTCAGTCACCTTATTGAGGAAGACTCTTCCAAAAACCTCTGGCGGTTGATCAAGAACAGAAGAAACGACACGTCGGAAGTATCCTCACGCACGTGCATTTAGTTACACAATGGTTGTAATAACCGTTAATGGTATTTTAATTGTGTCGATTATTAATTACGTGCATTGACTTGTCAGTGATGCTTGTGTACCCATTGGGTAGATTTCTAATTATATTGGCTGAGTTACTATGACGGTTTTGTACAGAGCCTACCTAAAAAAGCCGTTACGTTCTGTGACTCAACTTACATAACTCGAAGTGCTGATTGAGCCACTTCACCAGCCATCTTTGAATTAGCTATATATAATTATCTATTCATGTTAGACACATTTTATTTGTTCCGAAAGGTCTACAAATAACCACATGTGTGTGTGTGTGTGTGTGTGTGTGTGTGTGTGTGTGTGTGTGTGTGTGTGTGTGTGTGTGTGTGTGTGTGTGTGTGTGTGTGTGTGTGTGTGTGTGTGTGTGTGTGTGTGTGTGTGTGTGTGTAAACACGGTTTTATGTATGTAAATTCAATTTTGCCTGAGGATTATGCTTTTGTTGTAGATATTAAAATAATGAAACATGATTCAATTAACATTGCTTTCCTCTAAGTTGCCTTCTTCGCATTAACTCTGCCAAGTCGTGGTACAACAGTTCCAGTGAAAATTAGTACATCATATCAGTCATTGTTTTCATTTTGGATTAAGCCAACCACATTTGATTTAACCTGATATTTCAAGAAGTGGTAAAATAGATGAAACTTGTCGTATTGGTCAGGTACTAACTGCTTTTGTTCACTTGTTTAAGTAGAACAGCATTTTGTTGTAGTATCGATTTATTGGACATGATGCGCCAACAGGGTCAGCCCAAGCTACAATGGGTGGTCTTCTTTAAATACACGTTATGTTGTTACTGATATTAGTGTTGCGTCATACAATAATGCACAATGTATTAATGCTAGCTGATAGAGTGTGTAGAGCCATGCAAAGTGTCATTTTAAGGAAACCTTGCAGGCTCGTTTTGACTGTGCTGGTTGCAACTGTGGTTGGAATACATGCGTGTGTTCTTACAAGTGACTGTTGAAGCATGCCATTCATTTACACTGCTATAGTACGTCCGGGCATGGGCCATTCCTGTGCAATAAAAATCTGGCTTAGATGCGCTGGAACTGGGTAGCCTGTATCACCAACATAAATACTGTGCAGATATTTACCACGCCGAATGAAATAAAAACATGTTCTGTCGCAGAGCACGCTAAATGAAGAAGAAAACACTCCTATAATCAGCAACCTATGTCTTCCGGCCAACTAATTTACAGGTGTTCAGTTGGAAGAAAAGTTAATGCAGCCTTTGTATTGTTCACAACGCTAAACTATCACTTAAATTTTAAACATATAGTGGACAAATCTTTATTTGTGTACCTATCAGCAAGATGCAAACACTTCACAAGGCGTGTTGTCTACCGTCCGCAAACGCCACCCACACCACTGTTTTGGCCCAGTTTGAGGCGTTTACTGCAAGCACGGTTTCTGGTACTGAGAGAGTTCTCATCACTGGTCAATTCAACCTGCTTATGGATGTTGGTTCTGCTCCGGGCCTCTCTCCCTTGATGGATACACCAACATCACATGATCTACGCCACTATGTTGGCTGTTCTTCTTCTTCTTCAAGATTATTGTGGAAACCCCGGCAGTAGAGGAATAATTTCACAGTTGTTGTGAGGTTGTGCGCGTGGGTTAAAAAAAATTAAATGGTTTAAAGTATAGTTAAAAACAGTTAGAGGGTTTAAAAAAAGTTTAGATTAAAAAGTTTAAAAGAAAGAAATTGTAATTAAAATATGTATACCATGTAAGCAGGTTACGATTGCGCATTATAACAGTAGTGGCTCTTGTTGAGTAGTCAGCCAGTTCTTCATGGATGACCGGGTGTCTGGGAGGGACTGGGCTTCGGAGGAGTCTGAGGGAAGTGTGTTCCACATTCTGATGGCAGATGGGAAGAAGGAATGGAGATAAGTGTTTGTCCTTGAGTGGGGCAGTAAGAGTTTTTTGCTGACCTCGGGTTCTCCGGGAGTCTGCCTTGAGTAGGCGGTGGGTGTAGGTCGACACGGCCGTGCATAATTGTGTACATCATGCTAGCCTTATCCACTGTTCTCCTCAGTTGCAGGTTCTCAAGGTTCAGCTGCTCTACCTTGGCTGATGCACTGGCTGTGGGGCTGAAGTTGTGCAGGATGCGGCGGGCTCCGCGTCGCTGAACCATCTCCAGAATGGTCTTCAGTTGCTGCTGATGGGATCCCATACCGCCGACGCGTAATCCAGGACTGGTCGGGCTAGACCTTTGAAGCAGTGCGTCTGGACGGTGGTGGAGCATCCTTTCAGATTTCTGTAGGCAAGCGCCTGAGTCTGTTGGCCTTTGCAGCTACAGCTTTGACCTGTTTGCAACTAAATGCATGAGCGTTACCCTGAACCTTTACATTGTCCCAATTCCCCAATGTTCACGAACGTTGAACTCCGCGATGTATTTTTCAGTAAAGCAACGCACATGTTCATTCATTAACAAATGCCAAACTACCCCCCGTGTAATTTTCAACTGGCTCCATTTCAAGACTATTCTAGTGGAATTATCATTAGTACGCGAATTGATGAAAAATAAACTCCTCACCAATACATAGTTAACCCATTAGTTACGTGGTCGCGGGGTCGGAGGGTCGCGGGGGGTGGCGGGGGCGGGGGCGGGGGCGGGGGCGGGGGCGGGGGCGGGGGCGGGGGCGGGGGCGGGGGCGGGGGCGGGGGCGGGGGCGAGAGGTTCGGATATTCGATTGAACCACCCTTTTTGGTGATTTTTTTCTTCAGAAATCACTCCGAATGTATTTTGCTATGTCGTCAAAGCAGATTTATTATCCATCGTCGTTTTTTTTTCTTAACGTTGAGCTGCCAATTCATTGTTTCAGTTTTCAAGCTTGTTACTGGATCTATTGGATCTGTTGGAATCTGAATAAATAAAACACAGTTAAAATCTACAGTAGCAGTTAGCTGACATAGGTGATATTCAAATAAGCAAACATTAGATTCTTGGAAGGTGCTCCTGGATTTTCGTTACGATCAACAGTACAAGTAATCTCGTTGTACGTTACAGCTGCGACCACTGTTTCTCCGCATCACTATCTGCGAATCTCTTAATGATAAAAAGTAAAATGAATATAATTATGGATCGCAAGAAAGACATAGATATGCTAGAAAGAGAATAGAGGAGAGCGACTAAAATTATGCCAAAACTGAGAGATCTTAGTTACGAAATACGCCTAAAAGAATGTGGTTTGACAACACTAGAGACCAGGAGATTGAGAAAAGATCATATAGAAGTTTTTAAAACTTTGAATGGTTATGACAATATATTGATATAAATAGTTTTTTCTCAGTTAAGAAAGTTAGAAGGTCTAGAGGACATGAAGTTACATTAGTAAAGGAGCAGTGTAGATTAGATGATATTCAAATAAGCAAACATTAGATTCTTGGAAGCTGCTCCCGGATTTTCATTACGATCAACAGTACAAGTAATCTCGCTGTACATTACAGCTGCGCCCACTGTATCTCCGCATCACTATCTGCGAATCTCTTAATGATAAACAGTAAAACGCAAAGGAAAGTTCTGATATATCGCGGTGAGTTTCTTATAAATCTGTTTGATCGATCACCATATCAGCTTCTGTTGGGATCATCCAGCCACGCTGGAATTACTGCGCAAGAACTATTCGTACACAAATATACACCGCTGCCACATTAATATCGCTGAATGAAGGGAGGCAACATGGAGTAAATTAACTTTCCAAATATTTGAAACGGAAACAAGAGAACTCGAATTCGGAATCAAACGAGTGCGAATCTAACTTTCTATAAGTACGCGACCGCGGCCTTTTCTGAGAATCCCGCAACTATGGCAATATGGTTGCCGCTGATGTGTACCAAATCCAAGCTCAATGTCGGCGATACCCATATCGAATCTAGGATTGTAGAAAACGATTGTTCGTAGCAATGCTGTTTTTCTATGCGCACGGGCAGGATCAAATCGTCCTGTTTACAAAATACAAGTGATCGGCTGCATACGGCCATGCAGACACTTTTTCCAGAATTTGCAGCAAATCTACAAAGTCATAGGTTCAGCTGGATCAACTCTACGTAATATTAGCCGTTCTCGTTGCTTCTCATCATTGATTGACAGCCGCTCATTTCTCTCAGTGTCTTCATCAAATCACCCGCGATCCGCCCAAAGCCGCTGTGGCAACGTCACTCGGTAATTCGTAGAAGTGACCCGAGCGCAACAGCTCGCCAAAAGCGCTAGTCAGAAAGATGTTGTAGCATGCATTCGATGAGGACAACACAATATTAATACAGTGATAATAAAATAATCATTAGACAAAATTACTAGAGCACCAACATTAGCATACATGATGCGTAGGTAATTGGAAAACGTTCTGGAGGACAAGGACGCGTGAATGTCAAATGTAACGTGTTATTTGCTGGATAACTGCATTGAAGACGATTTGATCAGTGTTGAAATATAATGTGCTATTAAAAACTTTTAACACTTGTGTGTTCCTCGATATATTAGCATTTGTTTGTGTATTGCTCTGGCTGCTATTACGACAATGCATAACGCTGTGTAGAATTTTCCCAATTTTAATCTTTCGCCCGCGAAAACTGACATATTGTGGCACGCGTTTCTAATTAGTAGGCAACAACACCATGTCTAGCAAAGTTAGCTTATCAAGACAGCTACAAATTGAATATTTAAGAAAATGTTTGATAGAAGTTACCTATGTAATAGAGGGCGCTGTCGTGGCGACCTGTTGTGTATGCATTTAGCATGTGTGTTGTTTGTAGTTTTTCGTCAGTTTGAATTCAAGGTGAACCGATTTGGCAAGATGGCAGATTCAAGACATATTCACGTGACGCGCTTTTGGCCTTGCGACCCAGTGTCACTGACAATCTTTGTGATCCATTCCTGGATTTAAATGACTTTACAGTGCTCCCTGACACTAACAATAGGAACCACCCGTTACGCATATGGGACAAGAAAGGCGGCGTATGCCAGAGACAGAAGAAAAAGAAGGTATTCACCCTACACCTGCCCTGTATCATGTTGACTCAAATCCGATAATTGCGTTCGAAAATTGATGAACTTCAGGCCAATGTTGCGCTACAGTGGCCCTATAAAGAAGCTTCTTTGATACGTGTGACTAAAACCTGGTTAGATGAAACTTTACCTGACAGTGAAGTTTACTTTGATAGCTTTGGTGCCCCAGTGAGATTGGTCCGGGACAAAAAGTTGAGTAGCAAATCAACGGGTGGAGGGATCTTTGTGTACACCAACCAACGCTGGTGTAAGTCATCGTGAGGGAATAATTTAGAACTGTGTACCCTGGACGTGGAGCTATTGTCAGTGTCGATGCGTCCAACTTATTTACCCAGAGTGTTCGGACAGCTATTTTAAACTCTGGTCTATGTGCCACCGTCAGCTAATGTTCCACGCGCAGCTGATGCAACGGCTGCACTCATTTGGTCAGACCGTTGTAGCACGCGGTGCACCCAGTCTGCTTATTTTGCATTTGTTTGACCCGGCGGTACTGCATACGCATCAATGCGGTGTAGCACGGATTGCACATCCAGTTTGGGAGGGTGTCATGCGGTTCAAGATGTTAGTTGAATATAGAATATAACACACAAGTGTGCATTTATTCTAGTGAATTTATTTTCGTGATAAAAACAAGTTAACATAATAACATTATAAAAATGTAATGCTTGTCACAGCATTTTTGTTTCTGTACATCACTCCGTTTAAAACACATGCACATTTAGGGTTTGCAATATGAACAGTTCTAGGTTACCATATAACTAGACACGATAGCCTATGTTCAGTTGCTTTTATGAAGCCAATCATTAAAACATTAAAGCAACAACGGTTATTTACATCACCGTGCTGGGAAACATAGACTTTGGATTTGTTTACATACAAAACATTTTAGTGCTTGTACACCTGGGCAATGAAATAAAAATGAAATAAAACTGTCTGCCATTGAAGAGTACAAAGAATAAAACAAAGTTCATACGAATTGTCCATAAATTTGCATCGTCAAACCAACATATGTAATGTAGAGGGGGTGATAACGATTAAACCTCTCACTACAGATTGTTTATGATGTTAATCCTCTTGAATCTTCTATCAAGTCCACGATTGTTTGGGATCACGACATGTCCTACAGGCTGCATCATAACCTGATTGACATTGTCGTTCTCAACATCATCATGGTCACAGTCCATAAAGTCTGTCTTTTTTTGTTGATCTACCAAACACACATGTACCGCGACCCGATCTCTCCTCGATTGACAAGTAGACCGATCACGTGGTAGGGTGAAGTCGGGATATCTCGCAGGTCCAACTCAGGCCTGACCAATTGAGTGCAGCCAATCACTAGCTGAGTGCACTGGCGTGAGACAATGTCGCCAGACTCGCCAAACATAATTCTCGGAGATTCCAATAGCTGCCGACTGACCTAACTTTGCTTGTTTACAAGCAGTACGTGACGTGTCAGACACATGGTAGCAACCATCTCGATCTTTGTTATGGCAATATTAAGGACGCGTACAAGTCCGTGAAGAAGACATCACTCGGTACAACTTGTAGAAACCACCTGGACATCGGTTCGGTAGAAATAATGAGCCATTTCTAAGAAGAATGGTCGAAGGCAATATATTCAGATCGGAATGCACTGGATAATTAGAAACGTAGACATTGAATAGAAAGATATGTGTCTGACTCGACGCAGCCTAGGGGCGTAGTAACATTAATCCAGCCTGTATAATTAGAAAGGTAGAAATTGTATAGAGAGGTATTAAGATCGGACTCGACGCAGTTTAGGGGCGTGGTAACATTAATTAGCCCCGTCTCTACAAGTGATCGAGTGTCATTTTACACCAGCGTTGGTTGGTGTACACACAGATCCCTCCACCCGATGATTTGCTACTCAACTTTTTGTCCCGGACCAATCTCACTGGGGCCCAAAGCTACCAAAGTAAAGTTCACTGTCAGGTTCACTGTCATTGTCGTAGTAGCAGCCAGAGCAATACACAAACAAATGCTAATATATCAAGGATCAGACAAGTGTTCAAAGTTTTCAATAGTACATTATATTTCAACACTGATAAAATCGTCTTCAATGCAGTTATCCAGCAAATAACACCTAGTGACAATTGACATTCACGCGTCTTTTCCTCCAGAACGTTTTCCAATTACCTACGCATCATGTATGCATATATTGATGTTCCAGTCATTTTGTGTAATGATTTTGTTATTATCAATGGATTAATATTGTGTTGACCCCATCGAATGGATGCTACAACATCTTTCTATCTAGCGCTTTTGGCGAGCTGTTGCGCTCGGGTCACTTCTATGAATTACCGAGTAATGTTGCCACATCGGCTTTGCCCGTATCGCGTGTGATTTTATGAAGACACTGAGAGAAATGTGCGGCTGTCAATCAATGATGAGACGCAAGGAGAACGGCTAATATTACGTAGAGTTGATCCATCTATACTTATGACTTTGTAGATTTGCTACAAATTCTGGAGAAAAAAAGTGTCTGCAGGACGGTATGCTACCGATCACTTGATTTGATCATGCCCGTTCGCATAGAAAAACAACATTGCTACGAACAATCGTTCTCTATTTTCCTAGATTCTACATGTTTTCGCCGACGATGAGCTTGGATTTGGTACACATCAGCGGCAAGCATATTGCCATAGTTGCGGGATCCTCAGAAAAGGGCGCGGTCGCATACTTATAGAACGTTAGACTATCACTCGTGTGATTCCGAAATCGAGTTCTCTTGTTGCCGTTTCGCATATTTGGCAAGTTAATTTACTCCACGTTGCTTACCTTCATTCAGCGATATCATTGCGGCAGCAGTGTATATTTGTGGACGAATAGTTATTGCGCAGTAATTTCAGCGTGGCTGAATGATTCCGAGAGAAGTCGATATAGTGATCGATCAAACAGGTTTATTAGAAACTCACCGCGATATATCAGAACTTTCCTTTGCGTTTTACTTGTTATCATGAAGGGATTCGCTGATAGTGATGATGAGAAAAAGTTGGCGCAGCTGTAATGTACAGCGAGATTACTTGTACTGTTGATCATAATGAAGATCCGGGAGCAGCTTCCAAGACTCTAGTCTTTGCTTATTTGAATATCATCTAATCTACACTGCTCCTTTACTAATGTAACTTCATGTCCTCTAGACCTTCTAACTTTCTGAACTGAGACAAAACTATTGATATCAATATTTTCATAACCATTCAATGTTTTAAAAACTTCTATCTGATCTTCTCTCAATCTCCTGGTCTATAGTGTTGTCAAACCACATTCTTTTAGGCGTATTTCGTAACTAAGATCTCTCAGTTTTGGTATCATTTTAGTCGCTCTCCTCTATCCTCTTTCTAGCATATCTATGTCTTTCTTGCGATCCATAATTATATTCATTTATATTCACATAAAGCTAAAAACTTCCTTGAATTCAACGCGCGACGCTAGACGATAGAACGATGTTTACCTGACAACCTGAGATGAACTAGGAGTTTCCGGGCAAACCTCGCTGTGATCACCGTCAACATCAACTTAAGGTAAGATAAAATAAGATAATGCTTTATTGTCTGAACCATAGAGTTGATAAATTTATCTCGGGTGAGAACAGACATGACTTCAATGTGTACATAAAACCATATAAAACCAAGCGACAAAAACAGCAAATAAATAATAAATAAGACATGCATACACATTACTTATTCTAAAAACGACAAGAGACACTGAGGCAGCAGGCATCATGAATTAAGTTGTTTAATTGACAGTGGCACGAATGAATGTTTGTATGTATTATGCCTGCACCGAGGAGTTATATAACGTCTACGATGGCATGAGTTGAAATTTTTTTGACAAGTAAAACTGAAAGGAAATGTTTTTGCTGAAACGTTTTTTTACAAGTAAAACGCAAAAGAAAGTTCTGATATATCCTTTGTAAAACTTCCGCAGTGCTAATAGAAACCACCGGACTGACACGCTCAACACATGTTGTTGTTAATGATATCGGGTTCACCACGAGTTCATCGTCGCTGTCAGTGCCGCTGTCACTTACTTCGACGTCGCTGTCAAGTTCCCAAGTTGGCAGACAGAAGTAATCTTCGATCACTTCCCGCACCGCTGAACTGTCGCTAATACCACATTTCGAAGCTACTTTCAACAGCTGTGTTATCTGCGAAGCTCGATCCATAATTATATTCATATAAAAGAGGCCAAGAGGCCCTGAAGTCCTTTGGAGTTTGAGTGGCCCTGGGGGGTAAGAATGATTCAATCAAATACATATTTATTATGTATAGTGACACTACCACATGAAATATATATATGCAAAATCAGAGAAAAAGTTACGAAATATTCGCATTATAACCAAAGTTACAAGAAGCGAAACAGGGCACCCGTTAAGAATTAGTTATGGAGGAAATTATTTTAAAGTCGAGAGTCATTATTCACATGAAAACAAAATTCAACATGGTATAGCAAAATATTCATTGCTATTAATGTTACGTAGTCACTTGCTACGCAGTAACGCTGTATCATACACTAACAATGAAGGCAATACTCAAATCAGTGGTACTAGTTCACAGGGTTACTTTATATCGGCAACTGCCTGTTTAATACAGTACATCAGCCCTTAATTAAGACAGAATCCAGCGCCCCTCAATGACACATCATTAATCTGGCCAGTGCCACGGCATGCAGCCTGTGTAGTGTCAACTAGGGTTGCAGTTTCTTAAGGACACTGTCTTTTAATAACCAGTCCAATGTGTGACAAACAAATTACCCTACATAATGTGTCATTTTTGGGGGCCCTGAAGTGCCCTTAGAATTATTCAATCAAATACGCATTTAGTGTGTATAGTGCGCGACGCCAGACGATAGAACGATGTTTACTTGACAACCTGAGATGAGCTCGGAGATACTCATTCATTGCTTACTCCTGTAAAAAAAAACGATCTAGCTTCGATCATCTGACCTACTTTTTTTCTAGAGTCAAAACTAACTTTGGAATTAGGACTTTTTTGTTGCTTCACCAAATCTTTGGAATATGCTCCCTCTTAGTGTTAGATGAGTTGAAAATATAAAAACATTCCGTCGTCATTTAAAAACTTATCTTTACAACCTTGCTTATCCACCATAGGTCCCCAGGGCCTTGATACATCTGTTGACAACTGGAATACTGCCTATGGATTTTGAGATAGACCAATCCGTTTATGTTGATGCGCCTCTGAGCTTGGTTTCCAAGGATTTAGGCGCAGTAGAAGTTATATTATTATTAGTATTATTATTAAGTATTATTATTAAGTGGCTCATGCACTTCGAGTTGGGAAAGTTGAGTCACGGAGCATAGAGGCTTTTTACGCATTTTTGTTTCGCTGCGATCCCAACTTCGTTCGCGGGACTTGGTTGCTGACCAAACAGTTATGCATTATATAACACAATTAACTTGTGATCAATGATGATGAATTAAATACGCATAACTGAAAAAAGATAAATGAGAACATAAGAAAATATATTGTTTACCGAACACTGAAGCATGAGAATGACCAAATCAGCGCAGTTAGTTGATTCATCGAGGCAGAAAGAGGACATAAAGATGGCAGAAAGAATTTGGGAAGATCGTGCGATAATGTTTGAAATATATTAATTAACGATAATTTAGTTCATACTGATAATAATAAGGTGGCAGATGATCGTATATACAGTATACTGATCATCAAAAAGAATATGACTTCCCTACACCATTTGCCTGCAAGACGAACTATTTACGCCAAAGGTCTCGTGAATTTGAATTGTCATTAGATATATCACACAGCGTTCCAAATTCATGGGACGTTTGACAATAAACCACTTGTCTATCATGCATCTCTTGCAGGCAAGTTGGAAAAAAACAAAAGTACGGAATATCACTGGCGACCCACTTAATGGCTTGGCGACCCAATGTTCGGTCTCGACCCAGGGGTTAAGAACCGCTGCACTAGGTAATACCAAACACCGGTCGCTGCTGTATGTATATATATATATATATATATATATTATATTATATTATATTATATTATATATATATAAATATATATGTATTAATTGGCAAAAACCCCAAACGTCATTGTAGTTTTCTAAGACACATGGGTGGCTCAACTGGCCCAGTGGCTCAAATTACATTCCATCGCATGCATGTCAATTGTATTACCATCTTCTCCAAAATAATAAGGAAACGCAACCATACCTTCACGGGTGCACCCCGTCGACACTCTTGTCCGCTTTTAGTTTGCATACGTGTACACCAGGTAATTTGTAAACACACACAGCGATGTGATTACTGTATCGTGCGAGTTAATGCAAGTAGTATGGCGAGAGGCTGACAGCCCTTACATCCGCAAAATTGGGTAAAAGTTACCCGGATGCCCTATCTTTTGACCAAGGCGCTTCCACATTTTTGTGGATTTGACGGATCAGGCCTGCCATCTAGCGGTGTCGTTTGTGCTTAGTTTTGTTTGTGAGTGTTGGTATGGATGAAATTGTTGTAGTTAATATGACGTAATGCCCGTGTGAGAATTCGTTGATGGTGGTTGTGAGGGGTGCCCCTTAGTTGTTGGCGCCGCCGACGTGGTTTTTATTTGTAAAATTTTATTCTGGAAGTTTCTGTGTGAAAGAATGTAGCAGCAGAAATTTCGGCCTGGTATTTGGACAGTGGTTGAACATAGTGGTGAATAAAAACCCCATAGGCGGCCCCCGTAGTTGTTGGCGGTTCGATCGACGCGTTGTTACTTTGTTAGGTAATCGGTGGTCGTCGGCTGAGCGCGCGCGTGCTGGGTCGTGCGCTGGGCGACGTGTTAACGTTTGTGAAGGCGGGCGATTCCTTTAGTCTAGTCGGAAGAGGGGGGTATCGTGCACCCCCCGGAAATCAACTTCTAATCGGCGTCTCTAGATCGGAAAAAATGCGTAGAAAACGATGAGCTATGTTAAAAAGTCGTCCGTATGTCCCACGTATCATTTTTATGCAAATCAGTGCCGCCATTACCGAAAAAATCGAAAAATGTATGTTTCCCTGTATATCAGCTAATATTGCAGATAACTGAACAGATAAGGTATGTAGACACATGTTTTGAGGGTCAAAGATAATAAAAAAACTAATCTTGAAGTGGCCACACGTATTACCGAAAAATCGATTTAACAAAGATTGCAGATAAGTTGAGAGAGGGTTTTTGAGGGCAATGATTTCAAAAATGGTGTTATTTTTGCGATCACAGGTCAAGGTCACGTGCTAGGGTGGTCAGTTCAATGTGTTTTGAATACAGAAATTCCCCTAAATTAATTTATTAACGCATTTGTTGAAATAGATAATAACATAACACAAGACGTCTTCAAACATTGCAAGGGAAATGTTCTCCACTTTCAGATCCATCACTCATCATCGCTTTCAATGAAATCGTCAAAGTCAAACTCGTCCTCTTCTTCCTCTTCCTCATCCTCCTCTTCACGATCACCAGTGTACAGGAGATCAACCAACGAGGTTGGTAGGACAGGACCGTAGGACCATACCGGTTCCAACACTCCTTCGTCAGTCCTCATCCATCCCTGCCTCTCGTCGTAGGGTTTCGGCTTTTTCAGAATGGGTTCGTCAGCTCGCCTGTACAAGGCAACGCGGTGGTTCACACGCTGGACGTGCGGCTTCAGAGCAGAGTGGCAGGGAGGAAGGCGAGCCAGGTCGACGTTAGACTTGGAAGGGAGTTTCTCGTCCTCCCCACCATCTGGTCGCTGGTTCAGCCAGAATGATCTTCTTTGAGCTGCCGCGCCTCAACCTCTCCTGGGCTTTGATAGATTCCGAATAATAACTATCAGTCGAGAACAAGAAGTGCTTTTTGGCCACCATCTGATCGAGTAGCTGTAGGCATATCTCACAACAGATCGGGGGAAGCTTGGCAAGGAGCGCCTTGCCGTCCTGGATGAACAGGGCGTCCTTGCATGGGGTATGGCAGATTTTCTGGGGTGGCGTCTTCCAGAAGGTAGTGCAGAATGGTGGCTTTGTTGGTCTTGGAGAAAAAGCCATCTGATGTTCCAAGGCTAGGGGGGCACAGGCAACAGGCAGTGCTTCATAAGTTCTTCCAAGTCCGATGGTTCATCTTGACTCTGAGACTTGACGAGGAGCAGAAACGTGAGGTTGCTTTGCTCTTGGTACTGGATGATTGGAATGATAAATGGGTAACATGTTGATACATCGCGTAACATTTAAAACTACAAGTTCACATTAAAAAAATATAAAAAGGGTACCATTTAAACATACAACATTTAAAAAATACAATAACCCTCGGGTATTGGAACGCCTGATTATCTTTCTCTGTGAGGATGTGAAGGTTACCTTCTTGTTGCTAAACGGCCTCCTCCTTCTCCAGCTCGCGATGTCGATCTCCCCGCCCATGGATAGTCTGGTTTGTCGATGAGGTCGACTACCTCGAGGGTCTTTTAATAAATCTGGGCCCGTGTGGAGGTTGTGCGACACCATCTCTGGTATACCCCGAACTGGCTGTACAATCCAGCGAAGCCATCTGAAAAGCATGGAAATTCTGTTGCATCATACAGCTTCTTTATACCTTTTACGATGCATCATATATTACTATTATATATTTTGTTTATGTTATACTGCATGAAATTCACGATTCACCTGATGATTCGTTAGAGGGCGATTACGTCGAATGTCGAGGGTATTGTTTTGAACTTGCAGTTCCTTTGATTTCACGATAAAACGACCATGATCAGACATGGATAGCACATGAAGGATGCATGTATGCGGAGAGTGTTTGGGGGCTGCAGGATCTGCGCTCCGGTCACTTTTTCTTTTGGGCATGATGGCTTATAGTGTCCACTTCTACCACCACTGTTTATCTGTAATGGGAAATAGAAGTCACGATTAATATTAAGAATAATACAAAACATTAAAATAACACCATTCATGAAATTATTGCCCTAAAAAAACATTCAAACCTCTCTCTCAACTTATCTGCAATATACATTTTTTAAATTTGATTTTTCAGTAATGGCGGGACGAATTTGCATTCTAGTATGCCACGGACACGTGTGGTCACTTCAATAATAGTTTTATTAAGATCTTTGACCCTCAAAACATGTGTCTACACACCTTATTTGTTCAGCTATCTGCAATATTGGCTGATATATAGTGAAACATAGATTTTTCAACTTTTTCGGTAATGGCGGCACTGATTTGCATAAACATGATACGCGGGACATCCGGACGACTTTTTAACATGGCTTATCGTTTTGTACGCATTTTTTCCGATCTAGAGACGCCGATTAGAAATTGATTTCCGGGGGGTGCACGATACACCCCTCTTCCGACTAGACTACTTTACCTGTTGTCGGTGTTTATTTAGAGATGTGTGTAATTGCGCCAAGCCCGCGCTCGCGCCGGGCGACGCATTGTACCTTTTAACTAGTAAATAGAACCTGTGCTATATACGCGAAATGGTAATGGTATTCTTATTTCTGTGTGGTCGTTTGTGATGGATTACGGTCTGGGTGACTCTGAGATGTGATTTTACTGGCGATAAATCCGATAGGCGAGTTTAACGAGACGAGGCATGTGGTGTATTTTAATGGGTTAATTGGGTTGTTGTGGCGTTATTGAGAAGTGCAAGACATTCGGCATGTTTTTTAAACGACTGTAGGATGTCGGTTTTACCGTGAGGGAAAAATCCGGATAATGATAAGCGAATTTAACGAAACAAGAAACGCCTTATTTTTCTACTATTCGACTGTGCGTGAGGGTGCGCGTGGAAAAACCCCACTACTGTAGAATCGAGAAAAAAACAATTGACGACGCGGCTGACGCGCGAGGCGATGACGTAAGCGAGCGCTCGGATTTTGGAGTGGAATATTGAAAACGGCTATTAAGTCAGTCATTCGAAGTACGTCCGTGTTCGTGCCACTGTGACTAACAGTATGCTGTGATTTTTATTGGGAGAAAACCCATAATTATAAGGCAATTTAACGAAACAAGGAAAGCCATAGTTTTCAAAAACACCATCCGTTAAAAAAACAAGCGACGGTACTGGAGACGTGTCGGGACTTGTTTGCGATTCCGTAAACAAGCGCTCTTTTTAATGGGGAGACATGTGCGAATGTGAGTGGAGGGTTGAGATATTGAAATCTGATCGTGAAGAGACGGATGTCTTATTAAGTGAACTCTGAGGACGGCGGGAATGAAATACGGCCAAATCCAGGGTCTTCATGTAACTTAGTGTTGATGAGTCAAAGCAATACTTACTTTGTATCGACGACGTGTACATCAAGTGTTCCATATTATCCGTGAATAAATTCGACGTGAAACTGGAACTCAAGCGTTTGTACTTACACATACAGACACCTACAATCGGGGGTGTAATTTAAGTCCGAATCTGGCGAGCGTGAACCCAACTTACACAACACACATACACTCCTGTGAGGTCGGACCGCAAGACGCACGCAGCCCTGAAGGGGTCCAGACTTTACAAGCTGACCACAATGTGGTACATTTGATCCAGGCGTATAGAACTAAACTGCAGAGATAGAAAGCAGTGGAGACATTATAAAAACGTGGAACTTGAACTCGGCCGACGCCCCTAGGGGGTGTTTTGACTGTACTTTGTGGAATGTTCTCATTGTTCGTGTCCTCAGGAAATGGCATGCTCAGCTGGGTGCTGTACTCAGCATCGTTTTAAACTGCTCTCTGGAGCAGCATCGCATTCCCCTGGCCTGGAAATCGCTAGTCAGCTGTCCTGCCCCAAGAAATCTGTGCTATATGTTTTCACTGAAAACCGTCCAGGGGCGCATATCTCAGTCGTTATAAAGTGCTTTGAGCGACTCTTACTTCGTCCTCTCCTGCAGAATGTAGGGGATCAACTGGATCCCTCCATTTGCGTATAAACGCAATCGAGGTGTGGATGATTCAGTCCTCTCTCTATGTCATATTGTGTAAACTTACCTGGAAAAGCCCAAATCGTTCGCCAAGATACTCTTGTTTGACTTTTCCTCGCCTTTCAACACCATTCAGCCACACATCATGATGAGTAAACTTGTCAATATGCATGTGAACCCACACATCATCTTGTGGGTAAATCAATTTCTTACTGAGCGTAAGAAAGTAGTGAGCTATAATGGTGCTGTGTCGAGATCACTCTTCTCTTTCACCGGTGCCCCCAGGGCTCGTTGACCTCCCCTGTTCTTTTCACACTCTACACAGACGTCTACCGTAGCAGACTGAAGACCGTCAATGTCATCAAATACAGCAATGACACAGCTATCGTCGACCTATCCGGCTCTAATCAAGTGTGTGCGTACGCTGTCACTGATTTCACAGTGTGGTGTGACAATCATTTTCTAAACCTGAACATTCGTAAAACTGAAGAACTCATAATAAATGTTATAAAGAATCCCACTTCTGCCAAAGGACTTTTCATCAACGGAGAGTGTCTGAGGAGAGTAGAGAAATACAAGTACCTCGGCACCATCATTGATGCCAAGATCACATTTCCTCACAATACAGCAGTAATTCTTTCAACTCCCTCACTGTTATCTGAGTCGCAGTTGAAACTTATTTGTTGCCTCGTCAGATAGATTAATGAATGAGTAACTGTCCTTCTTTCCTTCCACGTGTGCCAGTATTCCCTGCCAATGTGACACTGAGTGAGCCAGAGATGATTTGTATATGTGAGATAATTGTACTTTTGTCACTTATTTAACTTATTTAACATGTTTTACTTATTTTAACTTACTTAACCGATATAACTTTTACTATTTTAATTTTTTTATGTTGCATGTACATTTGTTTTATTTGTTTTAATATGCTTCTACACTACACTGAATTTCTTCCCAAGGGACAGTAAAGCATTGTGATTGTGAGTGTGATTGTGAGTGTGAGTGTGAGTGCGAGTGCGATTGATGTTGGCAAGCGATCACTTTATTTTGAAGCCATGTGTATTGTAATTGAACGACACCTCTTCGTTTGCGACTTTCTCAAAGGTGTCGATTTTGGTTGACATCGAACAGATATCGTACCTTTAATAGGTGTACATTTCTATGCACAAAACACAGCAACTATCGTAAGCTTTTGTGTTTTGCAAACCTCACCAGATTTAATCCAAATATTGATCTGGAGATGCTAAACTCAATAGGTATAATAATATCATAAAACAAAAATTTAGTAAGCCTGATGTTGAATTTGGCAAATCAAAATATGAAATTTAACTACCGGTATTTAATACTTTGATCACTTCACCAGACTGCACTGGATTCATTATCTGGAAAACCAGCAACTGCACTCCACATTGATGCTCACCAAACATTGCACCGTCTTCCTTCATACCTCCAACTGTACTCCGTTTGATGCTAAAAAAACTCACCCAACTCCACCATCTGAGGTTAATCACAAATACACCTACAGCTTCATTGTTGAGCAAAAACATTCTCTCAAATATAGGATTCGCACTCTCCAGAACGGACAGTAACACATTACAAAATGTGTTCTACTACAAATATTTTGTTTCAATCAGTTTGCATGTTAATTGGTTATTTGTGTATATGGCTACACCACAACCCTTTCGGTTTCCTTTGGTCATGTGATGAGCATTGTAATTATCTACACTGTATATTAAAGTAATGTATTAAGTCAATTTCTGCCCATGTTTCAGATATAGCAATTAAAACAAATTACAGGTAATTCTGAAAGGTAATCTTTTATTTGAGGCAAATTTTCTTTCGGACTTCTTGCATTAAAATGTATATATTATAATCCTTTGACCTTGCCTATTTTTTCATTCAATTGAGAACCAATATATTACTCACATGTATATGATAAATTATTGTAAACAATATTAATTGGATCAACATTTTTTCAAAATCAACACAATTGTAATCAGAATACTTGAAGGAATTTAAGTTAAACTATGACAATTTATCAACCAGTCTGAAAATGTCATAATTTCCTTCAATTGGAGAGTTTTCAAATTTACATTCATCATCACTGATATTATGAAATGGAAAAATATCGCAACAGCAATGACAGTAATATGGAATTGTTTATCTTCAAATTAACCTCAACTGATATTGCGTTAATTTTACACACGTTTTGTGCAAAGTAGTGTGACATAGTTCACACTTCACCCAACATTTGTTTAACTTTCCACAACAAACTAAACATAAGTTTATATCTATACCAATGCGAAGCCATACAAAGAAATACACACTGTGATGATCGGTGAGCAGTCGTATAACATTAATAGTAGTACCGAGTAGGAAATATCCAATAGAACTACGTAGAGAACACAACGTCAACACAATAAACAAAGTCAATGTCCTATTAGACAAAGACATATGAATGTTCAAAGTTGCAGCCAAAGACATTCGGCTCAGTTCTGTTCTAGATCGTCTACTCTTGATTCCAGGACTTTGATGCGGGCATCTCTCTCCTCATTGGCCTTTTGCAGCAGACGTACTGCAAACAAGACGGAAGCAATTTATTTTCGAAATATAGAAATATCCGCAATATCGCGTGGAATTTCACACAGTTGTTTTTTACCTCGTTCATTTCAAACGCGTTTTCACCGGCTTCGCTTTTCTTGCGTGATTGTGGCATCGTTTGTGTTTGACGAACTTCGACTGTGGTATTGGTCGGATACATCGGTCGCTTTGTTTACTTCATAAACAAAGAGAGCAATCTTGGCGGGAGACTTTTCCACTCGATCCCTTCACAGGCGGAGGTATTTTGGAGAATCGCGAGATATGTTGTCATCAGCGGTCATCTGGTTTGATTCGGCAAAGTGTAATAAGAAACCTCAGCCTCCATAGATGGTGATTTATTGCGTTTTTCTGGCAAAATGTTCGAGCTCTCAGGAGAAGATGCGTATTCACGAAGACTTTCAGGATCTGTTGGAAAATTTGGCAACCATTCTTTTATAATTTTACATTCTTGATGATTTTAATCTTCATTTTGGATATACCTTGTACAACTACAACTACGTTTGATGATATTCTGACATACTTTGATTTGAAACAACATATTACCTTTTCGACACATATACATGGCCATTGTCTTGATAACCCATTCAACTTGTAATAATATCCAAACACCTTCTGTTTCCGATGGGTTATCAGACCACCATACTGTCACTGTTATTGTTAACGTTTCTATAACTCCATTAGAGTCGAAACACGATGTGTCTTACACAGCATCGATATTACATTCACAGGATTGACATTACATCATTATCCTTACGGCTGATATCCTTAAATCTGACCTTATCACAGATCCAAAAGAACATTTATTTGACTTACATAAACAGTACTGTCAAGTACTCAATGCATTTGTTAACAAACATGCACCCGCGCAATCCAAATGTGTGCTCCATGGATGTCTTCCGAAATTATACTATTTAAAATACGTCGTCGTTAGTCATAGCTTGTATGGCGCAAACCGCGCTTGCCATTAGACATGTCGCGCTATCCTAAGCAATATCACCTCTGTAACAGACAAATGGCCAAAGCTAAATAACATCATTATACAAATATGGTCATAAATAAGTCTGATAACCCGCGTCAGTTATGGCACTGCATTAATATAATTCAACATAGACGGCTTGCTCCATCACTACCTGATCACGCATCAATTAAATTTCTATATGACTCGTTCTCTATTCACTTTACGAATGAAATCAGCATTATTCGTTCTGCTTTCCCAGGTCATACTTTCAGTAATGTCAATATGGATTTTCCACAAGTAAATCACCTGCAACAGTTGATGAAGTTAGGAAAATCATTATGTCCTCCCCAAATAAATTCATTTCCTCCATTTCCAACAATACTGCTCAAAGCATGCCTCGATACATTAATTGAACCTATAATAAATATTATAAATGCATCTCTTTGTTCTGGCTGTTTTCCAGGTGATTTCAAATACGCCCATGTCGCTTCACTTTTTAAGAAGTCATATCTGCCTAAACAAGACCTAAACAGTTATATACCTATTTATAACCTCAGTTTTATTTCCCGATTATTAGAAAAGGTTGTAGCAAGTCGTCAAAGGTCTCACATTAGCAAAAATGTCTTAGCTAATGTGTCACAATCACCATATATTCAGTTTCATTCATTTAGGTTCATCTAAAACCAGTTGAACTCCCTGTAAGGTTCAACTGGCTCCGTTTCAAAACAAAGTATAATATGGTGGAATTATCATTAGTACGCGAATTTATGAAAATTAAACTCCTTTCCACACGTAGTTAACCCATTTGTAACCTAATTAATAGTAAAGTATGGTGGAATGCTTTGATAATTTACACACTAGTAACCATTAGTTAGAATTATCAAGCATTTCCATAACATCAAAAACATAGTTTCAGTTCATACTTTCAGACCATTGTAACAATTATCACATAGCATACGTCAAGTATAGTCTAATAACACGTTCAATCACTACGTCAGCGATTCTTAATCATTTTTGGCAGCGACCCAAATTTCGTTCGCCGAACTTGCGTGACGACCCATCAGTTTAAACAGTTAAATAATTAACGACGCATTTTATATATTATAATTTCGGAAGTCATCTATGGATGGTGCATGTTTGTTAAGTAATCCATTGAGAATTTGACAGTACTATTTATATAAGTCAGATAAATGTCCTTTTCGATATGTGATAAGGTCAGATTTAAGGATTTCAGTCATTAAAGCTGTAAAGTCAATTATGTGAATGTCTCTGAAAGACAGACTGTGTTTCAACTCTAACAGAGTTATAGAAACGTTAACATTAGCAGTAACAGTATGGTGGTCTGATAACCCATCAGAAACAATAGGTGTTGTATATTAGTACAAGCTGAACGGGTTACCAAAAGGTCAAGCCAAAGGCCATGTGTATGTGTCGAAAAGGTAATATGTTGCTTCCAACCAAAGGACGTCAGAATATCATCAAACATAGTTGTAGTTGTAGAAAGTATATCCAAATGAAGATTACAATCATCAATAATGTAAAATTCTAAATGAATGGTTGCCAAATTTTCCAACAGATCCTGAAAGTCTTCGTGAATGCGCATGCGCGAAAGTTGAACACATTCTCCTGAACTCTTGAAAAATTTGCCTGAAAAACGCAATAAATCACCGTCTATGGAGGCTGAGGTTCGTAGCACTTTCTTACTATACCATGCTGAATCAAACCAGACAACCACTGATGAAAACAAATCCCGCGATTCTCCAAAATACATCCACCTGTAAAGCGATCGAGTGGAACACTCTCCCGCCAAGATCGCCATCTTTGTTTATGAAGTAAACAAAGCGACCGACGTACCAGACCACTACAACAGTCGAAGGTCGTCAAATACAAACAATGCCACAATCACGCAATAAAAGCGAAGCCGGCGAAAACGCGATTGAAATGAAAGAGGTAAGAAACAACTGTGTGAAATCCCACGCGAAATTGCGGATATTTCCAAATTACCCAAAGAAATTGTTTCCGTCTTGTTTGCAGTACATCTGCTGCAAAAGGCCAACGTCGTCACCTTTCTTCTGTCAAACAATATCCACCACAAGAAAGACATCACGGCATGCCACACGTTCGGTTGCAGGAATGCAAACGGCAACCTCCACGGTTCATTCCTCGCTTCTCTAATAGGAAGGCCAAGATAAATCTGCTGAAAGAGGGAAACCAACTGCGCGGGACAAACGTGTTTATGAATAACAAGAAAACAGGCTGAACTCGCTAAAACTGCTAGGCAGCTCCGCAAACAAAACAAGATCCAATCCACCTGGACCAGGAACTGTAAAGTATTCATTAAAGAAAACGGCCCACCAGACAGTGCCAAGATTCGTGGTGTAAAATCTGCGCAAGATTTCAGTGACTTCAACAAATGAACTGAGCCGAATGTCTTTGGCTGCAACTTTGAACATTCCTATGGCTCTGTCTAGTAGGACATTGACTTCGATTATTGTGTTGACGTTGTGTCCTCTGTGTAGTTACATTGGATACTGCGTACACGGTACTACTATTAATGTTATACGACTGCTCACCGATCATCACAGTGTATATTTCTTTGTGAGGCTACGCATTGCTATATATATATATATATATATATATAAATTGACGTTTAAACGGCAAATGCGCTTAACAAACTTGATTCTTGTTTAGTTTGTTGTGGAAAGTTAAACAAATGTTGGGTGAAGTGTGAACTGTGTCACAGTACTTTTCACAAAACGTGTGTAAAATTAACGCAATATCAGTTCAGGTTAATTTGAAGATAAACAATTCCATATTACTGTCCTTCTTGTTGCGATGTTTTTTCTTTTCATAATATCAGTGATGATGAATGTAAATTTGAAAACTCTCCAGTTTAAGGAAATTATGACATTTATAGATTAGTTTATAAATATTCACACTTTAACTTAAAGTCCTTCAAGTATTCTTATTACAATTCTTTTGATTTTGAAAAAAACACGTGATCCAATTATTAATTGTTATAGTAATTTATCATCTAACTGTGAGTAATATATTGATTCTCAGTTGATTGAAAAAATAGGCATATTTAACGGATTATCATTTATACATTTTAATACAAGACATCTGAAAGCGGTAAAATAATTTTGGTAAAACAATGACAAAATTAGCATAATTTGAGCACGCCGCCTCGAGCGTACCCAACTGTATAAATTAACAAGTAAACTGGAAGTCCTCATGAATTTACGCGGTCGCCAAGTCGTGTTTACGATATAAACGAGCTCAATGGAAGGCAGCATGTCGCTGAATCCCCGAGTTCATATCAGGTTGTCAAGTAAACATCGTTCTATCGTTTAGCGTCGCGCACTATACATAATAAATATGTATTTGATTGAATCATTCTAAGAGCACCTCAGCCCCACCCCAAACGAGATGGTATGTATAGTAATGTGTTTGTCACACATTGGACTGGTTGCTAAAAAACAGTGACCTTAAGACACAGCAACCCTAGCAGACACTACACAGGCTGCATGCCATGGCATTGGCCATATCAATTATGTGTCATTGTTGGGCACAGGATTCTGCCTTAATTAAGGACAGATGTACTGTAGTGAACAGGTAGTTGCCGAAATAAAGTAGCCCTGTGAACTAGTACCACTGTTTTGAGTATTACTTTCACTGGTATTGTTTGATATAGTGTTACTGCCTAGCAAGTGATTACATAACGTAGCAAGTAACATTTTGTTATACCATGTTGAATTTTCTTTTCATGTGAATAATGACTCTCGACTTTAAAATGGACTTTTTCCATAACTAATTATTGACGGGTGCCCAGTTTAAATTCTTGTAACTTTGGTTATAATGCGAACATTTCAGTAACTCTTTCTCTGATTTTGCATAAACATTCCATGTGGTAGTGTCACTATACACAATAAATCTGTGTTTGATTGAATCATTCTAACCCCCCAAACTCCAAAGGACTTTACGGCCTCTTGGCTCATTTTTAGCTTTATATGAATATAATTATGGATCGAGTTTCGCAGATAACACAACTGTTGAAAGAAGATATTTCAGCGATGCGGGAAGTGATCGAAGATTACTTCTGTCTGCCAACTTGGGAACTTCGAAGTAACGTCGAAGTAACTGACAGCGGCACTGGCAGCGACGATGAACTCGTGTTGAACCCGATATCAGCAACAACAACAACAACAACAAGGGTTGACAGTGCCAGTCCGGTGGCTTCTAATAGCCCTGCGAAAGTTAATGTTGACGGTGATCACAGCGAGGTCAACCCGGAATCCCCGAGTTCAAATCGGATCGCAAGAAATACATATATATATATATATATATGCTAGAAAGAGTATAGAGGAGAAGGACTAAAATTATACCAAAAACTGAGAGATCTTAGTTACAAAATATGTCTAAAAGAATGTGGTTTGACAACACTAGAGACCAGGACATTGAGAGTAGATGAGATAGAAGTGCTTAAAACAGTGAATGGTTACGAAAATATTAATTGAAATATTTTGTTCCCCGTTAAGAAAGATAGAAGGACTAGTGGACACGAAGTTACATTAGTAAATGAGCAGTGTACATTATATATAAGAAAGTTCTCATTTTCTCAAAAGATTTTAAATGATTTGAACAGATTATCTGCTGATTGTGTGGGTGCTAGTAGCGTGAATATGTTTAATAATAGAACTGACACGTACCTGAGAAGGGCGGGATACACGTAGATAAAAAATGTTGGACTGTCAATAAGCTAAACAGCTTTTTTGTCTATTTATATTTAATTCTCTGGGTGGCAATATTGTTAAGTCTTATTAAATCTTGTTAAATGATGATCGAGAGGAGACGGCCGCGGATGACGCACATCGCGATGAAGAGGGTGCGATGGATCAAGCAGGGAACATGTTTGAACGTGTCAACATGTCGCAGAAGAAATGCCACTGGGTATGCAAGCTACAAAATGGCCAGCCTTCTAATTTCCCAGTTCAACGAAGAAAATCAATAGCTATCAGGTATGCTATGTTTAATTATTATAAAGCAGGTGTATTCATATACACATAGCTCCAACTCTCCATAAATTTAACAAGATTTAACAAGATTGCCACCAAGAGAATTAACTCTAGGTGGCAGGTGGACAAGGAAGCCCTTTGGCTTATCGAGAGTCCGACCCTTTTATATATGTGTATCCCGTCCTTCTGAGGTATGTGTCGATTTTATTTTTAAACATATTCACGCTACTGTCACCCACACAATCAGCATATAATCTGTTCGATTCATTTACAGTCCTTTGTGAAAATGAAAACTTTCTTATATATAATCTACACTGCTCCTTTGCAAATGTAACTTCATGTCCTCTAGTCCTTCTATCTCTCTTAACTGACAAAACATATTTCTATCAATATTTTCATAACCATTCATTATTTTAAACAGTTCTATATGATCCCTCTCAATCTTCTGATCTCTAGTGTTGTTAAGCCGCATGTTATTATATTTATTTCGTAACTAAGATCCCTCAGTTTTTATATCATTCTAATTATTCTCCTTTGCACTCTTTCTAGCATATCTATGTTCTTCCTGCGATATGGCCTCCACGCTTCTAAATGAGGCCTAACTGTTATTTTGTACAGCGGTATTATTAGCTCTTTTTCCTTATACGTTATGTTTCGCCTACTTAATCCAAGGATTTGATTTCCCTTTGAAGTTGCAAGTCCGTACTGCTCTGAAACCTTCATATCAGCACTAATGTTTAACCCTAAGTCCTTTTCCTTTACAGTAGTACTTAGTACAGTACCCCCCATTGTATATTCTACCTCTTCGTTCCCATGTCCCGCATGGAGGCATTTACATTTCCCAGAATTGAACAGCATTTGCTACTTTTCAGACCATTTGATCAACTTTTCAAGATCATCTTGTAAATGTTTTCTATCTCCATCACTTTTAATCCTTCTAAACACTTTTGTATCATTCACAAATATCAACACCTTGCTTTGTTATTTCATCATCCAAATCGCTGATAGATATTAAGAATAATATAGGTCCTAGTATTGATCCCTGTGGTACTCCACTCAATACCGATTTCCAGTTTGAAGCCTCCCCATCAACTACTACACGTTTTCTTCTGTCAATCAGCCATTTTTCTATCCAGTTTATTATACCATTTCCTATGCCATGGGCCTTTAGTTTAAGCAGTAATCTGTGTACTTTGTCGAAAGCTTTTTGAAATTGTTTATACTTAATTTTTGTAATGGTTTCTTTCGATGAGTGTTTCTTTTTGGACCGTTTCCCTTGTTTTTTGAAGGGCACACATTTATCGACTATGCACTTAATTTAACTCTTTAACATATTCCTGCATTATGTTGCTGTCTTATTTTTCAGTGTGTTATTCCAGTCTATCTTTGCTAAATATTCCCTCATGTCCTTATACCTTCTTTTGTGGAAATTTCTCCTATACTGTTTTTAGTATTCCTTTCTGATTTTACTTTGATGATAAAATGTATTTGGTTGTGATCACTATTCCCCAGTGATCGCACACCAAGTGTAGCTTTGCCTTGACTTGCCGCTTGCAAGGCGCCATATTCCGATCAGAATTTATTTAATAACTTAGACTAATAACTAACTTAGACTTTATAAAGACTGTTTCCTGTGTACTACAGCACACTTCATGTTACATATTTCAATTACACAGCCGACTCTTTATCCTATCACGAACGCTAACATTACCGGTAGTGACCTAATTTAAATACAATCAATTATGTTACGTTAGGCTGCTGTATTTATTTAGGTTACGCCGCCCGACTATCGCCCTTGCTTAATTTTAACAACAATGCTACCTAATCAAAATATCTTTCAATTACTGGCTTACACAGATATTATCTGATGTAAGTAGTGTGATGATTTTTACTTTATCTCCTATATTTTCTACCACATAATCAGGTTTGTTAAATCTTGTTTACAACTTATCGAAGGCTAGGTTACCCTATTATCAATCACTATACCAAGGTGTTCTAAAATACTTTAACTAACTAACTTGAAGCAAAACTGCTAATCAATATATGTTTACTGCAACTTTATGAATGACATGAAGGCAAGAATAATACTTATCAATCAGTAATCCCACTTGTTTATCAACTGTTCTGCACCACCAATTTCTACGATCTATCTCCGCCAAATAGATGCATATATATATATATATATACATATATATATATATCTACGTCTATTTTCCCACTTAAATCATTATTACTTACAATAATAGGCTACATACAAATGCTTATTGTTGCATAATTGTAAATTGAACTATTAATAGTTATACTTATGTAATAATGTAGCACATTAATCATTGAGTGCACGTGGAACCACTGTCTTTACTGTGTTATGATTATAAGCTATATTACTTTACAGTAAATTGTATGAACTATTTTTCCAGACTGAAATCACAAGAGCTGAGTGCATTCGAGGCTTGAGTGCTAGGTTCACCTGTGCCAGCATCAATGCTTCAGAAGAAACCCTTAGCGCCAAGCAGTAAAACGTTGATTGAAAGGCAACAAGGGTCGGCTACTTTCCAATGCCGTATTTACTGTTGCGGGGGGGGGGGCGAGGGAGTAGTTCACCCCCCAATGGTGGCAGGTGCCCCCTCCCAACAGTAGCACGGCAACTGTCAGCTTTAAATAATAAATCGCCTGGAGTGGATGGTATTCCACCCAAACTACTATTGGAAATTGTAGAACAAATGTTTGGTGTAACATAGTTACAGGAAACTCAACGTTAACAGTTGGGTTAGTTTATCGAAGTCCAAACATAAGCATAGAAGAGAATGAAAAAATACAAAACGCTATAAGGGAAGTAAGCAAACGGGATTGTATTATTATGGGGGAGTTTAACCACGGGCATATACAATGGAAATCTCTACAGAGTATGGGGAGTGAGGACCACAAGTTTTTAGTTTTAGTTCAAGATACATTCCTTTCTCAACATGTGCTAGAACCAACCAGGGGTGAGAATGTGTTAGACATAGTTTTGTCCTCACAGAATGAATTAGTTGACAATGTCAAGATATGTGAGCCACTGGGGAGTAGCGATCACAACCAGATACATTTTACCATCAAAGTAAAATCAGAAAGGAATAGTAAAAAGCAGTATAGGAGAAATTTCCACAAAGGAAGGTATAAGGACATGAGGAAATATTTAGCAAAGATAGACTGGAATAACACACTGAAAAATAAGACGGCAACAGAATGCTGGAATGTATTAAAGAGTGAAATTAAGTGCATAGTCGATAAATTTGTACCCTTCAAAAAACAAGGAAAACGGTCCAAAAAGAAACACTTATCGAAAGAAGCCATTAGAAAAATTAAGTACAAACAAATGATGTGGAAGTCATATAGATGTACTGGAAATGATGAAGACTACAACAGTTATAAAGAAGCACTTAACCAAGCTACAGCTGAAATTAGAAATTCAAAGAGAAGCTATGAACAACAATTAGCTAGTAATATAAAACATGACAGCAAGAGTTTTTATGCGTATGTTCGAAGCAAACAGAAAGTTCAAGATAAAGTCGGTCCTCTAGAAGATAGTGCTGGAAATATAATATCAGAGGGATTCTTAATGGCAGAAGACCTGAATGAGTACTTTAGTTCAGTGTTTACCAGGAAGATATTAGTTCACTGCCAGTACCAGAGGCTAAGTTCAAGGGGGCAGATTCAGACTATTTAGGACAATTAATTGTAACCCCGGAAATGGTAGGTAAGAAAATAAGGGCTATGAAGGATAATAAATCACCTGGAGTGGATGGTATTCCACCCAAACTACTATTGGAAATTGTAGAACAAATTAGCATACCACTTGCAACAGTTTTCAACTTGTCATTAGAAGAGGGAGTGGTTCCTTTAGAATGGAAAGAAGCAAACATTATACCGTTATTCAAAAAAGGTTCGAGAAACAAGTCAGAGAACTATAGACCAGTGAGTTTAACATCAGTGATTTGTAAATTGTTAGAAAGACTAATTAAAGATCACATGGTGGATTTTCTTGTTAAACAAAACTTGATAAACCCATCTCAACATGGTTTTTTTAAAGCGAGGTCATGCTTAACAAATATGTTATGTTTTTTGGAAGACATCACTAAGTGGGTAGACGAGGGATCACCAGTAGATATCGTCTACTTATATTTTCAAAAAGCTTTCGACAAAGTACTACATCAAAGATTACTGCTTAAACTAAAGGCCCATGGCATAGGAAATGGTATAATAAACTGGATAGAACAATGGCTGTTTGACAGAAGACAACGTGTAGTAGTTGATGGGGAGGCTTCAAACTGGAAATCGGTATTGAGTGGGGTACCACAGGGATCAGTATTAGGTCCTATATTATTCTTAATATATATCAACGATTTGGATGATGAAATAACAAGCAAGGTGTTGAAATTTGCAGAAGATACAAAAGTGTTTAGAAGGATTAAAAGTGATGGAGATAGACAGCATTTACAAGATGATCTTGACAGGTTGATCAAATGGTCTGAAAAGTGGCAAATGCTGTTCAATTTTGGGAAATGTAAATGCCTCCACACAGGACATGGGAACGAAGAAGTAGAATATACAATGGGGGGTACTGTACTAAGTACTACTGTAAAAGAAAAGGACTTAGGGTTAACCATTAGTGCTGATATGAAGGTTTCACAGCAGTGCGGAATTGCAGCTTCAAAGGGAAATCAAATCCTTGGATTAATTAGGCGAAACATAACGTATAAGGAAAAAGAGCTAATAATACCGCTGTACAAAACAATAGTTAGGCCTCATTTAGAATATTGTATTCAAGCGTGGAGGCCATATCGCAGGAAGGACATAGATATGCTAGAAAGAGTGCAGAGGAGAGCAACTAAAATGATACCAAAACTGAGGGATCTTAGTTACGAAATACGCCTAAAAAAATGCGGTTTAACAACACTAGAGACCAGGAGATTGAGAGGAGATCAGATAGAAGTGTTTAAAATATTGAAGGGTTATGAAAATATTGATAGAAATATTTTGTTCTCAGTTAAGAAAGATAGAAGGACTAGAGGACATGAACTTACATTGGCAAAGGAGCAGAGTAGATTGGATATAAGAAAGTTTTCATTTTCACAAAGGACTGTAAATGAATGGAACAGATTACCTGCTGATTGTGTGGGTGCTAGTAGCGTGAATATGTTTAAAAATAAAATCGACACATACCTCAGACGGGCGGGATACACATAGATAAAAGTGTCGGACTCTCGATAAGCCAAAGGGCTTCCTTGTCCACCTGCCACCTAGTGTTAATTCTCTGGGTGGCAATCTTGTTATATCTTGTTAAATCTTGTTAAAATTAGCATGCCACTGGCAACAATTTTAAATTTGTCATTAGAAGAGGGTGGGCTCCTTTAGAATGGAAAGAAGCAAACATTATACCGTTATTTAAATAAGAAATTGATTCAGAAGCAAGTCAGATCACTACAGACCAGTGAGTTTAACATTACTGATTTGCAAATTATTAGAAACATAATTAAAGATCACATGTTTGATTTTCTTGTTAAACGTAACTTGTCTAACCCATCTCAACATCGGTTTCTAAAAGCGCGGTCATGCTTAACAAATATTTTGGAAGATATCGCAAAGTGGGTAGACGAGGAATCACCAGTAGATATCATCTACTTAGATTTTCAGAAAGTTTTCAGCAAAGAGCCGCATCAAAGATTACTGCTTAAACTAAAGGCCCATGGCATAGGAAATGCTTTATTTAACTGGATAGAAAAATGGCTAATTGACAGAAGACAATAGGTAGTAGTTGATGGGGAGGCTTCACACTAAAAATCTTTTTTGAGTGGGGTACCACAGGGATCAGTACTGGGACGTATATTATTCTTAATATATATAAACGATTTGGATGATGATATAACAAACAAGGTGTTGAAATGTGCGGATGATACAACATTATTTAAAAGGATTAAACGTGAAGGAGATATACAGCATTTACAAGATGATCTTCACAGGTTGATAAAATGGTCTGAAAAACGGCAAATGTTGTTCAATTTTGGGAAACGTAAATGCCTCCACACAGGACACGGGAACGAAAATGTACAATATACAGTGGGAGGTTCTGTACTAAGCACTACTATAAAAGAAAAGGACTTAGGGTCAGCCATTAGTGCTGATATGAAGGTTTCAGAACAGTGCGGCATTGCCGTTTCAAAGGAAAATCAAATCCTTTGATTAATTAGGCGACATATAACGTATAAGGAAAAAGAGCTAATTATACCGCTGTACAAAACAATAGTTGGTTTGTATTCAAGCGTGGAGGCTATATCGCAGAAAGGACATAGATATGCTAGAAAGAGTACCGAGGAGAGCTACTAAAATGATACCAAAAACAGAGGGATCTTAGTTACGAAATACGCCTAAAAGAATGTGGTTTAATAACACTAGAGACCAGTAGATTGAGAGGTGATGAGATAGAAGTGTTTAAAATATTGAATGGTTATGACAATATTGAAAGAAATATTTTTTCTCAGTTTAGAAAGATAGCAGGACTAGAGGACATGAAGTTACATTAGTAAAGGAACAGTGTAGGTTAGATATAAGAAAGTTCTTATTCTCACAAAGGACTGTAAATGTATGGAAAATATTATCTCGTGATCGTGTTGGTGCCAGTAGCGTGAATATGTTTAAAACTAAAATCGACACATACCTTAAAAAGGCGGGATACACGTAGATAAAAAAGTATTGGACTCTCGATAAGCCAAAAGGCTTCCTTGTCCACCTGCCATCTAGAGTTAATTTTCTGGATGGCAATCTTCTTAAATCTTGTTAAATTAAGGAATGCTAGCGAGTGTAGCCCCTGTTGGCTTCGACAACAAGCGTCAGGCCTATTTATGCAACGAAATCCGCGAGTTCTGCTCTGACGAGACAAAGAACATAATGTGCCAGCGTCCTTTGGAAGATGTTGATTCCAGCTGTTCTGAGGACAATTAACCACTTGTCAAACGCTCAAAGAGCTAGAGTAGTTAATAGTTGTAATGCTCCTGCTAGCCATTGAGTGGGTGGACTGGGTTATACTGGGGTCGGGTCAAGGGTCGCATGTGTAATTAGGTCATTGACGTGAAATAACATTTTAAGAATATTTTTACAATTAACTTAGCCGGCAACCCTCCGACTACAACCACTGTTCAAATTATTAAATTAGTTATTATAAAAGTGCCTCATGTGTGTTTCCTTTATCTCATACAAAGTGTAGATTATCTTATGGTACAAATAAATCATCTGCAGTACAGAATTGTGTGTCTGTGCTGTCGCCGAAATCATGCGATTTACGCTACGCTGTTTCCTTTGATTGTTCTCCAACTTTAAATTCACATCACACGTAGTTGCAAACTATTATTGAAATATAATAACATTTTCAGTTTTCAACTTGAAGGATTCGATTTACGCTACGGCGATACTGAAGAAAGTATGTAGGGACATGCCAAAAGAAAAGCTTCACTGTTATTTAACACAGGTTACTACCAATACCACAGTATATATTCGCTCCGGCGTTCCTTGAAACGGTGTAGAGAGTTTGAGTCGTGAATTTGTCCAATTTACGTTACACTGAGTTACGTGACACCATTTTCGTTTACGCCGACAAATAATTGTATAAACGCGTAGCAAACTGCTATGCAATTTTACCATGTCCATGGTTGAGTGACCTATAAGTTTATTCGTAGCATTAGTGTGAATAAATGGTTCATAATTACTGTTAGGATTTTTTACCCAATGTACACTAATAGAAGACTTGACGCATAACTCACTCAAGTTAACGGAGGAAATATAGCGATAACAAATGTATTATGCATTTCTAGTGTGAGAGTACTTATTCTTCGATGGGCGATATTAAATGAAATGAAATGTGAACACGTGCCGCTCAATGGATCTATAAAGAACGTAACGTAAATTGTAACATAAATCTAAATTCGTATACACGACGTGCGACTTCAATAAAATTACTGTTAAAATGCTTAACAAATATAGCCTCGAAAAGAAAAACATTCTTTTCGAGGCTATATTTGGCGGAGATAGATCGTAGAAATTGGTGGTGCAGAAAAGTTGATAAACAAGCGGAATTACTGATTGATAAGTATTATTCTTGCCTTAATATCATTCATAAAGTTGCAATAAACATATATTGAGTAGCAGTTGTGCTTAAAGTTAGTTAGTTATAGTATTTTAGAATACCTTAGTATAGTGAGTGATAATAGGGTAACTCACTTAGGCTTCGATAATTTGTAAACAAGATTTAACAAACCTGATTAAGTGGTAGAATATATAGGAGATAAAGTAACAACCATCAAACTACTTACATAAGATAATATCTGTGTAAGCCAGTAGTTGCTAGATATTTTGATTAGGTAGCATTGTTGTTAAAATTAAGCAAGGGCGATAGTCGGGCGGCGTAACCTAAATAAATAAAGCAGCCTAACGTAACGTAATTGATTGTATTTAAATTAGGTCACTACCGGTAATGTTAGCGTTCGTGTCAGGATAAATAGTTGGCTGTGTAATTGAAATTTGTAACCTAAAGTGTGCTGTAGTACACAGGAAACAGTCTTTATAAAGTCTAAGTTAGTTAAGTTATTAAATAAATTCTGATCGGGATATGGCGCCTTGCAAGCGGCAAGTCAAGGCAAAGCGACACTTGGTGTGCGATCACTGCCACAGCTGGGTAGATTTTGCATTGTCCGGCTGTGGGAAGTCATGGGCAGAAACCATGGAGGAAGGATTCACCTTTCAGTGCATTGGGTGTTGGAAGGTGGAGTGTCTGCAGAAGGAGATAGTTAGGTTGACAGATATTGTGAAGGGAATGGAGATGGGAATTAGCAAGGAGGCAGGTCGAATGGAGAGAGACGACAGGGAGAGAGGTGAGAATACTGCAAGACTGAAGGAGAATAGCAGTGGCAAGAAAACTGAGGAAAGGAGATTGAGAGGAGGGAAGGTGATTGGAGGGGAAGAAATTGGAAAATCGACAACAGAAAACGTGACAAGCGTGAAGGTGACAGGGAAGAAAGTGACCGTAGAGAAGGAGGGAGGGAAGATGGGAAGGGAGAGGAGAGAGGAAAACGAGATGGGACGAACGAAGAAGGGACGAAAGGAAGTGAGAGAAAATGTGATAGAAGAGAAGTCGATAAAAGGGAAGGTGACAAGAGAAAAAGCGACAGGAAAGAATGGATCGGAAGAGAATGTGACAGGAGAGAAGACGACAGGGGGGAAAGACAACAAGCAGACAGATGCAAACCGAAGAAGGAGCTATTCTAAGGCAGTGATAGAGGGGGCAATGAGGAAAGAGAGGGTGTTTATGGGCGACTCCATTATGAGAAAGACGGACAAGGCACTGAGCGAGGGAAGGACATCGTTGTTTGTTTACCGGGGGCTAGGATTGAACATGTAACTGACAGGGTAGAGAAGGTATTGGGACATGGCAAGGGGGGGTCTATACTGGTACATGTAGGAACAAATAATGCAGACAGGGAGGGAACAACTGCGATAGTACAGAAGTATAGACAGTTAGTGAGGAAGCTACAGAAGACGAGAGTTGAACAGGTTATTCTGTCAGGAATTTTGCCAGTAATGGGAGGAAGGGGGGCAACGTATAGAAACTGTAAAAGGATGGCGATCAACGCACTAGTTGAGCAGATGTGTGACGAAGAGGGGTGGGATTCACAGATTTATGGGTGATACTTTGTTGGGAGGGAAGATATGTACATGAGAGATGGCCTCCATCTTAGTGGAAAGGGGGCAGCAGTTTTCTCAGAGAACCTGCTGCGATCTGTTGACAGTGGGACAGGTTGTATCTATTTAAACTAGATTCGCAGGGGGGACTCACAGAAAAGCCTGCAAATGGAGGCATAGATAAAGACAGCACAAATAAATCAGCAAATAACAGTGTGGAAAACTCTTCTGAAGGTGGATATAAATGTGTTTGTTTAAATGCAAGGAGTATAGTAAACAAAAGAAATGAACTAAACATTATGGTAGAAGATATTGACCCTCATATAATAGGTATAACCGAATCCTGGACCACCACCGATATATCAGATGCTGATTCGGGACTGACAGGATATGTAATGTTTAGAAAAGATAGAATAGGAAGAAAGAGAGGTGGAGTTATTTTATATATTAAAGAATCTATTCAGGCTTATGAAATAAAATTAGAAAGAGAAGCAGACTGCGAAGAAGCTGTTTGGTGTAACATAGTTACAGGAAACTCAACGTTAACAGTTGGGTTAGTTTATCGAAGTCCAAACATAAGCATAGAAGAGAATGAAAAAATACAAAACGCTATAAGGGAAGTAAGCAAACGGGACTGTATTATTATGGGGGAGTTTAACCACGGGCATATACAATGGAAATCTCTACAGAGTATGGGGAGTGAGGACCACAAGTTTTTAGTTTTAGTTCAAGATACATTCCTTTCTCAACATGTGCTAGAACCAACCAGGGGTGAGAATGTGTTAGACATAGTTTTGTCCTCACAGAATGAATTAGTTGACAATGTCACGATTTGTGAGCCACTGGGGAGTAGCGATCACAACCAGATACATTTTACCATCAAAGTAAAATCAGAAAGGAATAGTAAAAAGCAGTATAGGAGAAATTTCCACAAAGGAAGGTGTAAGGACATGAGGAAATATTTAGCAAAGATAGACTGGAATAACACACTGAAAAGTAAGACGGCAACAGAATGCTGGAATGTATTAAAGAGTGAAATTAAGTGCATAGTCGATAAATTTGTACCCTTAAAAAAACAAGGAAAACGGTCCAAAAAGAAACACTTATCGAAAGAAGCGATTAGAAAAATTAAGTACAAACAAATGATGTGGAAGTCATATAGATGTACTGGAAATGATGAAGACTACAACAGTTATAAAGAAGCACTTAACCAAGCTACAGCTGAAATTAGAAATTCAAAGAGAAGCTATGAACAAGAATTAGCGAGTAATATAAAACATGACAGCAAGAGTTTTTATGCGTATGTTCGAAGTTCGAAAGTTCAAGATAAAGTCGGTCCTCTAGAAGATAGTGCTGGAAATATAATATCAGAGGGATTCTTAATGGCAGAAGACCTGAATGAGTACTTTAGTTCAGTGTTTACCAGGGAAGATATTAGTTCACTGCCAGTACCAGAGGCTAAGTTCAAGGGGGCAGATTCAGACTATTTAGGACAATTAATTGTAACCCCGGAAATGGTAGGTAAGAAAATAAGGGCTATGAAGGATAATAAATCACCTGGAGTGGATGGTATTCCACCCAAACTACTATTGGAAATTGTAGAACAAATTAGCATACCGCTTGCAACAGTTTTCAATTTGTCATTAGAAGAGGGAGTGGTTCCTTTAGAATGGAAAGAAGCAAACATTATACCGTTATTCAAAAAAGGTTCGAGAAACAAGTCAGAGAACTATAGACCAGTGAGTTTAACATCAGTGATTTGTAAATTGTTAGAAAGACTAATTAAAGATCACATGGTGGATTTTCTTGTTAAACAAAACTTGATAAACCCATCTCAACATGTTTTTTTTAAAGCGAGGTCATGCTTAACAAATATGTTATGTTTTTTTTGGAAGACATCACTAAGTGGGTAGACGAGGGATCACCAGTAGATATCGTCTACTTAGATTTTCAAAAAGCTTTCGACAAAGTACCACATCAAAGACTACTGCTTAAACTACAGGCCCATGGCATAGGAAATGGTATAATAAACTGGATAGAACAATGGCTGATTGCCAGAAGACAACGTGTAGTAGTTGATGGGGAGGCTTCAAACTGGAAATCGGTACTGAGTGGGGTACCACAGGGATCAGTATTAGGTCCTATATTATTCTTAATATATATCAACGATTTGGATGATGAAATAACAAGCAAGGTGTTGAAATTTGCAGAAGATACAAAAGTGTTTAGAAGGATTAAAAGTGATGGAGATAGACAGCATTTACAAGATGATCTTGACAGGTTGATCAAATGGTCTGAAAAGTGGCAAATGCTGTTCAATTTTGGGAAATGTAAATGCCTCCACACAGGACATGGGAACGAAGAGGTAGAATATACAATGGGGGTACTGTACTAAGTACTACTGTAAAAGAAAAGGACTTAGGGTTAACCATTAGTGCTGATATGAAGGTTTCAGAGCAGTGCGGAATTGCAGCTTCAAAGGGAAATCAAATCCTTGGATTAATTAGGCGAAACATAACGTATAAGGAAAAAGAGCTAATAATACCGCTGTACAAAACAATAGTTAGGCCTCATTTAGAATATTGTATTCAAGCGTGGAGGCCATATCGCAGGAAGGACATAGATATGCTAGAAAGAGTGCAGAGGAGAGCAACTAAAATGATACCAAAACTGAGGGATCTTAGTTACGAAATACGCCTAAAAAATGCGGTTTAACAACACTAGAGACCAGGAGATTGAGAGGAGATCAGATAGAAGTGTTTAAAATATTGAAGGGTTATGAAAATATTGATAGAAATATTTTGTTCTCAGTTAAGAAAGATAGAAGGACTAGAGGACATGAACTTACATTGGCAAAGGAGCAGAGTAGATTGGATATAAGAAAGTTTTCATTTTCACAAAGGACTGTAAATGAATGGAACAGATTACCTGCTGATAGTGTGGGTGCTAGTAGCGTGAATATGTTTAAACATAAAATTGACACATACCTCAGACGGGCGGGATACACATAGATAAAAGGGTCGGACTCTCGATAAGCCAAAGGGCTTCCTTGTCCACCTGCCACCTAGAGTTAATTCTCTGGGTGGCAATCTTGTTAAATCTTGTTATGTATTGTTTTTAGATCGATAGGACCATGTGTTATTGCAGGAAATGATTGACGACATTATTATTAATATTACGTCAATTTTTGATAAAGTTTGATGACATAGGGCTATGGTCACATGCGTGTGCAGTTTTTGGAGTATTTTTAGTTTGTGTTTGTAGAAGCCATGAAAAAAACGTCAACTGAACGCCAGAAAGCTTACAGAGATAGAAAAAGACAACAGATCCACATTAGGGAAGAAAGGATACAGATCGTGATATGAAATATTACGTCCCAAGAGATAACCTATTAATTTCTAAACTGCATGAAAAGAGAAGAAAGGGACGCGTCTACGACAAAACATATTGGAAAAAGTTCAAGGCATTAGCAAGTGCTGCTACACAGCCAGATGTTCGAGAGGTGGCAGAAGAAAATGGCGGGCCATGCGACAGCACAACAACAATCTTGCCCGATACAACGCATACTGTGAAATGGCAATTTCAAAATTCAAGGAAAAGGTATAGCACTAGCACTACTGTGTCTATACAAAACAAGAAAATACACCAACAAGAGGTGAAACTTTATGAATTCGAGCAAAGAAACAAGCTGGTGGAAAAGAAAACTTCACAGAACACTGTCCAGAGACTAAAGAACACATGCTGGTGATGATAGGAGAGACAGACAAGGAGAAACTGCTGAAGAATCGAGTCGGAAAAATCAGGCAAATGAGGACATAAGGAATGCAAGCTTCACTCGACGAAAGTACCAAAAATAAAATAAATTCTCGTGCAACATCATGCCCTTCTTAACGAGGTGGAGAAACCACTCAGCAGTTCGCAGAAAAAAGCAATTTTCCGCACTTCACATGAAAGGGTGCAAGGAAAGAAAACCACGTTTTTATTACAATGTTCATGGTTACGTTATAAATCATTTGTTAGCACGATGGCAAATGCTGTGCAACCTCTCCACCTTTTAACTATATCTCACAGTGAATATATAATTTACAGTAACTTTGATTATTTCGTAAACAAATGTTGTATTTTTGACATTTTTATTATTTTCCACTTTCTCTCGATTTACGTTACGAAAACATGTCGCATATTGGAAGGAGCAACACATTTCAGTACATTCAAATGTGTCAATACAATGCTGTCGGATATATTGGAAACCTCTACATAAGGCATATCAATGCTTTGTGCTAACACAGCTGCATTCTTCTTCGTGTGATGGACATCGGAACAACCTGATATATGGAATTTCCAAAAAAAATTATGGAATATACAACATTCTTTCATGAAAGTTGGTGAGATAAACAAACGCGAAATTACGATGAATATATAAATTACATTCTACCAATACTATCACGTACTCTTGCTCAATATACACGTATATAAAATCGGGGAAATAAGTTCTTAAAATAATGAGGGCAAGTAATTTACTAAGCGTCATTGTGTAACGTAAATCGGAGGGCGCTTAAAGTACTCATATTAAAGTTAACAGAAAAAAATACAAATATTCAACTTTTAAACCATTTTTTTTTTATATACATCGTAGAATAGGTGATCTTTCAAATAAAATGTCCACAAATTAGATTTTGTAATCAAACATTTCGACCAGTTGATCAAGTGAAAGTGTCTCGTTCTTGCTGGCCTTGCCCATATGTCATTCAGACTGGGAACAAAAAGGTTCACTTCGCTAAGTCTTTAACCACCGAAAACGCTATAACACATTGCCATGTTCCGTATCGTCATCGTTGTCCTGTGCTGTTTCAATGGACGTTACTATTAGCTTGCAAACTGGTTGTAACAATGTTGTCTAACATGGTATCATATTACTGAAGAACATTGAGGAGATTCTCGAATCATTGCATTTGTGTGTCTTTATCTTCGTTTCCTCTTTCCAGTGTTTGCGTGGAGTTCAGGCCTCCTCCACGTTGGCACTCAAGAAGTCAATAACGGCTTTAGTTTCGATCATATCAACTACTGCAAAGAGATGCATGTTTGTGCTGGTCTGGCCGGTGACCTTTAGGCGGCATTGTTTTTACAGAATGGTCCACATCGAGGATTATCCCTACTCAAGTTCTATCATGATTATTCGTGTATAAAGTAATTTGCAGAGTCAGTTTGATATTCAAAGACGATGGGTAAAGTAATTCACGCAAGCAATTAGTGATACTGGTTAGTACAATAATTTTTTAGTTGGAAAGTCGCGGATAAGAAAATTTAAGACTCACATGTTTCTAATCTGTGTGCACTTAAACCCTAAACGTGGGCCCTACTTGAATTCAAGTTAATCGTCGATATATAAACATTATAATAAAATATGGTGTACATGCACGGCATTATGGGGTTTGAGGGGTCGAAGGATCTGGGGGCGGGGACGGGAAGTTCGGATATTCGAATGACCACCCTTTTTGGGTGATTTTTTTTGAAATCACTCCGAAAGTATATCGCTATGTTGTCAAAGCAGATTTATTATTCACCGTCGTGTTTATTTTCTTAATTTTGAGCTGATAATTCATTGTTTCAGTTATCAAACTTGTTACTGGGTCTACTGGATCTGTGGAATCTGAATAAATACAACACAATACACATCTACAGTTGGAGTTGGCTGCTGTAGGTGATATTCAAATAAGCAAACACTAGATTATTGGAAGCTGCTCTCAGATCTTCATCATGATCAACTATACAAGTAATCGCGCTGTACATTACAGCTGCGCCCACTGTTTCTCCGCATCACTATCTGCGAATCACTTCATGATAAAAAGTAAAACGCAAAGGATAGTCCTAATATATCGCGGTGAGTTTCTTGTAAACCTGCTCGATCGATCGCCATATCGATTGATCTTAGAAGCATTCATCCACGCTGCATTTATTGCGCAAGAACTATTCGTACACAAATATATACCGCTGCCACTTTCACATCGCTGAATGAAGGGAAGGAACGTGGAGTGAATGCTCTTGCCAAATATCCGAAACGGCAACAAAAGATCTCGAACTTGGAATCTGACGAGTGAGAATATAACGTTCTGTAAGTACGCAAACGCGCCCTTTTCTGAGGATCACACAACTACGGCAATGTGCTTGCCGCTGATGTGTACTAAATCCAAGCTCAGTGTCGGCGATAACCTTGTATAATCTAGAATAATAGAGAACTGTTGTTCGTACCAATGTAGTTTTTCTATGCGCACGGGCATCACCAAATCACCCTGTTTACAAAATACAAGTCAAAACCAGCATACGGCCCTTCAGAAACTTTTTCCAGAATTTGCAGCAAATCTACAATGCTGTAGGTACACCTGGATCAACTCTACGTAATATTAGCTGTTCTCGTTGCTTCTCGTCATTGATTGACAGCCGCTCATTTCTCTCAGTGAAATCACCCGCGATTCGCCCAAGGCCGCTGTGACAACATCCCTCGGTAATTCATTGAAGTGACCCGAGCGCAACAGCTCACCAAAAAGCGCTACATAGAGCTTGCATTCGGTGGGGGACAAAACAATAGTAATCCAGTGATACTAAAACAATCATTACACAAAATGGCTGGAGCAGCAACATTGGCATAGATGATGCACAGGTAATTGGAAAACGTTCTGGAGGACAAGGACGTGTGGATTTCAAATGTCACTACGTGTTATTTGCGGTGGAGACGATTTGATTTGTGTTGAACAATATAATTTACTATTGAAAACATTGAACACTTGTCTGGTCCTCGATATATTAGCATTCATTTGTGTGTTGTTCTGACTGCTACTACGACAACGCACAACGCTCTGTAGCATTATTGTCAATTTTAATATTTCGCCCGCGAAAAATAACATACTCCTGCACGCGTTTCTAATTATCAGGCAACAACATCATATCAAGCAAAGTTAGCTAAACACCAAAGCGATAAATTGAATACATAACTCAAATTTTGATATAACGTATCTATTAATAGAGGGCGCTGTCGTAGCGACCTGGGGTGTCTGCATTTAGCCTGTGTGTTGTTTATCGTTTATCGCTCGTTTTAATTCAAGGACGTTATATATGTTTATTGTGAAGTAGTGTGAATATATTGTGCGGCAGAACAACCTAATTTTTGGCAGTTTTATGGACCATTTTACTCGTTGTGTGTGTGGGTGGTGAACCGATTTGGCAAGATGGCAGAATCGCTTTAGAGTGCTCTCTGACACTAATAAAAGAAACCACCCGCGATGCACATGGGGTAAGAAAGGCGGCATACGCAAGAAACTGAAGAAAAAGAGAGTAAGCACCCTCCCCCTGCCCTCTATCATTTTGGCTAATGTCCGATCATTACGTTCGAAAATTGATTAACTTCAGGCCAATGTTCAGCTACAGTGGGCCTATAAAGAAGCTTGTTTGATATGTGTGACTGAAACCTGGTTAGATGAAACGTTACCTGACAGTGACCTTTACGTTGGTTGCTTTGGTATCCTAGTGAGATAGGACCGGGAAAAAAGTGAGTGGCAAATCACAGGGTGGATGGATAAGTGTGTAAATGAACCAGCGCTGGTGCAAGTCTGTCATCGTGAGGGAAGAACTGTATACCCTGGACGTGGAGCTATTGTCAGTGTCGCTGCGTCCGACCTGCTTACCCAGATCATTCGGACAGCTATTTTTAATTCTGGTCTATGTGCCACCGTCAGCTAATGTTGCAAGCGCAGCTGATGTACTCACTAGCTGTGTGCACCGACGTGAAACAATGTCGCCAGATTCTCCAAACATCATTCTCGGACATTTCAATAGCTGCCGACTGAACGAAACATTGTCTGTTTACCAGCAGTACATGACGTGTCAGACACTCGGTGGTAACACCATCGATCTTTGGGTCCTCAAGGAGTGCCATGCTCAGCTGGATGCTGTGTTCAGCATCCTTTTTAACTGGTCTCTGAAATAGCATCGCACCCCCCTGGCCTGGAAATCGCCAGTCACCTGCCCTGTCCCCAAGAAACCTATGCCATCTGTTTTCAACGACTACCGCCCAGTGGCGCTTACCTCAGTGGTCATGAAGTGCGACTCGTACTTCATCCTATCCTGCAGCATGTTGGAGATCAACTGGATCCCTCCAATTTGCGTATAAATGCAAGTGAGGTGTGTAGGATGCAGTCCTCACTCTATGTCATATCGTTTGTACACTCACCTGTAAAAGCCCAAGTCGTTTGCCAGGATAGTCTGTATTGACTTTTCCTCGACTTTTAACACCATTCAGCCACATATCATGATGAGTAAACTTGTCAATATGCGTGTGAACCCACACATCATCTTGTGGGTAAATCGGTTTCTTAATGAGCGTAAACAAGTAGTGCGTTATAATGGTGCTGTGTCGAGCTTATTCTTCACTTTCACCGGTGCCCCCCAGGGCTTGGTGGTCTCCCCTGTTCGGTTCACACTCTACACAGGGACTGTCACTGCTGCCAGGAGACCGTCAATTTCATCAAATGCAGCGATGACACAGCTATCATCGACCTATCCGGCTCTGATCAAGAGTGTGTGTGTGCTGTAGCTGATTTCACAGTCCGGTGTGGCAATCATTTCCTAGACCTGACCGTTCGTGAAACTGAAGAACTCATAATAGATTTTAGGAACAATCCTACTCCTCCCAAGGGACTATTCATCAACAGAGAGTGTCTGAGGAGAGTAGAGGAATACAAGTACCTCAGCACCATCATTGATGCCAAGCTCACATTTTGTCACCATACAGCTGTAATTAATATAAAGTGTCAGCAAAAGCTGTATTTATTACGCAAGCTCGGGCCACTTAATTTTAGCACACAAGTTTTCCAAACCTTCTGTAGATGCTACATCGAAAGCTCTATTACATCTGGGTTCCTTGTGTGGTACGGTGGCCTGTGTGTTGTGCATCGCAACAATCTGGCACGAACCGTCAGTGTCAGTGGCAAGGTGGTGGGAGAAAAGCATACCAGTCTAAAGGATCTGTGCAGGCAACGGACAAAGAGAAAGGGAAGGCATGTCTCGTCAGATCCCGAACATTTACCAGTTTCCATGCTATAAACTGCTTCCTTCCCCCCGCAGCTTTCAATTCCCTCACTGTAAGATAAATCGCAGTCGCAACTCATTTACTGCCTTTTTAGTTAAACTAATGACTGAGTAAATGTCCTTCTTTCCTGCATCTCTGCCTGTCTGACTCTGTGTGAGCCTGAGAATATTTGCGATTTGTGAGATGATTTAATTTGTGTAACTTATTTTAAGTTATTTAACCAATGTATCCTTTATTACACTTTTGTTCATTTTATATTCCATGTACATTTGTTTTGTTTGTTTTAATATGCTGATACACTCCAAATAAATTTCCTTCCAAGGTACAATAAAGTATTGTGGTTGATGTTGGCAAGCGATCATTTTACCTTGAAACCATGTTTATTTTAATTGAACGCCACCTCTTCATTTGCGACCTTCTCAACGGTGTCGATTTTGGTTGACATCGAACAGATAGCGTACCTTTAACAGCACAACATGTCAATAAACAAAACACAGCAATTATCATGGCAATTATCGTAAATATTTATGTTTTGTAAACCTAACCAAATTTAATTCAAATAATGATCTGCAGATGCTAAACTCAACAATAATATCATAAAACTAACATTTAGTGAGCCTGAGGTTGAATTTCGCTAATCAAAATATGGTACTTAACACTTTAAGACTTCATCAGATTGCACTGGATTCATTATCTGGAAAACCAGCAACAGCACTCCACTTTGAGGCTCACCAAAAACTGCACCGTCCCCCTTCATACTGCAACTTCCAACTGCACTCGGTTTGAGGCTCAATAAAAACCCAACTCCAACATCTGAGGTTCATCACAAATACAACGACATCTTCACTGTTCAGCAAAAACATTTTCTCAAATAGAGGATTCGCTCGAACACTCTTAGTCTAGTCGGAAGAGGGGGATATCGTGCATCCCCCGGAAGTCAACTTGTAATCGGCGTCTCTAGATCGGAAAAAAATGCGTAGAAAACGTTAGCTATGTTAAAAAGTCGTCCGGATGTCCCACGTACCATTTTTATGCAAATCAGTGCCGCCATTACCGAAAAATTAAAATAAAAACATCTATGTTTCACTATATATCAGCCAATATTGCAGATGTTTTGAGGATCAAAGATCATAATAAAACTATTCTTGAAGTGACCACACGTGTTTGTGGCATACTAGTAGGCAAATTCGTGCCACCATTACCAAAAAAATCTATTTAAACAAAATATATATTGCAGATAAGTTGAGATATGATTTTTTAGGGTTTTTAGGGCAATAATTTCAAAAATAGTGTTATTTTAATGTTTTGTATTAGTCTTAATAGTAATGGTGACTTCTATTTCCTATTCCAAATAAACAGTGTTGGTAGAAGTGGACATTAAGCCATCATCCCCAAAAGAAAAAGTGACCGGAGCGCAGATCCTGCAGCCCCCAAACACTCTCCGCATACATGCATCCTTCATGTGCTATCCATGTCTGATCATGGTCGTTTTACACCCCTCAGTGAAATCAAAGGAATTACAAGTGAAAAACTATAGCAGCTTCATAAGATCCGGGACCAACATATCCACCAATCACATGAATCCCCATATCAATCAGTGTGCGACCGGATCCCTACAACTCTCCCCGATGACCTGGAAAGTGCTGGGTATCACCGTCAGTGTCACCAGCGCTTTACTGTTAAATCTTGTTAAATCTTCTAGGAGATGATCCAAAACCCGAAGCATCAACCTCGCAATGACATCACTCCCCTCGTAAATTGTCTTCAGCGGGTTCCGCTGGACCCATCTTCCCACCAGAGTGCATTTTCTGTCACAAAGTAGAGATCAAAGATGGTGATCGCAAAACTGAGCGAGCTGGAGACTTCTCGTCTTGGAATAACAGAGAAAATGCATGGGAGCAAATCGAATCACGGGTCGATAAAATGGGTCTAGTTCGACTGCATCGACAGGTGAAAAACAAAGACCTCTTTGCTGGTGAGGCCAAACACCATCCATCATGCTTGAGATCTTTCCGCACAGCTTTCGCTAACTACGATCGCGGGATTCGCAGAGCCGAAGGAGCAACGGATACCGAGCGTGCTCGCATGTCAGCCGCCCACGAGAAGGCGCTCGTCTCGGTACTGGAGCACATTCAGACTCATGTCGTCCAGCAGAATGAGGTCCTACGGCTATCTTCCTTGCGCTTGCTCTATGTCGACGAACTGAAACGGAATTGATACGAGAGCTCGGCCTATCGCGCTAAGAAACTACTGAAACGCCTACAGAATTACGTAATCAAGGACCATGTCTATTTCATGAAGGTCGATCACGACAAAGCGTTGATGCCATTTCATTCTGGCTCGTGTACAGCTCGAATATCACCGTTATAATGCTCTTGCACGAGCTTACACTCTCGGAAACGCAGGCAATTACCACGACGTCGCTCGCCTTCTTCGTCGTAATATCCTACGGGCTTTCAGAGAGTCCGAAGGCCTACCGTGGCCGCCAACAGCCGACGACATGGAGCTCAGTCCTGAAAAGCTCCTACCTCCAGACCTCATCCGGTTCCTCAGCATGGTTATGGCCGGCAAGGAAGGCGTGGAGACGGGCGAAAAGATGAAGCGTCTGGTATTCTCTTTCGGGCAAGTCCTGTGCCGTGTAGTGTCGGAGGGAAAATGTAAGTTACCAAAACACGTGCTTCTCTGTTTGACTGTCAGGCACTTGTTCCGAAGCAAGCAGCTCACCATGATATTGCAAAGGCTTGGCTACTCTGAGGGCTACAATTTTTTGCTTAGAGTTGGAAACTGCCCTGGCCAAGGCACAGGACGAAGTCTCAACCTATCTGACGCCCCAAATCGTGACGGGACAGGGCAACGTCGTATTCCACTGTGAGTGGGACAACTTGAATAAAACCAGTACGAATGTACATGGCAGCAACATTGTCAACAATGCTGGGGGAATCATTGTGCAGGAGGTCAGATCTGAGTTCGAGAGCCCCAAGGTCCGAACGCTGCCTATCATCGACAAGTCGCAACAGCGTAGCCTGAAAGTCAACAAACCAGAAACTCTCCCACCCTTGCACTTCACTCGCGTTGGCCCAAAGTTTCTCGATGGCTCGTCATTCACACCCCGTGCAGAGAACGACGCCGTTTATGCTACTAAGATGCAAGAGTACTATGTCTGGCTCTTCAGCAGGTATATCGGAAGCAGCGGCAAGCAGCCCGTGCCTGGACTAGGGGGCTTCACCTCTGCAACCGGGACTCGCTGCCACCAAAAAACAGTGGACTACTTCACGCCCATCCATCAACCGATCACTGTCGTTGTTCGCGAGCTACTGAAGCGCTCGGGGGTACCCACGGCTGAGATGGGTCAGAAGTGGGTCCTGAATACATTCGATCTGGGAGCCTGTTTAAAAGCCTTAGCCAATGGAGAGGCTATTGATGGAGCGATTCGCCGAGGAGGATAACATCCCCATCGCAGGCCCAGCTGCGCTTCTCAACATGACCCATTCTTGCAATCGAGATCAGCTCGACGAAACCCTCAAAGAAAGAGGAGGAGGAGGAGGAGGAGGAGGAGGAGGAGGAGGAGGAAGAGCAAGAAGAGGACGAGTTTGACTTTGACGGTTTCATTGAAAACGATGATGAGTGATGGATCTGATAGTGGAGAACACTTCCCTTGCAATGTTTGAAGACGTTTTCTGTTCTGTTATTACGTACTTCAATAAATGGGTTAACAAATTAATTTAGTGGAACTTCTATTCAAAAGAGTGGGTGCCTGAAGGTGGAAACAGAAGGAGAGGAAGGCCGACTAAGACCTGGCGCAAGACGTTAAAAGAAGATCTGGCAGAGATGGAAATCACCTGGAATGAGGCCAAAGAAATTGCGAAAGACCATAGTAGATGGAGTAAGCTCGTCGCCCGATGTCCCGAAAGGAACAGGAGGAACTAAGTCTAAGTCTGTTCAAAACCTTGAGTTGACCCCCTAGCACGTGACCTTGACCTGTGATCGCAAAAATAACACAATTCTATTATATTATTGCCCTCAAAAACCCTCTTTCAACTTATCTGCAATATATATTTGTTTAATTGATTTTTCAGTAATGGCGGCACGAATTTGCATACTAGTATGCCACGGACACGTGTGGTCACTTCAAGAATATTGTTGTTATGATCTTTGACCCTCAAAACATGTGTCTAGACACCTTATTTGTTCAGTTATCTGCAATATTGGATGATATACAGTGAAATATAGATCATTCGATTTTTTCGGTAATGGCGGCACTGATTTGCATAAAAATGATTTGTGGGACATCCGGACGACTTTTTAACATAGCTCATCGTTTTCTATGCATTTTATCCGATCTAGAGACGCCGATTAGAAGTTGATTTCCGGGGTGTGCACGATACCCCCCTCTTCCGACTAGACTATCTCCACAACGGGCATGGCTATTAAGATAATTCCATAAACAATTTAGACGTTCTTTGCCTAGCTCGTTTTCCCTTGAATACGTCGAGAGGTTAGAATGGTAGTTGTGTATACTGGTTGGGGTGCCTTTATTGAGAGCATAGACATAATACTGCCAGGCTGTTAATGATTTGTACGTCATGACCACATTGTCGACTTTCCTTCTTGCGTCTAGTTGTTTTGTAACTTTTACAACGTGGGAAGAGATACCTGCTGAAGGACTGCATCTTCGAAAATACGCCTCGCAGGCTGCTTCTTTTCTACAACCCACATCGACGTAAGATTTGACTTCCTGTACAATGATTTATTATTTAAAATAAAACCGGTTGACTAAACATACTATCCCGCAAAGCAATCGTGCTACTGCCAATGTCTTCTCTCTTAATATGTTTATATAAATACGACAGATATACGAGTGTCACGTCATACACGCATGTCTATTTCGTTTTTAAAATAACTTCATGCAACTCGCACTAAAAGATAGAACAATACATACTCACAGCTAAAGGAGAAGTAACGCGTTTCTCGTGGAACGGTTTATTGCCTCAATTCAAATTCAGGTGACACACACCAAAAGCGATCAGCCACATGAACGCGAATGCAATGATTTGCAGTACTGGTTCTTTGTTGCATTATCCGTATTAATAGCATTGAACGAGAAGGGAAACATAAAGTCGACCCGGTGAACGTCTGTTAATTGGCGTGTACTGGTAAGGTACAGCGGTTGTGTCTCAAGACAACCAAGCAGCAGCACAGTAACATAGCTGTACTGTCCTACGAAGACATCTGCCAGTATTCGAAACAGTTCCCCGTGTCTCGCGGGCACGTAGAATGCCACATCTTCAACAAACGACACTTCGTTTGAACCATGGGGCACTAACGTCTTAAGGCATTCCTTCAGTTTCATTGTAATGTTACTTCTGGTGTTCAAAGTGTCCAATTTTGTGCTGAGGTGGCTAACCACACTTTCAGTCAGAACCAAACATTTCACAGCATTTGCTTTACACAGTTTGGATATATCGGGTGTGTTCTCCGTTACCAACGTCTGACTTATTCCGTTGGTGTAAAATTTCTTTCCAAGAAGAAGCAGCATGTTATCGGAGACATGGATGAAACCATCTACATTATAGCCTATTTTTCTGGCGGCATTCACACAAAAGACGGCATCAACAACTTTAGACATTTTAAGAAAAGATATATTCCATTTGTGTAGCAGAATACTATTTGGCATTGAGGCGCCACAATATAGAATATGTGTGTAACAAAGTTTGTAGTAAGCATCTATAAGAGGAATTGTCCCTGACGGAGTGTGCATGGTCACAATTAATAGTAGGTTCGGTGTTTTCCATGGGTGTTCTTTGCCGATAGTGTTGTAGACTTCGGCGTTGCAAACACGTTGCAATAGGTCTACTCTGGCATCTAGATGAGCTAGATCTTCTCTCACGTGAGACATACTGGCGATATGTGAAAACGACGTGTACTGTTCGTGCGGGAAATATGTCACTGGCAAGCCATCTGAATATGTGCGGGACTGCCTTATGGCAGGGGGTTCATACCCAAGTGTTGTCAGATCGGTTACCCAGGCAGATATGACGTCAGCATCACGCTTCAGCCAGAAGTTATGTGATGCCATGTCCTCTGCCAATGCTGTCATGCAGCGAAATAACGACAGTCGATTACATTTCCAGTTGTGAAGGAACTTGACAAGCCGCCCCATATCTTGATACATCTCCGTTTCCTGTGCCATGTCCTTTAGAAAAGAATGTATGTTACGAACGTGCATCACATTTGGAGGGTAGAATCCAAGACGGCCACCCACCAGCCACAACAGAGCCTGGGCCCAGTAGGACCTGTATATGTCGCAGGCTCTGTCCGAAAGCGTTGCAGGCAAAACCAACGCCCATAATGCATCCGCCGCAAAAAGAGTATCCTGCGAGTTGAATGGGACGAATGTACCACGCGGAATTACGATACGTGGTGACGCTACATCAAACATCAGCTTGCCATTGTCGCTATGATGTCTCCGAGTCAGACGGAATACGGCATCGACATCAGGATCGCCATTGGCTACAGCCTGTCGTATGGACGCCTGGGGAATGGAACAGAGCCGGTAGTCGTAGATTGTGTCCTGTCCCACCTCCTCCAAAGGGTAGCCCCGTGGCCACAAGGTCACTTGGCCAAAGTGTGGGTACGGGTTGAACGTAAGGTTGTCGGTTGCTGGCATGAGACCATGCGAGACAGCTGCGTCAATGTGGAAACCCCGGAGGTCATCCAGCAGTATGTTGTCGTCATCCGTCTCGTAGATGTATCGAGCGCCATGCTGTAACAACAACGGCAACAACTTCAACATCACATGTTACACAAACACAGTGTATTGTCTCATACGACATTTATATTCTATCAAAGGTGTTTGCGTTAGTAATAAATGACTCAAAAGAAAACAAATTGAAAATAAGACATTGCGTAATAAAGTATCTAAAAACATATATCAATAGAATAACTAGCCACTGAAACTGTGACCTCACAGCTACACATTGATTGGTTCATCCTATTATGTTCACTGAAAGATGTGCATCAACCTGATGAAATAATGTCATCAGGTCATGAGTAAACTGATGAGTTTCACGAAAACATTGTTGTAGAAAGACACTATTATGAATTTGCAAGGCTATGCACTGTGAATGAGAGGAATTGCTGAATACAAAGAAGTTCTTATATTGTGCAATATCCAGCTCCCGGGACTGCTCAAAGCTTTACACTTTACTCTACACAGGGTTAGGATGTCTCCACAAAACATATCTTTCTTACTGCAATATTGGGGGTCGTTTTAGACACTTTAAGTACCTCGATTGCATAGAGATAGCCCACTGTTTTCCTTGTATATCTGTCATATGGTAACAGTGGAGTCGTCTTGTATCCTAGTTCTTTTTGGGCACCGACGTCGAGGAATACAACTCCGGGTATACTGCAAGAACATTCAGTAGAGGTAGAATATTAGTACATGATTACGAAAAGAGTGAGACTATGGTAAAGTAATGTAATTTACATCTGGACAATTACGCAAAATCGACGTCTAATATTTGTTGGTCTGATACAAAGAAATAAACAGCGGTATTGTTACTGTGCACTTATATGTGAGAACATATCAACTCGAAAATCGGAGACCATAATCATACGCAAGTAGACTCTAGATTGTAAATAGTTGTGCACAATAACGTCTCGCGTGTCTTTGAAACGTTGATATTTGAGTATGACCCAGGAACGATTAGGTGCATGATGCAGTCGAACGTTCTGCTGGGGACAACTTATGTCAAGGGGCAACGCTATGCTATACGAATGGTTTTCATACATTAAAGTATACGTGCAATTACGTTGACAGTAATATTACATAATGACATTCATGCAATAGTAAATCAAGCAAAAATGATAATAAACAAACAACTATATATTTGCTGGACATATTACGCAAATATAGCATTTTGCATATCTATATGACACAGGACCGATGAGGTGCATGATGCAGTCGAACGTTCTGCTGGGGACAACTTATGTCATGGTTTTCATACATTAAAGTATACATGTAATTACGTTGACAGTAACATTACATAATGACATTCATGCAATAGTAAATCAAGCAAAAATGATAATGAACAAACAACTATATATTTGCTGGATATATTATGCAAATATAGCATTTTGCATATTTAAAATACAAATGATACCTCAGTCCTATTTTCTAGAGCCTCTGTAAACAGGTTTTGTAGGTTTTCCAGATATACCACTATGTACACACGTTTACACACTGAAGAAATGTTCTGGTTGAAAAACATACGCCCAATCCTTTGGAGTCTTGCGATCGCCAACAACCACCATCTTCCAGGCCTTCAGTTGACTGAGAGCGATCAGAGACGCCGTTGGATGGTTTATTGTTGTCGCCACGATCCACTTGCTGTTCTTGGCAACCCTGAGAGACGCCCGGGCACCAACGTCAGCAGCAATGCTCTCCTGCACATATCATGTTACAAGGCAATGTTGGATATTTTTGAAATTGTTGTTTTAACATACACGTTTCAGGTTACTTTTCATGTATACAATGTCAGGTTATTTTTTAAAAATAAACATAGTCATGTTTTTTCAACGTATTACGTTACGTTTCCATCATACACCCCCGTGTTATGTTTTGCATGAAACGTTCATGTTACCTTTCAATAAATACCCTCTGACGTTAGTTTCATATATTCATTCGCATGTTATTAAAAAATGGACATAGTCATGTTTTTCAAAGTACAATGTTACGTTTCCATGATAAACTCTCGTGTTGCTTTTTACATGAACACGTTCATGTTACCTTTCAATAAATAAGTTACTTGTCAATATACACATTATTGTGTTACTTCTAAGTAGACATATTTTGATATCAGATCTCAGCTTACATACTTTAGGTTATTTTTCAATATATACACTGTCACGTTACCTTTTAAGATACACTATGTCATGTAACGTTTCGACATACGCACGGTCGTGTTACTTTTAAATATATACACTGTTATTTTCCAACAAACACACTGATTGGTTAATTACATACATACGATCAGGTTATTTTCAATGTACACATTCAGGTTATGTTTCCACATAAATATTTGCAGAAAGCGTATTATATATATATATATATATATATATGTATATATATATGTATATAAATGTATATATATATATACTGGATATATATATATATATATCTATTTGAAATAGTATTTTTTTATGAAACCTAATGATGTATATATATATATATATACATATATATATATACATACATACATATATATATATATATTGTATACTATATATTTTTTCATCAACAGAAAAATATTTTTTCAAATTTTCTGACCACAATTACTTCAACAACAAACGTACTTACTTTCAGGTTGAATCAACAATAAACATACTTTCAATTACTTCAACGACTAACGTTCATGTTGACACCGTGCTTCCTGATTATGTTCAATGTGCGTCCGCTTGAGTTATTTACAAAATTAATTTCAACGTACATGCGGTTGGGTTATTTACAAGATTTTTGATATTTTTTCAAACATTATTGTCTGCTGAAATTATGTGTTAGACATACACATGAATATTGTAAACCAAAACAACAAGTTTTGAAAATAATAGAACACTGATCAATATAGTTTGGTATGCCAGCAGTATTTCGGTAGTATAGAGTTTTTTGATGGAGTAGAGAGAATTTTATGTGGGAAAAAGCTGTTGGTGTATAAAGGGTATTGACGTGGTAGCGCAGAAGGCATTTGGTTAGCGTGGCATGTTAGTAAGGATACCGTTTGTGTCCATGAGGCGCGACACAAAACTTTTGTTTCTATTTGCAAGAATGTGTGAATAACATACATAAAAACAATTAGCATTCTGAGAATTGGGATTACTAGTCACCAATCCCGGCGTACACACATTGCGTCTTGTCAGAATGCTGGTGACGTAGACAAGTAAACAGCCAATCAAGCAGTAGCAGCAAAGTCGCTTTTGTGGGTATCTTGTTGGCTTCCACAACAACTGTCCGTTGGCATTCATGCTGGATTCCCTTTCACCTGTTGCCCAGTGGAAATAAACAGAACTAGGTCAGACTGCCACCCAGCGCTTAATGTAAATGCACGCTAATTTTCATTGGCTGTGTGTGTGCGAGTGTGTATGCGAGCGTTAGTGTCCGTGTGTGTTTTGTGCGTGTGCGTGAGTGTGTTGTATTGTGTGTGTGTGTGTTTGTGTGTGTGTGTGTGTGTGTGTGTGTGTGTGTGTGTAAATTTTGTTTTATGTGATTAATTAAGTCATCATTAAAATATGGTGACTGGTGAATTAGATTTAATTCACCATCTTCATCATTTGTATCTATTTTTAAAATATGATTTACCGTAACTTCCTAACAAACGTTCAGTATTGATCGTATTTAAAACAATAATATATTGCTTGTCAAATTAATAAAATTAAACAGCATGACAAGACTAATTTTACTGTTAACAAAAAACACATTTTGGAAAATTCATTTTGCATTGATTCCAGCTTTGTTTCTAACGTTTTGCTGATGCATTCCACAAATTTATTCATCATATCCGATATCATAGTGTTTTGTTTCTGAAGCGTCAGTTCCATCATATCTTGTTGCCTCGTCAGAATGGTTTCAATGTAGTCGTAGGGGGTCGCTGTCTCTGCGGTCGACATTGTCTCTTCGCTCGCTTGAACAATCTTTTTTGTCTTTGAGTTTGGCCTGGGCATGTTGAGAAGTTGAGAAGTGTTAGCAATTTACCACGAAGTCGCACCTTATTCACTCCACGGCGGAGGTCATGCGTGACCGACGTAATCACTACCTCAACTGACGTTAATGCACGGCCATCGGTCGCGCTTGGACAGGCAGGTAGCCTGCTGTGAAATGGCGAACACAACAAGTATTCATCACGGTCCGGTGACGCTCACTACTGGCTGCTGGTAACGTAGCCACCTGTAGTGACCATTGGCGGGAAGTCCAACCAACATAAATTTGCAGAAATGTCAAAATTCACATGGAGTCAACTCGCCCCATCTGCGTCCGCCGAATCCCGGACAACTTACAAAAATCCCTGCAAATTTCCAGGTTCGAACATAAAGTCTGTCAATCAAATTCTGCTGCTTATTTGACGAGGATCATCAATGCACCCACATCACTGTGATCACGTGACAACAACGTGTGTGTATCTGTGTGTGTTGGTGCGTGCGTGTGTTATGTGTATATGTGTGGTTGGGTGTGTGTGTATGCATCCATGTATACAGCAAGTAGCAGACCTAATTCGAGTGTGTCCTTTTCCAGCAATCAATATATTTACTTTAACAAAAACAATAGTAAAAAAGGTTTGCTTTTATTAGTTTTATAAATAGCGAAATGCGAAATGTGCATGCCGGATTTATGCGGGTTTGTAGCTCTCCGTGATGGTTTCTGTGTTACCAACCTGTGTGCCAATATGTCACTGAATCAATTGTAGTGTGTTACCTATCTAGTGATGGTGATACTCTGTTCATTCTCTAAGACGTATGTAATTGATAACTTCATCACACAACTGCGCATAATACATGTTTGTGTTGCGCTGTAACTGTTTTAATTCATAAGTGTGCGTACTTACAATGTAGTTGAACATTTGAAACATATAAATTGAAGGATGTTACACAGTGATAAGAGTAAATTAGATTCGACAATGCTAATTACTGATATTGCCAGCACAACTATAAATGTACTGGTTGTATGATGTTTTTATTATCACTATGCGACATTTGTTTGTTTGCACGCAACTCTGCCATAAATGAGTGATATACTTTAAGTACTCATTCTACACTGTATATGTTTAAAACAAATTAGTGATATACTTTGATTACCCAATGTACACTGTATATGTTTAAAGATATTTTTTTTGAAAGATTCACTAATACTACCTAGTGTTTGTTGCTGCTGTTATTTTTAAGTAAGTACAACATTGGTGAATGTGAAAGGGGACGTAGCACGGGCCTGGCTTGGAAACCCTAATCCTGATTACGAGGTATTAAAAGCCGAACAGTCGCCATTGTTCTGCCTCAGTGGTGCCTAATTGTATGCTCCGCGTATACGCTCCTATCTGTCAACTGTAGCGACGCCGTAGCCAAATAACTACGATATTTCACAAAACATATACGTACACGCACACATATACATGCATACTCTCTGTCTCCCTTTACCTCCCTCTATCTCCCTCTCTCACTCTCTCCCCCTCTCCCTCTCTCCCTCTCTCCCTCTCTCCCTCTCTCCCTCTCTCCCTCTCTCCCTCTCTCCCCCTCTCCCTCTCCCCCTCTTTAATGTAATTTCATGGCTATTAAAAATGAACCCATAACTTATATACAGGGCTAATCTTTATATAGCCATCTGGTTAATTAAGGTAACTAATAATAATTTACATAATCAGTCGTATGTAGAAAATAAATAGATGGACCGAGGAGTGTATATTTTGCATGTCCATTGAGAATAGACCATTTACCTCACATAACGAGTCAACATTGGTTAGCCTGTGCTTTTTAAATATAATTTTTATGAAATACCTAGAGACATTTGCAAAAAAACATGCACAATATATCTCTCTGATACGTATTTCATGTTAACAGCACAAATAAGTTGTTTTAAAAAGGTGGTTTTAGTGAAAAACTTACAAATGTCAACCATGAAAACGGCGAAGGTGTTCGATTGAACAGGTCTGCCAGGGAGTAAAGTGTAAAGCGCTTTGTGCAGACCCGAGGAGTGGATACTGCGCTTGATAAGAACTTACAAGTTACATAAACTTTACGTTTACTTTACGGTAGGCAGCACATGCGAAATCGAGAAATGCCTCAAATATTCTAGTCACATTTTTCACGAATGTAAGCGTAGCATATATGTGTGCGGGCATTTGTGTGTGTGTGTGCGTGTGTGTGCGCGCGTGTTTGTTTGTGTGTGCCCGTGAGAGCGTGCGTGCACGTGTGCCAATAAACGTACTATTTTCAAAGATATCATAATCAGCGTCCATATATATACATAGGATTTTTGACAACGATTAAAAGAAGATTTGACTTACCTGTCTTGCGACTATAGAACAACCCTTTGCCAAAGTGATTGACAACGTAAACAGACAACGTGCAGCTGTCTGGTTGCAGTGTGACCACTTATATATTCACAATGTCTATGCACACAGGTCAACGCAAGTCGCTGACCATTGGCGCGTAACAACAGTACATTTGCGCCATCTGGCGAATGCCCCTGTTACACATTAAGCACACATGCAGGCGTGTAGGCAAATAGAAAACGACGTAATCAGTGGGGATAAACCCCGCAGGACATAGTCCCACTTGATAAATACCAACAATGAAAAAAAGTTGAATTTCGCAATACTGTATTTATTTTGTATTATCTAGTTAACACCCTTTCTGATTTGACATTTGTATGCCAATTAATCATGTGTCATTAGTAAGCCATACAAACTGCATATAGCTTATTTGTTTTTATTTATTTGTGTTTATTTATTTATTTATTTCCCGTTCTCAAAAATGTACCAAGGCAGTGTAGCGAGGTATCCAATGACTGATTTCACTGAAACGAAACAAAAACAGTTTAAAGGGAAACAAAAGGTAGTTGCTTGGTCTAAGTCAAAGGCCTTATAGTCCGGATGTTGACCAGTGAAGCATACATTTGGGTTCGCACGATGTTTTTTTTTGCATTTGTGTGACCTTCTAACCTTCTAGGTCAATAATCCGTCGGGTGCCACCCGCCAGTGTGTGTGTGTGTGTGTGTGTGTGTGTGTGTGTGTGTGTGTGTGTGTGTGTGTGTGTGTGTGTGTGTGTGTGTGTGTGTGTGTGTGTGTGTGTGTGTGAGTGTGTATTTACATAAATTATAAAATGTTTGCTTCCCACAGACATAAACTATTTCTGTCATAAAATAGTTTCCTCTCCACACACACGTCACGTGACATACTCTTATAATTGGTCACAAATTTGAAAAAGCAAATTATAATTATGTACTCCAACTATAACGCTCGTATTACGACAACAAACGAAACATATTTAACTACAGGATGTTATTTATCACTACATGATCTACTGGTGCAAAATAGTATGCCTTACATATGCATATAAGCACCACCCGGATAACATTTAACGCCCGGAAAAATGTAAGCACAACACCGTAATGCGTACTCGCGTCAAAGCTGGTGACAGTTCGTTCACGTTGGCCGCTGCAGCACTCTGGAACACTCTACCTAATCACATTAAATGTCAACTAAGACACATTTATTTAGAATATCATTCTAGACGGCCGCTAGTAGCTTGTTTGTGACTTTCCTCAGTGATCCAGTGGACCTATTTAGATTAGTAATATTTGAGATCTATTTATTTATTTGATTTTATACTGCTATATTTTAGTGATTAATTTATACATTGCAATTTCTTAATTACATTATATTGTACTCTTTTTATTTTAAGTTAACGTCTTACTACCATATTCCAAATATTTTGTTGCCCTTTACTTAATTTATTTATGAATATTGTTATTATTATTTTATGGCACAACTTTTTAGTTTAAATGACTGTGTTAGTACTAATATTTTAGTTTAATGACCATGACGCATGATGTATTGTAAAGCGCCACGAATAATTGTGGATATGGCGCTATAACAAATTAAGTATAATATTTTTTATTATTATCTCAAATTGTAAAAATCCAAACAATTAAAATGATGTGTCCAAACGCATGTTTTCAGGTTATCTGGTTACGAATACGTCAGTGAACAATTTATAGTATGTAAATTTGTCGCATGAATATGCATATTAGCTCTCACCAATATAACCTCATTATTGTTTTGATATAACCTCAAAAGGCGATCGGTAGGCACTTCTAACTGACCGACTTAAATGCCCCCATACAAACACCTAAATGGTATATAATTTGAAAAACCATATATATCCCATAACAACGAGGTCTGTCGTAGATCAGCCATGTGGTGCAATAACTGTGACTTCATGGTCAAACAAGGTCCGCGTCAGAATTTTCGAAATTGTGCGCTTTCGCAAAGGTTGCATATCTACGTCATGTCATGTCATAAAATGTCATTTATTTTTGATAGCTTATTGTCTCCCCGTCTATGGGGCTGTTACCAGTATAGTAAGTGTGGAGTTAAATTCAAACAAGGTCACCGTGAAATGATGAATATTTGAACTTTTGCAATACTGCGAACATTATAAAGTTACAATGATTCTGTATCTACGTCACTTCGCGGTGTCGGTTGGTGGAGTTTGAACGGAGCGACGAGCAAACAGTTTCACCGACATGTAATCATTGTTCAAAGTTGTCCATCCCGCAAACGTTACATAATATCAATGGTGGTTTGTATCTGCATTACCTATCTACTCATGGCCATACATACACTAGTTGGGGCCCTGATGATTTGCTGATGTAGCGCCAATTAAACAGCGCACAGTGTTGGCCTACAACGCCACATCATGGTAGAATTTGGCTGTACTACAGTTTCTTCTATAGCATAACATTTATTTGATCAGTTAGAATGAAAAATGGCTTCAGGTAATTCACATTTACATATAACATTGACAATTAGGTGACTTTGATGTCTGACTCCACCGGGGAAATGAACCCTACGCAACGACTATGTTGTTTTTGTTGATGTTGTGCATCTGCTATAATACTGTTGCACTATCTTTGGTGTCGGATTCCACCGAAATGAACTCTACGACTCTACTGTTTTTTGTTGATGTTGTCCATCTACTGTTTTACAATTGTACACTGTGTGTTTGTTCTTATTGATAACAATGGTCAAAACTGTATATTACTTTGTTATGGCAAACATATTGCTTTGCTGTTCCTACTTCATTTTAATACCTACCATCTACCATTTACATGGCAAACACCGTGAATGAAAATTATTCACTTTCAAATTGTGATGATATGGAAAACATGTTTGAAACCTACAAATATAATGAACACAGCAGTTGTCATTTTGAGAAGGTTGTCGATCTTTAAAATAATTATTATAACAACATCTCAACTTCTTGTAAATGTTACACAGAACAACACTTCAATAATTACCTAAATATAAATTATGATGGTCGTCTGTGTTTGGTACATTTTAATGCTAGAAGTCTGAATTCAGTGAAATACAATATCTTCTTTAATTACTTAATGTAAAGTTTTATATTATAGCAATAAGCGAAACGTGGCTGTGCAAGGACTCAACTCCTTTATATACGTTTGATGATTATGATGCTTTTCATGTTGCTAGAGGCAACAGAAAAGGTGGAGGTATGGACATTTATGTTAACAAGAAGCTAAATGGGCGGTCATGTGAAACAAAGTCACTAATAGTTAATAACGGACTAGAATGTGTTACTGTTGAATGTAAAATTAACCGACACAAAACTACACCAGATAGTTGTGTGTATTGGTGCCCTGGGTCTAACATGGTATCATTTAATAACACCATTGAACAGATGTTTAGTCGTATATGTTGCACCAAAACCATATATGCATGTGGTGATTTCAATATAGATTTGTTTAAATGTGATAGTCATAGTGGAACCAAGCAATTTGTAGATCTTATGAATAGTCTTGGTTTATACCCTTTAATTAATAGACCTAGCAGAATTACTACTACCTCTGCAACCGTTATATATAACATCTTACTTCTGAACTTCAGTACAAGCTTGATAGTGGTCTATTGGTAAATTACATCAGTGATCATCTTCCTGTATTTGCTCTGTGCCGTTGTACTGTAAAACGTAATGTGATCGAACATTTTAACAAGTGTATTCGTCATCTTAGCGAAGAAAACGTCAACGCATTGAACTGTGACTTAATGTAAAATTCGTGGCATACTCTTATCGGTAGTGGAAATGCAAATATAGCATATGACAACTTTCTTCATGAGTTTACTCAAATGTATAACACACATTGTTCTGTGTCAATTATGCGACCTAAAGTATTAACAATTTGTTAAAAAAAACGTAGTTTACTAAATGACTCAGAAACGCATGTATCAAGAAAAATCATTTGTATAAAGCATTTCTATCATTCAGATCAATTATCTCGGAAACCAGATATAAATCAAATAAAAATAAATTAACAGGTATTCTCAGATCCACTAAGAAACAGTATTATAGCAGTTTACTCGCACAGAAATAAATGATATTGCTGGCACATGGACAGTACTTAAACTGTAATGGCAACATCTCACTTAGGAAATCACTACCCAGATCAGTTTGTTAATAATGGCGTGACCATTAGTAATAAGGAAGATGTAGCGAACATGTTTAGTAATTATTTACTGATATCGGTCTGGAGCTGTCAAAGGATAAAAAGGCACCAACAAATGTTTATATTTATGACTACCCAGAAAACAGAAATAATCAAAATTTATTCCTAACTCCAGTTAACGAAGAGGAAGTTATCCGAGCTGTGAACAATTGGGAAAGTAAAACATCCCCAGATTGCGAAGACATAAGTATGCATTTGTTCAAAAAAGTTATTAACTCCATCACTTACATTTGTAATATATCTTTCACTAGTGAAGTATTCCCGGAGAAAATGAAAATAGCAAAGGCTATCCCATTCTTTAAGTCTGGGGATAAATATAAGTGCACTAATTATAGGCTATTTCACTATTACCACAATTCTCACAAGTTTTATAATAATTGTTCAGTTCTCGTTTAGATAGCGTTATTACCAAACACAAACTAATAAACCCAAAACAATATGGATGTCAACAAAATATGTCAATATTTCACGCACTAATAGATCGTTTTGATGAAATAACCCAACCATGGGATGCAAAACATATGCTATTGGTGTTTTGTATCGATTTTAAAAAGGCATTTTACACTGTCAATCACCAACTGTTATGTAAAAAAATGGAATTTCCTGGTATCCGTGGTGTGGCAATTAACTGGTTAAATATTTATCTAAAAAACAGAAAACAGAATTAAATTTGTGTCCATTGACAAATGTAATTCTGCTGTGCGCAGTATTTCATGTGGTATCCCACAGTGTTCGATCTTGGGCCCCAAACTATTAATTATATACGCTAATGATATGTGTAACATAGCTAATCTAGTAAAACACATCCTCTTTGCAGACGACACTAATATTTGTTTTGCAAATAATAAAAACAATAAACTAAACTAAACAATATGTAACGTACTGGTCCAAATGTATACACGGGTTGCAGTAAATAAATTAACTCTGAACATATATAAAACACAATTATATGTTATTTGGAATTAGTATGCTCAACAAAGAAGTCAACATAAAAATACGAAATGTTAATATCGAAATAGTAAGGGTCACCAAGTTTTTGAGTGTGTTTATTAATGGTCTACTAAATTAAAAAGCTCATATAAAATATGTACAATCAAAGTTTTCAAAAAGTACAGCTATAAGGCATAGATGCAGTCATCTACGTGATAGAAATAGTAGACGTATTCTACACAGTTCTCTCTGTTTGCCGTATTTAAATTACTTTGCAGAGATATGGGGAACACGTACCCAACAAATACTGACTATATTTTCTTATTACAAAAAATAGTAATCCGCATTACATGTGGTAAAGACGGTTGGATCATACAAACTCACTTTTCCAACAATTACATACTCTAAATTTTTTAGATATCATAGAGGTGAAAACATTATTATTTATGTACAAAGCTTAATATAGCTGTTTGCCATTAAATATTCATTGTTTGTTTACCGATGCGCTCCAGATGTTCTCGCTGTGACGGCCAATCTTTTATTTGCATATATGACGTTACGGTACCAAAGTATATATTTCGTTTGCATAGTTGCCGTTGTACAGCAGGAGCAAGTTCGTGCAATACTACATAAATAGCAAATGTACATTGATCCCGAACGATTTACAGATGTATGGATTGTGTATCCTTGCTAGATCAGTAATTTCTCTAGTCGTGTTTCGCAATTTACACTTCAATAATTTCTTCTGTGTTATGGTTTGAGATAGGGATGTTGCTCATGGGATGTGTACTTGATTGACAATTTTATTGACTTGTCGTAAGAGATTTTACTACTTACCACAGAAACCCTGTTGCTTACGGAGGCAGAGTGAGCTACCAATGTCCCTAGTATAACGACACATGTACGTAGAACAGACAACATGGTGGCGTAGATCATGTGATGTTGGGTATCCATCAAGGAAGAGAGGCCCGGAGCAGAACCAACACATATAAGCAGGTTGAAGTATCCAGTGATGAAAATTCTCCCAGCACCAGAAACCATACTTGCAGTCAACTCCTCAAACATGGTCAAAACAGTGGTGTGGGTGGCGTTAGCGGACGGTAGACAACAAGCCTTGTGAAGTGCTTGCATTTTGCTGTTAGGTGCTCAAATAAAGATTATTCCATTGTATGTGTAAAATGTAAGTGACAGTTTAGCGTTGTGAACAATACCAAGGGTGCATCAACACTTCTTCCAACTGAACACCTGTAAATTAATTGTCCGGAAGATAGAGATTGTCGATTATAGCTGTGTTTTCTTCTTCATTTAGCGTGTTCCGCAACAGAACATGTTTTTACAGTGGGCATAGTAAATATCTGCACAGTATTTAGGTTGGTGATACAGGGTACACAGTTCAAGCGTATCTAAGCCAGATTTGTATCGCACAGGAATGGCCCATGCCCGGATGTACTACAGGCAGTGTGAATGAAAGTCATGCTTCAACAGTCACATGTAAGAACACACGCATGAATTCCAACAACAGTTGCAACCAGCACATTCAAAACGAGCCTGCAAGGTTTCCTTAAAATCACAATTTGCATGGCACTACACACTCTATCAGACAGCATTAATACATTATGCATTATTGTATGACACAAAACTAAAATCAGTAACAACATAACGTATGTTTAAAAAGACCACCCATTGTAGCTTGTGCTGACCCTGTTGGCGAATCATGTCCAAGAAATTGATACTACAACAAAATGCTGTTCTACTTAAACAAGTTAACAGAAGCAGTTAGTACCTGACCAATACGACAAGTTTCATCTATGTTTACAGCTTCTTGAAATAACAGGCTAAATCGAATATCGTTGGCTTAATCCAAAATGAAAACAATGACTGATATGATGTACTAATTTTCACTGGAACTGTTGTACCACGACTTGGCAGAGTTAATGCGAAGAAGGCAACTTAGAGGAAGGCAATGTTAATTGAATCATGTTTCATTATTTTAATATCTACAACAAAAGCATAATCCTCAGGCAAAATTGAATTTACATACATAAAACCGTGTTTACACGCACATGTGATTATTTGTAGACTTTTCGGAACAAATAAAATGTGTCTAACATGAATATATAATTATGTATAGCTAATTCAAAGAGGGTTGGTCAACTGTCTCAATTAACACTTCGAGTTGGGTAAGTTGAGTCACAGAACGTTGAGGACTTGTCAGCGATGCTTGTGTACCCATTGGGTAGATATATAATTGTATTGGTTGAGTAATTATGACGATTTTGATGAAAGCTTATGTAAAAAACCGCCATAATCACTCAGCCAATACAATTAGAAATCTACCCAATGGGTACACAAGCATCGCTGACAAGTCAATGCAAGACATTGCAGGTAATTAATAACTCGACACAACTAAAATACCATTAAAGGCTATTGCAACCATTGTGTAAGTAAATGCACGTGCGTTGCCCTGAACCTTTCATGTCCCAATTCCCAAATGTTTACGAGCACTGAACTCTGCGTTGTATTTTCAAGTAAAGCTGCTCACATCTTCATTCATTAACAAAACTGATGTCAAACTACCTCCCTTGTATGTCTCAGTTTCACCACAAATCATTTCATATTGGAATGATCAATTGTATGCGAATTGATGAAAAACAAACTCCTCACCAACACATTGTTAACCTATTTTTTAACCGAATTAACAGTAAAGTATGGTGATATGCTTTGATAATTTAAACAGTAGTAACCATTAGTCAGAATTACCAATCGTTTCCACAACATCAACAACATAGTTTCAGTTCATGCCTTCAGACTATTCTGACAATTATCACATAGAATACGACAATAGTAGTCGAATAACATGTTCCATGACTAGGTCAGCGATTATTAATCTTTTTGGCAGCAACCGAAATTTCGTTCGCTGGACTTGCGTGACGACCCATCAATGTAAACAGTTAATTTGTGATAAAAGAAAAATCAATAGACATAATGTGGTAGAACGACAAAAGCAGCGCAGTTCGTTGATTCATCGACGCAGAAAGAGGACATTCCTTGCTAATCTAAAATAAAGATGGCAGAAAGAATTTGGGAAGATCGTGCGTTTTCGATAATGCCTGAAAGATATTAATTTACGCTAATTTAGTTCATACTGATAAAAATAACGAGGCAGACAATCATTTATTCAATATGATTTAACTGGACAAGCGATTAAAGCGATGTTTGTCTGTGAATATGTATTATGAAAGATTCTGTTTGCAGTGAATCGAACACTGTAATAAGTTTTGCACAGTGGGCATAGCGCATTTTCAGCGGCAACAAACAGAACATGACTTCCCTGTACCATATGTCTGCTTGACAATTCATGCCAAAGGTTTCGTGAATTTGAATTGTCGTTAGATATATCACACGGCGTTCCAAATTCATCTGACGTTTGGCATAAACTACTCGTCTATCATACATCTCTTGTAGGCAGGTTGAACAAAACAAAAGTTTGGTATGTCACTGGCGACCCACTTAAAATGACTTTGCGATCCAATTTTGGGTCGCGACCGAAGGGTTAAGAACCGCTGCAATAGGTGATACCAAAGAAGGGTCGCTGCTGTATGTCTAGATCTATGTATATATATTAATTGGCAAAAACCCGAAGGTCATTGTACTTTTCTGCGAAATACGGGTGTCTCAACTAGCCCAGTGGCTGGCTCAAATAACACGGCCATCCCATCCGGGTCAATTGTATTCCCAGCTTCCCCAAAATAATACGGAAACGCTATCATACCTTCACGGGTGCAGCCCATCGTCATTCTTGTCCGCTTTTCGTTTGCATACGTGTAAAATAGGTAATTAGTAAACAAACTGATGAGTATGTAATCACTCATCCGTGCGAGACGACTGAAACGTGTTGAAACGTGCCAGACAAGTTTACCTCCGCGGATATCCCAGTTTGAAGAAGAGAAGTATAACGTCTGGCTGTGATTAACTAAATACGTATTGTGTAGAATAAACTAGATACAGTAAAAAATGTATACGTGACCGCCAACAATATGTGTGTGTGTGCGTGCGTGCGTGCGTGTGTGTTTGTGAGTGTGCCTGCGTGCGTGCGCGTGAGTGCGTACATGCGTGCGTGCATGTTATTTCACAGACTATTTCTATAATGCCTAGGTTCGCAGTGACCCAAATATTTCAGTCAATATTTACTTTTCTCAATACCACGTAATTACTTGCATTAACAGAGATTAAGTGACAATCGGTTAACCGGACGCTAATTGTGCTGCTTATTCTGCTAAATACTGATTATGTTACTAATTCCTATTTGCATTACAAAATATGTTAGTGTCATCAATTAATAGAACACGTTTGACTGTACTAAAACATTACAAAAATCCTCCAAGTATTGAACTTTGTGGCTCACCACCGACTATTTCAGAAAGATCCGATTTGATAACAACAATGCACTCAAATAATGTTGTCTTAGTTAATGTGGCCGCCCACTCTAAAATCAAATTAACTTCGCATCAGTTTGCTCATGTAATATTCTAATCAACAAATCAGTTACGATGTCGATTAGCTTACTCCCATGGATCCAAGAGTATTGATACATTTTATTCATAATTTTGGCACGCAATTTTTTGATGGAACAAGAAGCTTAAAGACTAAGTGAAATGAAATGTTAAATGTCTTTGAAACTTACTGTACGTAAACTTAATACGCTTGTCAAGTAATAACCAAATATGAAGGCTGTTGAATGCGAACTCATGTTATGTTGAATATCAAACTGGCTCTCCTAATTACTTGATACACGATTGATCACGATTGAACTTGAGTAGGGATAACCCTCGAAGTGGACCATCGTGTAAAAACAATGCTACTTAAAGGTCACCAGATCAGCTGAAATATGCATCTTATTGGAGTAGTTGATTTGACCGGAATTAAAGCCGTTGTTGCCTTCTTGCGTGCCAACATAGAGGAGACCTGTGCTCCTCGCAAAGACTGGAAAGAGAACACAAACATCAAGACACACATGCAGTGGTTAAAGAATATCCTCAATGTTCTTGAATGATACGATTACCAGGTTGGACAACATTGTTACAACCCGTTTGCAAGCCAATAACAACATCCATTGAAACAGCACAGGAAGACGATGACGATACAGACAATGACAATGTGTTATAACGTTTTCGGTTGTTAAAGACTAAGCGAAATGAACCTTTTTGTTCCCAATCTGAATGACATATACTCTAAAACAGTGTCCTAATATTCAACAAATTGTTAACACCATCAGTTCACGTTCCCTTTTGTTCGCGCTTTTCTGTCCTTTCTCTGTACCGTTTGTTGCGACACCTAGCGGTCTTAATGACGTCACCGATGTTCAGACGGCAATAAATAAAACGTTAGCACAATTCCTGTGTACATCCAGCGACAAACTTGTAGATAAGATTATTATCTTTATAGCGATATCAAATAATATTAAATTCTGCGTTTGCAATTTCATGTACAATCTGAAACAACAGGCCGCACCGCAACACGCCGTGCTAAAGGATAGGGCGCGTCAGCATCATCTGACGGGCTGGCTGCTTTGCGACACGCAAATGACCACATTTTAGCGGGCTTAGTAACAAGAGTTCGCATTCAACAGCCTTCATATTTGGCTATTACTTGACAAGCGTATTAAGTTTACGTACACTAAGTTTCAAAGACATTTCACATTTCATTTCACTTAGTCTTTAAGCTTCTTCTTCCATCAAAAAATTGCGTGCCAAAAATATGAATAAAATGTATCAATACTCGTGGATCCATGGGAGTAAGCTAATCGACATCGTAACTGCTTTGTTGATTAGAATATTACATAAGCAAAATGATGCGAAGTTAGCTTGATTTTAGAGTGGGCGGACACATTAACGAAGACGACATCATTTGAGTGCATTGTTGTTATCAAATCGGATCTTTCTGAAATAGTCGGTGGTGAGCTACAAAGTTCAATACTTGGAGGACTTTTGTAATGTTTTAGTACAGTCGTTATACTAGGGACCTTGGTATCTCGTTAGTATCTGCCTCCGTGAGGAACAGGGTTTCTGTGATAAGTAGTAAAATATCTTACGACAAGTCAATAAAATTGTTAATCAAGTACACATCCCATGAGCAACATCCCTATCTCAAACCATAACACAGAAGAAATTATTGAAGTGTAAATTGCGAAACACGACTAGATAAATTACTGATCTAGCAAGGATACACAATCCATACATATGTATATCGTTCGGGATCAATGTACATTTGCTATTTATATAGTATTGCACGAACTTGCTCCTGCTGTACAAGGCAACTATGCGAACGAAAGAATTACTTTGGTACTGTCAGGTCATAAATGCAAATAAAAGATTGGCCGTCACAGCGAGAGCATCTGGGGCGCATCGGGCTTGGACAAAAACAGGCAAATATAGAGTAGCTTGGGTCATAATGCCTAGTTTTGGCGGATTACGCCCACCCCTTGTCTAGCTTTTCAGCTCGAAAACAATAATTTCAATTTAGCCGTATTGAGCAGCATGTAGTTCTTAACATTCGGTTAAAATATGACCTCAGCTAACTAAATGCATACACATTTTTTTATAAACGTGAGCTCCTCCACAAATTAAAAAAATGTTCAACACAAAGTGGTGTAACCATGGATAACTGAAATATAGAAGTATGTAATAATCTATATATAATAATCTACAACTAATAACTACTAATATAGTGGTTGTGTATGACATTAATTGGAATCGTATTAGGCATTGTATTGACGTAATTGTAGTTAGTCGAGCAAGTTTAATGGAGCGTTTGGTTATTGCTATGAACAGCTGTTGTACTTCAGAAACACAGCATGTTGATAAAGACAGTAACTACTGGCACCATAAGTAGTCTACAGTCGGAGATCTGTCAAGTCAAGGATGCGCAAATTTAATAAATAAATACTGTATTTCCTGCGGTTAGCTGACGTGAAAATATAAAGCAGTCGTTTGTGCGTGGGATACCTAGAGTAATTGTTTGTGAATATGTCACATATGGCAAGTGTTCGACCGATCAACTCGTCTATGCAGGTCAGATCGATAGATTTCTGCATCATCGTATCCGTAGGCATTTCGGTCTGTAGTGTGTGTCATTGTGTGTTACAATATGTATATCATAATTCAGCTACATAATGTGTTTACATACAGGCCCTGACAAGCGGGTAAGCCCATTCTCTGGTATGGAGTTGTCAGATTAGACTTAATATGGTAGTCTCATCGACGTTATAAGCAAAATATAAAATGAGCTAACACATTTGACGATATTGTATCATAATTGGGTTGTGCGTGGGCCAATAATAATTAATGAACACGCCAGTATATACACAACTACAATATCCAGCGAGATTTAAGCAAAACTGCTTCAAACAGTATTGCTATGCATATTTCCTTACTTTAATATGTACACTAATGAAATGTTAAAGCATGGCTTAAATCCTACGTGTTGTTGCCATTTTAAAACTACTTGTGCCACATCTGATAACTTATGGTTTGCATTAATATAATTATGTGTGTGGGTGTGTGTGGGTGTCATACAATAATTGTGTTTTACATTAGCTGATATGAGTCCGAAAACAACGATCATGTGGTCACTTCACACTGTCTTGGAAGTATGGTGCGATTGCTACCATGCATCATTCTCATTAATGTATCGATCGATTTGTTTTTGGTAAGTACACAATAATGCTTGTTCAAATTCCATTTGTACTGTGATTTGTATTCTTTGTTGAACAAATAAATCTTATCTTCGATAATTATTTTCGTCGTCATGGATACGCCATTGTTACGAACGATAATGTATCAGAAAAGAGAGAGGGGGGAGGGAGAGAGAGAGAGAGAGAGAGAGAGAGAGAGAGAGAGAGAGAGAGAGAGAGAGAGAGAGAGAGAGAGAGAGAGAGAGAGAGAGAGAGAGTTGTATTATGCACCACATGCTCCATGGTTTATTTATTTGGTGTGATGTGTAACCAGGACATCTGTTGTGAAAACAATAACATTTTAGAGAACCACCGATCAGTACGTGACACTTACATAACCTTCCATTACAGCGATAAAAAAAGTTTAATTATTTAATTCACAGCAAACGCCATTTGCAAATACTCATAGTAAACGTCATTTAGGAATACTCGAATAAAGTCTTCTGCGATATGGGTATTTGAAGTGTCAACTGGAGGATGGGGATTTTGCTAATATTTAAAATGGTTGGTTGTCAATAATCTGTATATAATGTTCAACAGTTGTGAATTCCAACAAAAGCTTGACTTACGTAAATGTATGGAATAATTTTTTTAATGATCTATAGTTTCTTGCAACAGTAAGGAATCAGGTCACCATCAGATAACCAAGAGTATCCCATAAACAGCACGGAAAAAACATCAACCAAGCCAGTCACCACACCGAGCTTCTTACTCGGCGGTGGGTGGTTGTTGTCGGCACGAATGCATTTTGTGACTCGCTGGCTTCAACATTCACTGATTGGATGGTGTTCATGGTTGATGGAGGAACCACACGAAGCAGGCATATGTTGACCTCTTCCGTTCTTCAGTCTCTTACCTACTCATTTTTCTAAATATTTTAAACATCTTATAAAATAAAATACATTAAATGATCTAAAACATATTAAATAGAAATATTAAATAGAAAGGTAAACGAATATGATTTAAAAGTAGCATATAAAAATTACATAAAATGTTAGTTAGATAAACCTGAATAAAAATAAATATATATATTTACAAGTGTATATATTATACATGAATTAAATGAATTAGCCGTTTAAATACCTAAAATAAATAATGTGCTTAAATAAAATAAAATAAATACATATAATATGCTAATTAAAAAAATAATGAATAAATAAATAAATAACTGCAACCTAGGTACATAACCGAATGTCAATATTGCACAAATGTCACTGATGCGGGCTGCAAAGTTCTTTGAAAGCCTGTCGAAATAAGTGTGTCTTTAAGAGTGATTTGAAAGTGGCAACGCAGTTTGCATGCCTGACTGCATGAGGCAGGGCATTCCACAGGATCGGGCCAGCCACCGAGAAGGAACGACGGCCATAATGTTCAAGGTGATATCTCGGAACAGTCAGAATTCTGTACCATCTGCAGCTTTCGCAAGTGCGTCTCCGGCAGACCATATAACACTGCGTTGCCGTAATCAATACGTGAAATGACTAAGGCGTTCACAATGGTTCTGCATGCATTAGTGGTAAGACATTTCCGAATTAACGCGATGCTTCTGAGGTGACAATATGCCACCTGGCAAACACGACGCACTTGATTCGTCATCGACATAGTGTTGTCGAGTAGAACGCCGATGTCGCGGATAACCGGCTTTGGCGAAACAGCACAGCCACATACATCAATGACTTGTTCAACAGGCGGGTGAACAAGTTTCCGATTGTTCACTGCAGATATGACGACCACCTCGGTTTTGTTCTCGTTAAGCAGGAGGTTATGGAAAGACATCCACGCTTTCACATCGGTGGTACAAAGATATATTCGATCGGTGGCCATTGTAAGTGGCTGGTCAACGGGGAAAGTCCACATATAATTGCGTATCATCGGCATACATATGATAGCGTAGTTGATGATGTTCAAAAACATGGTTGAGTCCAAGGCAGCAGATAGTGAACAGAAGAGGTCCGAGCACGCTACCCTGAGGCACACCACATGTTAGATCGACACTTCTTGAAATGATGTTGCCAAGTTTAACTGCCTGTCTTCGCTGTGACAGATACGACTTCAACCAGCACAGTGCGTTGCCACGCACGCCAATTCTGTGCAGTTGGTTGAACAGCAGATGGTGGTCGACAGTATCAAAAGCGGCACTGAGATCTAGTATCACCAGTATCACGCTCTTCTTGTTATCCAGAGAAAGCAATATGTCGTCCTGTATGCGTACTAGGGCTGTTTCACAGCTGTGCATTGGACGGTATGCACTTCGGAAAATATCGAAGATGCCGTTCGCATCCATGCGCTGTCGTATTTGAACTGCAATGCATCTCTCGACGAGCTTCGATACGAAAGACAGATTTGATATTGGACGATAATTCGATAACAGTTGTGGATCAAGACCATTCCTCTTTAACAGGGTGTTACGACGGCATGTTTCATAGCGACAGGTAATGCTGCCGACACGATGGACATGTTACCAATGCTGATTAACACTGGTCAAAGAATGGCAATGTTAGATTTAAGCATGCTTCCAGAAATGGCGTCAATGCTGGAAGAATATTTGCTGGATGTCTTCTCAACCAGACCGCAGATGTCGGTGACTGTAGCAAGTTGAAAGTCGTACAATGTACACACACACACACACACACACACACACACACACACACACACACACACACACACACACACACACACACACACACACACACACACACACACACACACATACACATATATATATATATATATATATATATGAGTGATTACGTGTATATATGAGTGATTAAATTAATTCATTAGTATGACCTAAGACAACAGTGTGTCATTTGAGACCAGAGTAATTTTTTCCTTCCATCTTCATACGGATAATAGTGATATGACGCTGATATGACGCATTGATAAATGTCTAGCATTGCTACGGTTATTTATGTACGTGGCCAGTTTATAGTTATTATTTAATTATCAATATTGTAAAGTCATTTTAGAGAAGGTTTAAGCATCTACTTACATGTTTATTTCCAAGAAGCTAAATTTGTATTCCTTATTATTGATAATTTATAATAGGGCTCGTTGACTATCTCTTAAACAAACTGGTGGTGTGATTCGATCCCTAGGTGAACGGGAAAAAGTTGGCCCCCAACGACCTAATCAAAGATACAAAAAATCGGGCATGTTTTCAGGGTAACTCGATGTGTGACCCTGAACCAAAATGACATCGACAAGAAAAGGACTAAGTTGCTTATGTCTGATGAGCGACAGTCGCGTATCCTAGCGGCTTACCTGTACGCTATCCAGGATTGTAGTCACACGAATACTCTAGAAAAGAAACGTCCGGTGTCGTTAGGCTGCCAGTAATGTTTACTGCTTCTGCCGTATGTTCCATCCAGCATGAAGAACAGTGTGTGCGTGTGCGTGCGCGCGCGCGCGTTTCTGTGTGTTTAAGCAGGACATTATTAGGTCGTCAACATTTGTATAATCATGTTCTTGTTCTACTTTACAGTATGGTGCACACGTGATCCTGCCCACCATGGTACCAGACAATGCCAGCTCAGTGCAACCACCCAAGCTTACGTCAGCGGTTAGACCACATACTGGGCTTGTCTCCACATCTGGCGGCGTTATGTTTGATGTTGCAGGTCACTTTGGTGCAACAGAACATCACGTGGAAAGAGCCGCCCAACAGCATTGTCGTATTTAATATGTCGACGTAAAGTCGCGGCAATTCACACGACGGCAGCAGGCTCAGGACTGCAGAAACTACACTTGTCCGTCAACCATCCTATAAGTGATGTCCACGCACCACCAGTGGCTTTGGCTAACGGACGGTTCACACCACTTCACCTTGACGGCACGTTGTATGCTAGATATGCATTCTGGGCTTTGCCTGCAACGCTGGTGGCGGATTCCGAGGACAGGTTAATGTGGAGCTTGGTTGTGCAGGTTTACTGTGGCTCAGAGGGAACCAGGTTGTTGTACGACGCTGCAAGACCAGCTTAAATTCGAACTAGAGCAATCGGTGGTATTCCACGCAGTAGATCATTCTGTGCCCGTGTCACGTCGAAACCTCGGCGATGGTGTATACACACCAATTACCAATCTCGACTCAGTAAAGGAAACACATAGAGAAACTTGCCACCGTCCTAATGTAACGTTATTTCAGAATGCAGCCATAAATTTTGCCCAGCCGTGCACTCAGGTTATTGATGTACTTCGCTTGATAATTTTCAACAACCCGCATTATGATGCTATTCCGTACGTTGAGACATTGTACCGGTCCTTCTTCCCGAATATCCTATACTGTGGCCCGGGCATAATCGACGTGAATCGCTACCCACGTGTTAGAAACTTTGCATTTTCTTTCCTTTCCTACGGAAGTAATCACAGTGGTTATGTCGCCGGTGTCTTCACTCAGAAGTGTATGACGGCGGCTCTGCAAATAGGCTACTCCATGAAAGGATACTTAGCATCTGCGGACGATCTGCTTCTTGTGGTGCAGACGTTCACAAAGCTGAAGAAGGACGCTACGTGGTTCGTACCGTTGGTCCATATCGGAGAAATCGGCAAACTCACCGAGTGTGTAAAAGGTGTGTGTGGTGTCAGTCTGTCGCAGTGGCGCAAGTTAAACTCGTGGCAGGTGTACCAGAAGTGAACGAATAATGCTCTGGCTGAGATCGCAAGCCGAAGGACCACATCTGCGTGTTACCAGGGCTTGCAGTCCGAGAACGGAGCAGTGGATCGTGCAAACGGCGCATTCTCTGACATATATTACATACCGACCAAACTTACGCAAGACTTCGTGGAACTCGTCGATCTATCTCTGCATCACAAGTTGTTGGTAGAAATTACCGTGCCGATTATCCTACGGTACTTGGTCGCACCAACAGACATGGAACAGCATCACGGGTAAACAAATTGGGACAGACATAAAATGGAGCCATGGAAGTATGTAAATACGACGTCCCTGCGTGGGGAGAGCTTTCGCCATCCTAACAGATGGGGATTCCTGGCTCGTGGCGCAACAACACAATACAATCATCTGTACTGCGCGTCGATTCTGCCGTATCTGCACGACCGATTTGCGAAGACGACCTACCAAAAAATGTCAATCTATAAATCCGCCGTACACAAAAACCCGGGATATAAACCCCATCGGTGTAAATTCCGGGGAGGTAAACCCCTCTCGACATTATCTCCCCAACAACATCTCCCTGAACAAACGCGGCTTGGACAAAAGCTCCACCTACCAACCCCTAAAGAGCGCCCACTTAAGAATAACCACCTGAAAAAGAGTCCTGATCATTTATTTAAAAAACCTTAAAAACAAACGTAGAACATAATTCTTTATTCCACATGTCACCCGCGGGGGTATGTTACATGTTCAACCATGCTTATGTTTCATTGTGCATATACCTAATGCTTATAAAATAAATTTAAATCGATTTTGTGTGTTTTACGATACATTCATATTTGCGTGGTTGTGTGCATGCGCGTGCGCCTGCGAGTGCGTGTGTGCGTGTGCCTGTGTGGATGTGTGGGGGCTGTCGTGTATGTGTGTTTCTCTCTCTCTCTCTCTCTCTGTGTGTGTGTGTGTGTGTGTGTGTGTGTGTGTGTGTGTGTGTGTGTGTGTGTGTGTGTGTGTGTGTGTGTGTGTGTGTGTGTGTGTGTGTGTGTGTGTGGAGATGCCTAACTGGGGACTTCCACCTAACACACAAGCCTGTATGTGGGGACCTCAAATGAGCTGGGGACCTGTTTAATGTCCCCAGTTCCTTTTTTACTTTTATCCACTCAGATCACTCTGGCATAGTATAAGAAACATTTTAGCCGAAGGTCACCAGTTACGATTTGGCAGAACGAATACACATATTCAACATGTACAGAAACTAGCTCAGGCTCCACACCAGTTTAATACATTATTAAGAACAGATAGTCAGATTAAGTAGGGATATTAAATTTAATGGCATAAGACGCAGGCATACAAAATACAATTTTGTCCAAAAGACGAAATAACTTTTTGCGAGCAAAGTCGGTGTCCGCCGAGCAGACAGCTATGTATGTGAGGCTTGGAGAGGGGTATTTGGTGTCGCCCTCTATATTATTAAATTTAACTACGTCCATTCAAAGCAGGTTGGCCGGTAATCACGAGGTGGCGCAAAGGGTACCGCTCAGTGTGTGCACGCGGCCCCATGTTAACAGGTGATTGGCGGAGGGCAGCTTTGTACTGGATGAGAAGTTTTTTATATGCAATTGTCGTTTCTGTCTTGTATAGTAAGCAACGTTGCGTTTACGCTCTGCCCGAAAATCCCACCCACCCTCCCTAATAGCGTGTTAGTAGTCGTTGTCTAATATATCAGCTCATTCACAACGTGTAGGTTCATTGTGAAACATTTATCACAGAGAGGTAGTTCACAAAGTGTTTTAGTTTTTTGATGCTTTTTCCTATAATAGTTTGGTACACGAGGTTTTGCATTATTGCCTTTTCCTCCAGTGAATGTTCAGTATTGTACGCAGGGTTTTTAGGGCGGGTACTTCGCGAAGTACATTTGTGTGGCAGTTTGGCCCTGCCTTTCTGTGTGATGTGTTAGTAGTTGGTGGTTTTCGTTATATATGTGTTTATATATAACACCTTTACTCAATATGTATTGGGTTACCATACATTCATTATGGTTTATTTGCAAATGTTTGGGTGATTAGCCAACTATGTCATGTGTCATAGTGGGTGTTGTTCGTTATATATGTGCATACATATAGCACCTTTATTTATTAGGTGTTTGTGTTACCAAAAATCTCATTTGACTTATTTACCATTGTTAGGGGATTAGCCCATTTTCCGTGCATAATATTTTGCTGAGGGGATCGAGTATCCCAGCTTTTCTGTTTGTACATGTATGTGTATGGCTAATCAACTTGGTAATTACGCCCCTACTATGGCACTTGTAACCAATTGTGATTGTCACCCCCGTGTAAGGGCGGGGGATTGAGTACCCCAGCCTTTCTGTTTGTATATGTATGTGTATGGCTAATCAACTTGGTAATGACGCCCCCATGTAGGGGCTCTTCGGCATTCCATGCCTATGATTACTGTATTAAATAAATGGAATGCCATTTTCTCACTCATACATGTTTTCAGTTATGACTAATATGTACAGAAACTAGCTCAGGCTCCACACCAGTTTAAGACATTATTAAGAGCAGATAGTCAGATTAAGTAGGGATACTAAATGTAATGACATAAGACGCAGACATGCGAATTCACATATACAACGTCGTCTAACTTACAAGCAACCTAGCAATCCCACTGACCTCAATTTATAACTGGATAGCAGACGACCTAGCTCTTATCACCGGTCTGGTTGGGGGAATCAGAAATAGGTTTGGACATCTTGACTGAGACCATTAATGTCCTGTCCTACTGCTGCATTCATACAATTTGGGTGTGTTTCTGGTCATCCTGTACGGATAACCAGAGGAAATGCCGTGTTGTTGTGCATTCGTGTGTACGTATTAGTAAAAAACATCGTATGTAGTACTATGTACACTAGTTAATGTACTCATAATAATTTGTTTTCTTTCCTGATGCAGTTTTATGACACTAGTAGTGAGTGTAAATGGCTGAGGGTTTAGGGTGGAGAGACTAGGAACAAATATACTTAAATCTTTTAAACTACGTGTCATATCACAATGAATAACCTTATTACAAAGTTGTGTTAGATTAACTTCAATATTTGAATGTTCACTACACGTGTGCAACATGAGTAGTGGTAAGAGGTTCGCCATCCCCGGAAGTGACCTAAGATCAAAGGCTTTTTCGTTTTTTATAAGTAGAATTCCTACGTTTTTTATTACTAATGATTTAGCAACGTCAAAAAGTTATTGATGGGGGTCATGAGAAAGAGGGTGTCGCCATCTACTGAATAAAGATGGAATAAATAGGGGGAATGACGACCTCTAGTGGCTAATCAGGTACTAATTAGGATCAACCTCTAGTGACTAATCAGGTACTAATTAGGGTGGTTATGAGTAGCGCATTCACTAGAGGGTAGCACTAGCAATAGCTAAAACCCCCTAGTGACTGAAAAGCGTCGATGGTATAGGTGATTGTGACGGTGTCAGTGCACCAGATGTCGCTATGGACGGAAAGTGGAAGCATCCTTTTACGTGTATAGTCTCCGGCCCTACGGGGTGTGGGAAGACTACTTTCGTTGTACGCCTGTTAAAGTTTGCTTCGTGTATGATTTCGCCGCCACCGGAGAAAATTCTGTGGTGTTACGGCCAGTGGCAGACCGCTTACGACTCTATGGCCGGCGTGGAATTTGTAGACGGTTTGCCGGATCCGTCGCTTCTGGACGCCAAAACGAGGACGCTTCTAGTGCTCGATGACCTTATGTCGGAGACCGATAGTAGCATCACGACTTTGTTTACTAAAAAAGTCACCACTGCAACGCGTCCGTCGTACAGCTTTTGCAGAATCTCTTTCCGAAAGGGAAAGAAAATCGCACAATCAGTTTAAACGCGCAGTATATGGTCCTCTTCAAGAGTCCCCGGGACGCGGGGCAAGTAGGCCACCTGGCGAAGCAGATGTATCCGGGCAGTGTCAACTACATGGTGGAGGCGTACAAGGATGCCACGTCGGCCGCCTACGGTTACCTCCTGGTGGATCTGAAACAGGAAACGCCGGAAACCATGCGCCTGCGTACGGAAATTTTTCCCGACGACCCCGTTCAGTACGTCTATGTGCCGACGAGACTATAAAAAAGGTGGGGCGCGTCGCGGCCGCCGTCATTCGACAGGATGACAGAGCGCGTGAAGAGGCACATCCTTGCCCTGCAGCTGTTGCGCCGCTACAAGGGGAATACGAATCTGAGAAAGGCGGTAATCACTCACGCGGACGCCGACCTCATCTGCAGTCTGGCCGACTGCGCGTATAACATCCTGCGAGGGAACGTGAAATTGACGCCTAACAACCGAAAAGTGCTGACAAAGTTCAGGAACAATTTGCGCAAGTTAGCGTCGAAAAAAGTGCCCATCAAACGGAAGAGGGCCGTCCTGCAGACGGGTTCGGGCGCGTTTCTGACGGCGCTGCTGGCGCCGTTGGCGAGCACCTTTCTGCCCCTCCTCAGGCAGGCTTTCGGTTGATGCAGCACGCGAAGAAGATGGCGCTGGTAGACCCCCGGTTGGTGGAGCGTCTACTGCCGTTACTATCGCAACCGACCACGACCACGTCGCGTGTGATGAGTAGCCTGGACGGCGATATGAAAGCCGTTCTCGAGCGTGCCGATTTATCCGAAGGCGAAAAGGTGGTGGCGTACAATCAACTGCTGAGTCGTTACAACGCCATGGAGGCGTCTCGCGCGCAGCAGCCGATGCGCGTGTCCGTAGTGAAGAACGAGTCGTCGTCCGGTCAGCCGCCGTCGCCGTCGCCGCCGCCGCCGCCACCACCACTTACGTCCGATCAATTACCGGGGGAGATGGAGAGCGAGGCCGTGAAGAGCGTACCGAAAGTGCTGAAAGAAAAGGCCCGCCTCCTGTTGGCCCGACTGAGGGCCGACCCGCTGATTCGCTGGAACGATCGAGCGGAACTCGTGTACGCCGGTACGCCTATTGCCGGAAGTAATATGGTAGATCTCGTGAACGATCTCATGCGAACGCGTAAGAGGGCCCCCGCGCCGGTTGGCTGGGAAGCGTTCGGCGACCATATAAGGCGGCTGAACGTCCCTATGGAATTCGTCGGCAACCCCCAGCGTCGGGCGTATATACAGCGCGAGCAGAAGCGAAAGGGGCGCACTCGGTCCGTCGAGCGCGAGCAGAAGCGAAAGGTGCGCACGCGGTCCGTTGAGCGTACGCCGTGGTCCAGCTTTTAGTGTGTCCCGTAGAGGATGCCGCCCGACCGAAGATCAGTACTCGTTGTCGTCGTAGCAGTCGTAATTGCGGCGGTCATCGTCGCCGTCCTCTTGTTCGCCGTATCGTCGTCGTCGTCGCCGCCGCGCATCCCATGGTGTCCCGGCGGACTCGTGGTGCGCAACGAGACGGCCGGCGGTCTCGTGGTGCGCAACGAGAGCACCAACAACGCGACGACCTACTGAAGCGTGCCTACTTCGACCCGAAACGGGCAGGCAGTTATGGCGGCGTCGATGCGTTGCGCCGGTCGGTCGCGGTGCCCAAGCCGGCCGTCGGGCGGTGGCTGGCGGCGCAGGACGCCTATACGCTTCACAAGCCGGTTAGGCGCCGATTTAAGCGTCGTCGCGTTATCGTGGGCGGTCAAAATCAGCAGTGGCAAGCCGACCTCGTCGACGTGGCTAAACTGAAAAAGCACAACGACGGCATAGCGTTCCTACTGACGGTCATCGACGTCTTCTCGAAGCGGGCGTCGTGTGTTCCGTTGAAGCGCAAATCCGGTCCGGCGCTCGTCGCGGCCTTCGAGGGGCTGCTGGCATCGTCGGCGCCACCGCACGTCCTGCAGACCGACAAGGGGACGGAGTTTCTGAACAGGCCCCTTCAGACGCTTTTGAAGGCGCGCGGCGTCCACCATTTCGTGACGCACAACGAGGAGACGAAGGCGAGCGTCGTGGAGCGATTCAATCGTACGCTGAAGACGCGCATGTGGCGGTACTTCACGAAGCATCAGACGCTGAGGTTCGTGGAGCCGTTGCAGGACTTCGTGCGGTCGTACAACAACGCCTATCATCGAAGCATCGGTAGGACGCCGGCGAGCGTCGACGCGTCGAATCAGGAGAGCGTGTGGCAGCGTCTGTACGGTGGCGGAGGGTGTCAAAAAAACAAAAGCAAGCCGAAACTGCGAGCGGGGGATCGCGTACGCATCAGCAAGGCGAAGGGCGTCTTCAAGAAGGGGTACATGCCTAACTGGAGCGAGGAGCTCTTCACCGTCGTAGATTTGCACCCGACCGACCCTCCTGTTTACCGACTGATGGACGACGCCGGCGCGACACTGGACGGCACCTTCTATGGGCTGGAGCTACAAAAAGTGATCGTTGCGAAGGACAAACTATATCGGGTGGAAGTCGTTCTACAGAGACGACGTCGACGACGCGGTAAGGGCGAAGAGGTGCTCGTCAAATGGTTCGGCTATCCGGCCTCGTTCAATAGCTGGATCGACGCCAAGGAGCTCGTGGATTATAAGGGCTGATGATGACGACGCGTTGGATGCGCCACGCGGGGTGCTGGCGTCTGCACGAGGCGGGGCTGTGCAACGGCTTTTCGTTTTTTTTTGTAAGGGGTCCGTGCTGTATTAGTAGACTGCCGAGGCGAAGGGAGGAGGAGGCGCGCCATCACCATCACCGTCGCCCCCACGCCCGTCGACGAACTCGCTCTATGGTGTGCCTGCGCGGATAAAGGAACGTCGCCGTAGCGTCGGACGGCAGTAGCGCGATGTGTACGGACGAGACGACAGCAGCAGCAGCAGTAGCAGCCAATGCAGAAGCCGCCCACCGCCGACGACTCAGGCGCATTTGTCGCTACACCCGCCGACGCCTCATGCGTCTCTGTGCCTGCGCCCGATGCCGTCGACGCCTCCTCCGTCACGAGCGTTCCTTGGCGTCTCTGCGGCAACGAATGTCCTAAGGCCGAGATCGTCTTCCTGTGCCAGATCGTCGTCCTGTACACGGTGATCGTCGTCAGTATATACAATCTAACGCGCGGCACGGGCGACTCCAATCTGTGGACGGCGCTGCTGAGTAGTTGCCTCGGCTACCTACTGCCGAGTCCGTCTATGAGGAGGCGCGATGGCGTCGACGTCTGACTTTTACGTCACGTTGCCGAGCAACGCGTCTATGAAGGCGCACCCCAAAACACGTTGACGCACTACACGACGAATTTGCCGCAGCGCGTCGACCTGTTGGGCGAGTGGGAATGCGGGCTGGTGTCGCTACAGTATACGCATAGCTGGTACAATGTGAGGCCGGTGGATACCTACTTCTTCGTGGCGTGCGAGAGGGGGGAGGTGGGCTTTTTCACCACCGAGGACGGGGGAAAAATTGCCCGACAGGCCAACATTCCGCACGGCTTTTACAACAACGCCAAAAAGCTGGCGCGCAAAATCAACGAGGCGTTGTCGAAACTGTGCACCGACACGGTCAAGGTGCGCCTAGTGTACAGCGCCATCACTAATCGGATGACGTTGCTTCTATCGCCGGGCGTCGAAATTAACATGCCGCGGGACGGGCGCCTGAAACAGATACTAGGCTTCGAGTCGGACTATATCGCGAGTTACGGGACGCCGGCGGACGGCAGCGACCTGCCCCCGGGGTACCTGTTCGAGTGCGAGGCGGACCACCCGGTGGACCTGAGCGGCGGCGTCGACACCCTGTTCGTGTACACGGACATCGTGGAGACGCGCATCGTCGGCGACGTATTTGCCCCCCTCATTCGAGCCGTTCCCGTCCACGGTTCGAACGGCACCATCGTATCGAACGTCTTCGACCGCGTCCAATACGCGCCGCTCCTGCGGCGCCAATTCGATTCGATTGAGATAGATATAAGAGACGACCTCGGTCAGTCGATACCATTTGAGAACGGAAAAGTCGTGACGACGCTTCACGTCCGACGCCGCAAGTCGAAACTGTTCTGACGATGACGCGAAACGTGTACGAGGACTACTACACGCGGCAGGTCGGCGGTGGCCTGCCGGTGTTCGTTGGCGCCCGAGCACAGCGAGGCCACGGACTGGGTAATCTCTTTGGCAGCCTGTTTCGAAGTGCCATGCCGCTTATCAAGAGAGGGGCCATGGCGCTGGGTAGGCGCGCACTCAAGACGGGCGTGCGCGTGGCGCAGGACGTCGTCGCCGGCGGCAATCTGAAGCAGGCGGTGAAGAGGCGTGCGAGGGAGGCGGGCGCCGACCTTCTCGACGGGCTGCTGAATGCCCCGCCGCCACCGAAAAAGCGACGACGACGCATAAAGCCGCCCGGCAAGCCGGCGACGGCCAGCAAGAAGAGGCGCCGTCGAAAGAGGCCGAGCGACGACGTATTTCCCGCGTAGTAGTAGCTACATAAGTCCGACCGGCAAGGCGGCACCGGACAGTAAGGGGAGGCGCCGTCGAACGAAGCAGACGTAGTAGGATGGCGTTCGTGCATCGGCAGTCGTGCGAGGGCGTAAAGTCCGAACTGGACCTGTTCAGTGTGCCGACGACGCAGACGAGCATCGAGAGCGGCCAGTGGATCGATCACCAGCCGCTGACGGCCCTCGACGCTGGCGGCCCCCTCGAGTTTCTCATTCCGGGATCCGGAGACGACTATCTGGACCTGTCGTCCGTTAGACTGTACGTGCGCGCCAAGGTGGTGAAGGGGGACGGGACCGCGCTCGCGAACGACAGCGTCGTGGCGCCCGTCAACAATTTCCTGCATTCGATGTTCAGTCAGGTCGACGTGACGCTGAACGGCACGCTCGTGACGCCGTCGTCGAATACGTACCCGTATCGGGCCTACATCGAGACACTGCTCAGTTACGGACCCGACGCCAAAAAGTCGCAGCTCGAGGCCGACCTGTGGTGCAAGGACACCGCCGGGCGCATGGAGGCAACCAACAACAACAACGGCGGGTTCGCGCATCGGCACGATTTCGTACACGAAAGCCGCGAGTTCGACATGATAGGGCGCCTGCACGTCGACGTGCTCATGCAGAACCGGTGCCTGGTGAACGGCGTCGACCTGAAGATGCGACTGGTGCGCAGCAAGGACGCCTTCGCGCTCATGGGCGACGTCGCCGATCCGGGGTTCAAAATCGTTCTGCTGGAGGCCTACCTGCAGGCGCGCAAGATCAAGTTGAATCCGGCCGTCCAGGTCGGTCACATCAAGGCGCTGACGCACGGGACGGCCAAGTATCCGATGCGCCGCGTCGACTGCAAGGTGTTCTCGATACCGCAGGGTACCGCGTCGCACACGCACGAGAACGTCTATCTGGGGACGCTCCCGCGGCGCGTGTTCATGTGCCTGATCGACAACGACGCCTACAACGGGGCCTACGATAAAAACCCGTTCAACGCGAAGCACAACGACATAAACTTCTTCGCCCTCTACGTCGACGGACGCCAGGTGCCGAGCAAGCCGCTGCAGCCGGACTTCGTGCATCGGCGCTACATCCGAAGCTATATGAACCTGTTCGCCGCGACGGGGAAGGCGTACGAGGACGAGGGGTTCGATGTGACGCGCGGCGAGTTCGGCAGCGGCTACACCATATTCGGCTTCGACCTGTCGCCCGACTGCTGCGACGGCGAACACTTCAACGTCGTGCGTACGGGGAACCTGCGCGCCGAGATCCACTTTGTGCACGCGCTCGCCCGGACGGTGAACGTCGTCGTGTACGGGGAGTTCGAGACGGTGCTCGAAATCGACAAGAACCGGAACGTCGTGTACGACTTCTGAGATGGACACGTTTCAGCTGATGCGTCGCCTGGCGATCGACGCGTACACTAAAAACATCGTCGTCGGCGTCGTGCCCAAAGACGAGCTGCCGGGGCGGCGGCTCACCGCCTACCCGACGGCGTTCGTGTGCAACACCGACGACGGCGACGAACCGGGCGAACACTGGGTGGCCGTCTACGTGGGAGCCGATCGGCGAGGCGAGTACTTCGATTCGTACGGCCGTCCGCCGCTGCACGCCGACTTCCGCGACTTCCTGAGCCGCAACTGCGACTCGTGGACGCACAACGACAAGCGACTGCAGAGCGGCGTATCTAACGTGTGCGGACAATATTGCGTCACCTACCTGCTCTTACGGTGCCGCGGAATGCCGCTAAGCGGCTTCCAGTGCCTGTTCGGCCCCGATAGGGTGGCCAACGACTGTCTCGTATTCGACTGGCTAAAGCCTCATTGAACGCTGCCTATTATCGCTTGTTGCTATTATTAGACGACCGAGAATCCGAACCGACTTTGTCGGACCCGCCGGTCGCGGGCTCCTCGCCGCGCTAGGCAGGCAAGACCGAAGTAGTGAGGTTGTATTGTTGCGCTATCGCTTGCTATTACCGAAGTTAAATAAAACGCTGAAAACTGTACCGAGTGTTCGCATTTTTATTCGCATACATACATACATACATAGACCCCCTAGGTAGGGGTCCCTACCCCTAGGTAGGGGTCCCTACCCCTAGGTAGGGGTCCCTAGGTAGGGGTCCCTACCCCTAGGGAGGGAGGGAGGTCCCTCGTTATACAAGTATCGGCGCCGTGGTGACGCCGTCGTCGAGCACGCGCCGTTTGGCGTAGAAGTAGCTCAGCGCCGCGCGCTCCTGAACGTACGTCAGCACGGACGACTCCTTCACTTGGAAGCCGCGGTTCCGGCCGCCTCCGCTCCTTTGGTGGCGCAGCACGTCGAGGAAGGCGTCCTTGTCGACGTCGTTCTGACGCTTGCTCAGCCCCTTCGTACTGTACTTGTCGCCGTCGTCGCCGCCGAAACAGTAGTACGTCTTGCTGCAGAGCGCGACGATTCCGCGGCCGGACCATTCCTCTTTGAAGAGTCCCGGCGTTCGCTTGTCGTACCGGCGCCGACGCGCGCAACACTCGGCGGGCGCGTCCCACGTTCGGCCGGCGAGCCGGCACCGCAAGTACGCCTCCGCGTGCTCGTCGCAGTGTTCCGACGGGAACCACTCGCCGCGGTGACGAAAGTAGTGTTCGCGCTTGGCCGCCGCCACGAGCTCGTCGAGTTGGCGCCCCGCGAGGCTCAAATACGCCGAGTCCGTGTCCATCGCGCAGTACTGGAACAGGGGGCGCGGAATGTAGGCGGCGATAAAGTCGTAATAAAACTCCAGCATGCGCAGTTTGGCGTACTGTAGTACGAAGTAGCCGATCTGGTTGGGCAGCGCGTACCGGACGGTTCGCTTGTTCAGCGCCACCTCGTAGAGGCCGTCGGGCACGACGACGTCGAGCTGACGGAAGCGACGATTATTTATCAGCGTCGAGGCGCCGGCGGCCGTGCAGAACTTGATGTTGCGGTGCAGGTCGACGCGCGTGATCGTCTTCCCGTATGAACTGTTGCCGAGCAGTTTAAACGTGTCGGCGATGATGGCCTTGTCGGGGTCGTCGTCGCCCGCGCGTCGCGCGGCGGAGACCGTGTCGCCGAAGCGGCGAAAGCGCGCGACCGGCTCGTACTCGACGATCTGGTAGACGCGCTCGACGACGAGTCCGTGCCGCAGATACCACCGCAGTAGCGGCGTCGCGAGTAGAATCTTGACGCCGAAGAAGCTCCCCACGAGCGTGCGCTGAGGCCGGACGAGGAGGTCGTGCGTTTCGGCGTAGCGACGCATGAACGGGCTGAGATCGTCGCGCACGATGTAGGCGTTCTTGAAGATCGGCTGCATCTCGGCGAAGGTGTCGCGCAGCGCCGTCGGCACGGCGATGTCGCACTCGACGAGACCGAACAGCGTGCCGTCGAGCACGGCCTTCAGGATCGTCGTCCGCGTCACGGCGCCGTCGCCGGCCCAGCACCGCGGTGTCGGCGGCGGCGGCGGACGCGTCGCGCGCCACTGGCACTCCCACATCTCGACGACGGCGACGAAGCGGCGAAGGTAGGCCGTGACGGCGGCCGTCTCGGCGTACAGTTGGCTCATCGGCTTACCGTTCACCGCGTTCGTCTCCCTCCCCGTGCACGGACAGCCGTGGAAGAAGCACCCTTGGAACTGGTACGCCGTCCGCGTCGCGCCACACCAGCCGTCGACCCGGTACTTGCCGACGCGCTTCTCGCGCCCGTTGAGCTGGTGACGTATGTGGGCCCCCGTCCGTCCCGCCTCCCACGTCAGCCACTCGACGGCCAGGCGGCCGTAGCGGTGTACGCGCTCCGGTCGAAAGGCGTTGTCAGCGCGCCGGCGCGTGAACCACCCCGTCGGCATCTCCTGCGTGATCGCCCATAGATAGAGGCCGTTCGCGTCGAAGCCCACAATAGAGCGACAGGAGCGCGCCGACTCGCCGTACTCCTCGCGCCGAAGGGCGGTCACGCCGGCCTCGTGATAGCGCGCGAAAATGATCGAGGGGCCACCGACGATCTGCGACTGTAGGAGCCGGTGCAGGTCCTTGTTCGTCTCGTTGAAGAGCGTGAAGTGGAGCGACGACGGTAGATCGTTGAAGAGATACAGCAGCGTCAGGCCCGGCACGCTGATGGCGTCCTTGAACATGTCGATGCGGCGCTGCCGATAGAAGGCGAACTGCTTGTCAACGGCCTCCAGGAACGGCACCACGTCCCTATTGTTATACCACACGAGGTAGTCCCGCAGCGTCGTCATCCCCTCGTCGCGCCATACCCGCGCGCAACCCTCGTAGTCGGCGGCCGAGATGCCTTCGCGCTTCAGGCGGCTGTAGAAGGCCTCGCGCGGTGGCAGCCGGGTCTCGGCCAGTTTACGTGGGTCGTCGAGGTACTCGTAGGGGAAGTGCCCCTTCGTCGCCTCGCAGCCGTAGGCCTTCAGAAACCGGTCGTAGCTGACGCCGGGGGCCAGGTAGTTGGTGATGTCCAGGAACTTGAGCGTCGCCGTCGTCAGGCACATGAAATTGTTCTGACGCTTGATCGTGAACGCCGACGAGATGTCCTGCGCGGCGTCGGTCATGAACAGGGGCGTCAGATATTTCTTAACGACGTTCAAGTCGTACTTTCCCGAATTGAAGCCGAGGACGGGGAGGCGGCGCAGGTGCTGCCACAGACGGTCGCCGAGCGCCGTGTACGGGCTCTTATCGAGTTCCGCCACCGTTGCGCGCGCCCGCCATTCGGCGTCGAGCGCGTCGATCGCCTCGAAGGTCGCGTCGAACGACGGCCGCAGTGCCGCGCACGCCGCCTCGCTCATGGCCTCCAGGGCGTCGATCAGGCGCTTCGCGAGGTCGCCCGAATCGCCGGACGTCACGAAGCAGTGCGCCGACTCGTGTCCGGGGACGTTCGAGGCGACGCTCACGCTGAGTAGTTCGTGTCGCGCTATCCACCGGCGTTTGGCGCTGTCCGCCGGCAGATCGTGATCGTCGAAGTAGCACTCAAAATCGTATGTCGCCCTGTACGGATAGTAGCGCAGGCGTTCGTCCACGTAGACGCCCTCGTCCTCCAGCTGCTGAAACACGGACGGCGTCGGATGGTAGACGCCGCCGGGAAAGACGTGGCGAACGCCGCCCTCGCACGTCACCTCGTGACACCGCAGCCGACTGGCGGTGCGCCACAGCGAATCGCCGCACTTGCCGCATCGATACGAACGACAGAACAGCGACACGTCGGCTATGAAGGAATAGTGCGTTCCGAATAGATTGACGCTCATGGTGGCCGGGTAGCGATGGAGGGAGCGGCGGACCACTTCGGCGGTGGCGTCCTCCGCCGCCGACAGCCGATACACGGTCACATTCGTTTCGAAGGCCGCCTCCACCCGGTCGAGTTCGTTCAGCGGGACGCCGGCGAACGCGCAGTAGGGTTGGTCGCCGTAGTCGGCGTAGAGCCTTAAGGCGGCGGCCGTCAAATCGTCAGCGCGAAAGTCGGCGCCCCGATGCAGCGCCAGACAGCGGAAGAGGCACAAGTTGTCGGCATACGGATGCCCGCGGCGATCGTTCACTAGGCTGACGAGGCCCGCGTTGTGGCGCAGATAGGCGGGGAGGGGCTGCTGACGGGCACATCCGATAGGATGGTGGATGATGGCGTTGAGAAAATACGTAACGTTCGTTACCAACTCGGCGATCCACCCCGAGTCGGGGCGCTGCGCAATCACGTACTGCAGAACGTCGGGCTGACGGGTGGCCTCGAGGAAGCGTTCGAATGACGCGGCGTCGGAAACGAGGACGGGCGACTCGAGATAGCGGCCGCAACAGTTACACGAAGAATGGTAGTAACGTAGTCGACCCGTCTCCCTGTGCCGCAGAATAAACCCGTACGATAAGTTTATTTTAAAGGCACGAGTCTGCTCCTCGAACATCAGTCGTAGTTGGGCGTCGTGCTCGCTCGTAGTCCCGTCACCGGACAAATGGAAATTATACCTAGATTGAACGGGTCCGCGCTCCACAGACGTACGGATGCTCGCCCAGTAGTCGCGCACGACGCTCTGTAGGTCGTCGTCGGCGTGCGGTCGATTTGGGGGCCCCTCAGCGGCGTCTCCGCACAGTCGCAGATGCCGCAACATATTGGCGCGCTGCGCGAACGCTTGATTGCATTTCGGGCATACGTGTTCATCGGTAACGCATGTTTTTAGATGCTGCGTCAAATTAAAAAGACGGACGAACGATCGATCGCATTTCGGACACACGTGCATCGTCGGTCTAGGCGGCGCTCTACGACGGAGGGGCGTGTAGACGTCCTTTATAAGGCCACCCCGTTAGGGGGGCATTTCTAAGCGGTGTTCTCTGCTCCGTCAGGTGGCGACACAGACAGGTGGCAGCGCCACGGGATGCGTTTGGCAGGGGCGCCCAGCGGACAAAGTTTTTTGTTTACGTTTTGCGTCAGGTGGCGACACCGACAGCGTCGAGGAGGGATACTGTCAGTGGCGGCCTAGTTTTTGACGCCCGAATACGACGGCAAAGTTTTGTAGTAGAAATTGTGGCTGTCAGCGGCAACGTTTTTGTAGTAGAAATTTCGCCTAAGTTTACGTTTTGTAGTAGCAATTTCGCCCGTCAGGGGCGCCCGAATACGACGGTTTGTAGTAAAAATTTCGGCCGTCAGTGCCTGCCAGTGTTTTTTTTATAGAAATTTCGGCCGTCACCCGGAGTGTTTTGTGGGCGGCAGCCGCCATTGGACAGGCATTGAATGACGTGCGGTTTTTTTTTGGATGGTAACAACACAAGGCGGGAATTGATTTTCATACGTTTTATTAAGCATACTACATCACGACAGTAAGGCTTTATGCCACAGCAGCGTAAATAATAAGGCTCTAACAACGGCCTATAGCAAAATGTTCATCGCTACTAAGGGGCGCTTATGCCACATCGGAGTAAATAATAACGCTTTAGGAGCTATAGGCCGCTGGTAATACTGCACAGCGACCATTCCTGCTAATGTTCATCAGCGGCGTATATGCGAAGGCGGGAATTGATTTTCATACGTTTTATTAAGCAGTCTACATCACGACAGTAAGGCTTTATGCCACAGCAGCGTAAATAATAAGGCTCTAACAACGGCCTATGGCAAAATGTTCATCGGTACTAAGGGGGCGCTTATGCCACAGCGGAGTAAATAATAACGCTTTAGGCGCTATAGGCCGCTGGTAATACTGCACAGCGACCATTCCTGCTAATGTTCATCAGTGGCGTATAGCAAAATGCTCAGACTGTAAAGAGGCTTTATGCCACAGCAGAGTAAATAATAAGGCTCTAACAATGGGGGGCGGAACGCTTATGCCATCATTCAATTTTCCTGCTAATGTTCATCAGCGGCTTTATGCCATAGCGAAATGCACTGTTCATAGCGTTCAGACGTCGAGGCATGCCCTTTTCATTAGGTAATACTGTACGGCGACCTCCAACAGAGCACGGTCGAACGGCGCCGTCCAATCCGTCCCCATGAGCCAGTCGGCTACCTGGCGCAGGAGCGCACCCTCCGAAGCTCGATCGCCGCGCACGCAACGATCCTCCAGCACCGAGAGTATACGAATAGCAGGAAGCAACAACGTCTGCTGTAGAAAGCTGTCGAGTGACGCTGAAAAAAAGCACACATTCAGGGCCGCCGCGTTTTCGTACAGAATGTTATACCGCCGGCTCGGCTTCCTCCCCCTGTAGCCGCGCATGTGCACGAAGGGGCACCCCTCCTCCGGGGGGCACTCACCACATTCTTGTCGCGCTGTGTCCATCACGCGCTCACCGACTAGCTCAGCAAACGTGGACATCATGCATCGCTGACGACCGGCGTATGAATGCAGAACGCTCCACTCCGAGTCGGTCTGAAGTGTGCCCACGACCACCGGGCGATTGTTACGTGCCCACGGTATGAAGTCTTCCGACGAGACGGACAGCACGGCCAGCGGCAGTGGTGACGATAGCACGGTCGCGGAGGCGTCCGCTGTCGCCGCCGGGTCTATTGGTACAGCGGCTGCCTCGTCGGGACCCACCACCACCACCACCGGGGTTAATGCAACGTACGTGGGCGTCCCGGCGTCGCTCACCAGGTCGTGCGGTGGCATGGGCTGCGCGCCGTCCACTGTCGGCCAGCAGTACGATAGCACTTCTTCTTCGGCTCCCCCCAGCGGTGGAGGGTCGTCGGCAAGGCGTGGCGTTGCTTCCTTCTTAGCGCACTTCTCGGCAAGGGGTGCGCACTCGTCAGCAGCGTCGATAAGGCCGCGCAACGCAGCAGCAATTACAGCGTCCTACAGAAGAATAACCAAAGCAGCAATTAGGTCTACAGAACACTAGCCAAACGTTAGTCATCATTCAAACGGTCTCGCTCCCCTTCTTCGTCACGACCCGCACCTCACGGACCGTATACGCATCCAGTATGCCACCCCACACGACCTTGTGTATGGTCAACTCCAAGACGGTGCCAACCAGGCTCGCCACAAAGCTACTGCGCAACTGGTCGGGCAACAGGGCCGACACATGGTCGGCATTGTAATCGCCTATCGCCGAAATAGCTTCGTCGAACAGGGTGATCCAAATGCTGGCCTCCGTGTCGGCGTCCTTTTCGTCTTCCACCAAAACGCGCACCGAAAAATACGTCTTCGTCGTTGCCTGTATGCCGTGTACAGCGCACACCCGGCCACCACTTTCTAGGCCTCTCACTTTGCGCTTGCAAATGCCACATCCCATGTACGTGCATTTGCTTTTCCAAGCCACCCCAACGATTGTTAGCGGGGTAACAATCTTATACGTGCCATCGCACGACAGCACGAACTCCTTCAACGACACTTCGTTGGGCGCACTCACCACGGCCTCGAAAGTAGGCGCCTCGTTGGCCGTCGGAAGCGCCTTCGCACTGGCCTCCGACGCCGGCTTCGCTTTGCCACCCGACGCCACCGTTGGCACCTCCCTCAGCTTGCTGCCTCTCTTTGGTGGCGCCTCTCCGTGCGCGACAGGCGGGGACATAATCAACAACGCTCTGCAACAACAACAAAACGTCAACGATGGCAACACGACAGCGACAATATTTAGACGTTCTCCGCCCGCTTCCTATATAAGCGCGTTGCACGCGGCCCGCACACAGCCCCCGTGCACAAACGCACGCGAGCCACAAAGCGGCCGACTCTTACAAGGTTACTAAAACTGAAAAAAATCTCTCGGTCAGTCTAGTGCACTAACAGAATGCCACTTTTATTTCCTAATCTAAAGTCACCATAAGATTCTCTAGACCCCACTGACTATTATAGGTCGCTTAGTTTGCTCACATTTCACATTTAACGGTCGTTTTAAAGACTTACAAACAGTTACATAAGCGCTTTATATAAACAGTGACGTCAGCACCTTATGTAAGGCTATGGCGTACGTGACTAGGGGGCCGCGCGCAAAACAGCGGCTCAACAACTGCGCAATTCATTTCTCACTATGGAGTCAACCGAACAAGTTGGTAATTATGCGGCCAATTCTCATCAGCTGCAAAACAGGTACGTTTTGCTAACTCACTGACTTTCATTGCTAACTCACCTAACACTGACTTTCATCGCTCACTTTCTTTTATAACGTTCACTATTTTTTCAGCGATCCGCCTCCCCAAAACGCCGGACTCGGTACGCCCCAAGTCGACGTGCCTCCCCAAGTCGACGTGATTGAGCCTCCCCAAGCCGCCGGCGGTATTCCAACTCCCGCCTCTATGCGTCTACCCCCACCACAAAGCCGCCCCGGCACAAGGTACGTTTTACCTTTATTTTGCAGACTTTCGATAAAAAGCTATAGCGCCCCACTATTTACAAACGCCCCGCTAACGACTTAATGTTTTTTTACAGGACCTAACCTAAACAGAGACGCACCGTTACTTTAATACTTTTTTTTCATACTTGCAGACGAAACATTGCCGGCTTCGATACCCTACATATAGGACGCGGACAAACCCTTGCGAGGCCCTCGCATCGAAACGGCTTTATTCATAGATCGCATAGAATAAATTTAACCCCAGCCGATCTGCTTATGATAGATAGAGGTGCGCGCTCCGATCGACCTGGGACATTGTACCTTGGGCGTCGCCGACCGCATCACAGCCCTTAACACTGTTTCCGTCTCCACAGATGAACCCCCGTGCGCCGGTATCACTAATTAAACTTTTCCTCATTCCCCTGCAGAGACCTCTACGTGATAGATCAGAGCCTTGTGCATCGACGGTATGATATCGGCCGGGGCACTACACTGCACCATGTTGGTCCTTCCCCCCGCCCGATCACGTTCACCTCAGCCCGATGCCGTCACCAGCCCCTATTGGCCGTTGAGCCGCAACGACGGCCACCACCCGAACAAGACAGTGACGATTCGCTCGAAGAGTTCGAGGAGAACTTCGACGATACCTTCTACCCCGGCTACACTGATTTAGAATTTATTGCGCCCGCCAACCCTTTCGCACAGCCGTTCTCATTTGCGGATATTTTTCCAGCCCCTGAAATTCTACCCCCCTCATTTGCCCCACCCATCCCAGCACATCTTTCCGTGCATTTAGCCTTTCCGCCACAACCCCCGGGCCGACACGGCTTTGGACCACCCCCACCATGATTTTATTGAAATAAATACAATTTATTTCTCACCGTTTATTGTTT
>CM034532.1:61175633-61286458 GCA_020002185.1 Paraescarpia echinospica
GGGAGGGCACACAACATGAATTTTGTTCAAACATAATGACCGACGTGCATGCATGACTGAAAACCTACACACCACACACACACACACACACACACACACACACACACACACACACACACACACACACACACATACAGACACTCACACCCACCACAGACACGCACACGCACAAACACACACATACATACGGACACACAAACACACAGACACACACAGACACACACAGACACACACAGACACACACAGACACACTCTCAAACCCACACACACACACGTGCATGCACGAATGAACCTTCCCCCCCCACACACACACAAACACTCACATCCACGACACTCACACCCGCACGCATACACACACACACACACTAATAATACTACCACACTCGCCACACACACACACACACACACACACACACACACATACACACATACATGCACACTGAGAGATACACACACACACACACACACACACACACACACACACACACACACACACACACACACACACACACACACACACACACACACACAGTACAGAAAGCAGACCACAATTCTATTGAACACAATGTTGTTGACACAGACAGTTTATACACGAATGGTGAAAGTGTTTAGTAGCATGTGTGCAGTGATAATATAAAACTAAAACAAATGACTGACTGCAGGGCAACTGTCTGACACTTCGTGTACAGTTACACCATATATTATAAGTGGCTGTGTTGGCGGCTGTCTACTACTTCTTCTTGTCTCGGTTATCAAATGCATCTGCTACTGCATGAGGTACAGTTACATTGATCTTCAGGCAAAACGTATGACCATAATGTGCTTTGTTCCCCTATTAGTTGCTCCGTATCGCCTACAATCATTAAGGTTAACTGGAAATAACGCTACACTGTTGTGTTTTTTATTAATTGTATATACTTTATAATGGAACAAAGGAAATTAATAAAATTAATGAGGTTCCAGTCAAACCTATGTTCTTCGATTAAACTTTTATATTGTCACATCGATCTAGTTGTATAACATGTGGTATATTGCGAAGATAACGTCAAGAGTATGTAGTATAAATGCGTAGCTGTTTCTGCGTTTCAAGGAGGTTCATATCAACACGTAACGAGTGTGCGAGAAGGCCAACAGACATGACAAACAAAACGCATGCGGAGAATACGCCATCTCCGATTACACCCGACGTTGAAGGCCCTGGTGAATACAATTGTATCGATGAACTGTTTCTGCATCGGCAGTCTGGCTGTAGCCATACACCTAGTTCTGGGATCCAGTACGAACACATTGAAATGGGAAACTCGCAAATATATCACTATTTAGAACTCATCGCATCAAATGAGGTGCTTCAGTCGCTTTCAGAGGAAGGACGCATTCCTACTTCTGAGTCGTACTATAATTAAATGGCCAAATATGTTTTTCAAATTTTGTTTTAAATACTAGTTTCGCTGGACTATTTCCGGTTGCCCTGAAATAAGTTTGCCAACCTAATTAATATACAGTCGTGTGCCAAAATACAGATACAGCACTGTACTGTAGCCTATACATGTTGCCACCGTATGAGCATGTTATGTATATTTCAATGAATATCAATTATTCGGTTAAGCATATGACGGGGAATAGGTCTGCATATTTCGTAACAGGTTTTAATATATTCTGTATCAGCACAAAAACTGTTATGCCTTTATTTAGTACCTACCAACTGATGGCATGCTAATGATCACGGCACGTCGTATTCGAAGCAACGATTTTGTTATAATATGAAACATAATCATTCAGGGGCATTTTGAAAATTACATTTTGTTTTAGTGTGCTGTGTAATAATGGATTGTTATTGTTTGTCATATTTGCTCTGTAATATTTCGGTGATTCAGCCAATGTAGATTACCTTAGTATATGTGTTGTAGTCACGTAGTATTTACGCTGTAGTGGTATTGTGATATTACAATGAAACGGATATGTTTATCACATAATAAAGTAATGTCTGATGTGCTGCAAGTGTCGTCTGGTAATGGTATGTTCTAGCACGAGTTGAATACTATGATGTATGTGTAGTGTTTAAGGCAACACTTGTTTGATATAAATCACCAAGTAATTATTTAGTACCTATATATAAAGCTTAACAAAACGGGACTATCAGTGTCAAAGTAATGTTCTTTGGCTTTTGTTGTTCACAATCTACACCACGCCACTATGCTATGTCACCCAACGTCATTATTTGGATCATCATTTTTATGCTGATGATACACATATCTACATTTCTTTGGCTACCCCAGCTGCAAATCGCTCCTTTAACCAGCTCTGCACTGCTCAGAAACCTTCATATCAGCAGAAATGGTTAACCCTAAGTCCTTTTCTTTTACAGTAGTACTTAGTACAGTACCCTCATTGTATAGTCTACATCTTCGTTCCCATGTCCTGTGTGGAGGCATTTACATTTCCCAAAATTGAACAAAATTTGACACTTTTCAGACTATTTGATCAACCTGTCTCGCTCAGGACCACTCCTAAAATCACTGCGTTGGCTACCTATGCGATATCGCATTATTTTTAAATACTGTACAATAACTTATGAAGACTTATCATCCAAACAACATGCATACCTACATTCTATGTATACTCCAACAAAGAAACCTAAACAGTTTCGGTCGGCAGACTCTGATCTAATTTTTATTCCCATAGTTAAGACGACTGCTGGAACTCGAGCCTTTTCGGTTACTGCACCAACTTGGTATATACACCCTATTTGTGTTAATTCATTGAGAAATATAGTTTCATTTCGCCATCATCTACAAAACTATCTTTTTAACACTGTATATCCTCCTTTGCTTCTTAGCAATTCCATCCTTATGTTTACGACTTTCTCTCTGTACGTGACAATGAGAACGCTTAATCCTTTGGATTTGTTGCTCCCATGAGCTCGGATTTTCCGAGGGTATTGGGGCTAAAGAAGACATTCCATTATTATTATTATTATAGCCGCAAGTCTAGGTTGTTTTTATGTAGATATGTTTTGTTCTTTGTAAGTATAATTCAGTACAATCGTAGGAGCTATGCAGAGCGTTGCGGATTGACGTCAGAATGTTATTTCTGACCAACGAGCGCAATAGCCCGCGAAAACTGATTGGACTTGAGCCAACAAAGACGGAAACATCCAGAAACTCACGAGCTAGCGGTATTTGAACTTTGTACACATCAAAGTCCATTTTATGGTAAACATAAGTGCAGATTATTAAAATAAATAATGGTGTAAGTTAAGTTCGTCATCATAGCTATTTGATGTGCACTTTGTGGTCTGGAGAAGTTCACTTGATGACCAGCAATTGTCGTCTCATTCCAGATTGCCTTGATTTATTCGCTCTTCTGCTAAGGCTAGATTGCACTGAACACAACCACTGATAAACTAGAACGCATATTATGCAGTCAAACATCGCGCGTTGACTGTAAGCTTCTCACAGTAGTCATGTCATCACGCTAATCGTATTACGAGTTTGTTGTCACAGCAATACGTTAGTAGGTCAAGTGACAAGCTTAGTTGATATGTGTCCGTGCACGCCAAAGCTGATCGTGTGTGTATACTGAAGTGCTTAATCAATCTAATAAACTTGATTTACACACCATCAAATCCGGGAGTAATGACCCGTTCACGGGTGTTTAAAAGCAGCAATCATCTAAGAAGCATACAAAAACGCATTTAAGAGAAATAAATAAGAAAAATAAATAAAGTTAGGAAGCAAAATCCTAGTAAATATATATATATATATATATATAGAGAGAGAGAGAGATAGAGAGATAGACAGAGAGAGAGAGAGAGAGAGAGAGAGAGAGAGAGAGAGAGAGAGAGAGAGAGAGAGAGAGAGAGAGAGAGAGAGAGAGAGAGAGAGAGAGATATATATATATAGAGAGAGAGAGAGAGAGAGAGAGAGAGAGAGAGAGAGAGAGAGAGAGAGAGAGAGAGAGAGAGAGAGAGAGAGAGAGAGATAAACCTATATATAAAATTACGAGTAAATGTAATGACAAAATAAAAATAAACGATTAGCAAAAGTGCTGACAAGCTGAACATACTTGATACAAAATAAAAGCCTAAATTACATTAAATAAATTGATTAGATATGAAAATGTGATTCGGAGATAAATAACACTAAACATTTATTAAAACTTTATGCATGAGTAATACAAAGCATACAAAAACGCATTTAAGAAAAATAAATAAGAAAAATAAATAAAATTAGGAAGCAAAATCTTAGTAAATATATATATATATATATATATAGAGAGAGAGAGATATATATATATATATATATATACAGAGATAGAGAGAGAGAGAGAGAGAGAGAGAGAGGAGAGAGAGAGAGAGAGAGAGAGAGAGAGAGAGAGAGAGAGAGAGAGAGAGAGAGAGAGAGAGAGAGAGAGAGAGAGAGAGATAAACCTATATATAAAATTACGAGTAAATGTAATGACAAAATAAACGATTAGCAAAAGTGCTGACAAGCTGAACATACTTGATACAAAATAAAAACCTAAATTAAATTAAATAAGTTGATTAGATATTAAAATGTGATTCGGAGATAAATAAGACTAAACATTTATTAAAATTATATACATGAATAATACAAAGGTTCAATGATATATGATTATATTAGTTTCAGATTAGAAATGTCTTCAATAATTTTCCAAACTGCCTAGTGTTCTCATTAGCGCGTAGTTCCAGTGGCAGATCTGAAAGCTCACTTAATCCTCTTCATGATATTGCATTTGTAATCAATATATTAGCATGCCCATAGATTAACATGTTACCTGATGCCTTGCAAAAATGAACGCTGAACACTTGGAGCGTTCGGACATACAGGCGTACATTTTCTTGAAATTCTTCCCGCAAACGTTTTTCTTTATGACAAAAACATTATATAAAGTGTTTTATAACGACATCTGCCATGCGAGAATGTTTGCGCTAGGAGATGTCTTACAGGCACAGTAATATAGTTCACATTTATCACGGTTATAAACATTGTTCATAAAAGTACGCCAACAATGTTTTCATAAGCATTACATGTAGATTACATTATTAGTGTAACAGCTGTGTGTTATGTTGTCTTTTCAATTAATATCCGTACCCTCCATGTGTTCGGCATCCATTTTGTTTGACGGACTTTGTTTGGGAAAACAGGCCACGCAATGGATAGAACACATGTCGTACAAGTCTCTGTTGCATCCGCACCATATGGCTACCAGTGGAGTCCCTTATGGGAATGATCGTGACACGCTGGGTCAAAACACAAATTTGGCACTGTTGTACGTTAGGACGATACAACATGTTTTAGACGTTCTACCCGATATTAAAGGTCAATGTGAAGGTCAGAAGGCAACGTCAAAGGTCAAATTATGTTGTAATTCCATTTTTACCAAATATAATAATCAGCATGTTCGCGTTGCAAACGATGTAAGATTCGCTTATGCCATTTCAATGATCTGCTTCATCAGTCCGTGCGATTCGACGCGGTTGAGAGCACGTAGTTTTTTGTTGTCCCCGGCACTGTATAGATGTTTCGTGTACTACTCTACTCGGTACCCCCCCCTATTCCCGGTGTATCCGTGTTATGTTCATGCAGCCCTTTCTCTGTTTGTACTGAATTTACGCCAACTATTGGGTTGGTTGGTACTGGGCAATCAAATTTATTAATACAGGGATTGCCACTGTGCACATATAATATATACAATAGTCAACATATTGTGCACAGCCAGGTACATCCAGATTTCAGATTGATGGACCACACATGTTATGTACGACACATTTTTGTACATATATAATAATCATACTAGACATTTACCAAAAAACCCTTGATTGCTGTTATATTAAATTACAGCATACCGACTGTCATATGTTTACAGTATATAAAACACAAGGGAAAAAGATTCCCGGTGTGCAGACTGCACACCTTTCTATAGTACTAGCTACAGTGATTGCAGCTTGATATATACAAAAGTGGGGGGTAAAAACCCCCTGGCCTCCCATGTTCACATGTGGTGGCCACCACCCCCACTAAAGAGCTGCATATAGGCCGGACCTGATAAGTCGGCCTTGTCAACTAGCACTGACAGGTGTAATCGGACACGGACACTGACAAATGTAAAAGTTCCTCCCAAAATGCCTGACACTAGAAGAAACGGGGGTATGGGCTTGTGGAAGGCTGACCTGTCATGCCTGTCCCTCTCCCAACAAAAGGAATAGGCCGCCTCACGGCCCCCCCCCCCTCTGCCAAGAGACGAACAAACACTTCAAGACTGCCCCACCACATATAGCATTTCGCCCTTTCGTCCTAGCATTTGTGCTTGCCACGAGTTACAAAGTCCGGGTAGCCAAAGTCGGTCTGCAGCTCCATCGAAAGTGCGGATTCATCCCGGTCTGTATTGTAGGTCAATCGCCTCCGGTACCACTTGCTCATTGCTGCCAGGACCGCGGACAAGCAACCTTTGTTTGACCATTGTAGACTCGCCATGAAACGCAATTGTTATATATGGTTAGTTGTGAATTATCAGAGGCTGATGCTTTACGTGGACGGTTTGCTAGAGATTGATTCCACTCTAATATATTTCTGATATGAGTTTGAATGCCAGCGTCCCTTAGCTTTGATTTGTTCGATGAGAAGCCTGCCTTTGCTGCCCATGTCGCTGCCCCTATCCTGAAAGAGTGTGATGAAATTTTCTTGCCTGCTAACTCCGTGTTACTTAGCACTTCCTTAAGGTATTTGGCAAAAGCGGTCTTCTGCACCGGCAATTTATTGGCACTGCGAAAAAAGGGACCTTGATCATTTCCCCTGAGCTTGATATATTCCACCATCCTCCGGTACGGACAAGTTGTCTTTCCCGTGGGGAAGACATCCAGGCTGAAAGGACGGCCCGCACTGTGTTTGTACGTATGGAAGACCAGGCGTAATTTGGCAGGTTTTATGCGACACTGTGTCACAGACAGATTATGCGGGCTAGCTGTTACCTCACTTATCCTAAGAAAACCGAAGAACATGAGGCTGAACATAGCGCGGAGCAAGACCACTGAGTAAGATGAACACTTAGACAATGGAACCGACTTAATGATGAGGGACAGGTCACGTGAGCTGACAGGCTGGCGTTGGTCAACATTAGGGCAGGCATGTGCTACACCTTTTACAATTTTCACAACTAAATAGTCGTTTGTTGGGTCGGGGTAGCGACAGGCTTTGTGGCGTTCCGAGATAGCCGATATGAAAGTCCTAATAGTACTGGATGCCTTGCCCTCATCTTTGAGATACTGAACAAAGGCGATTACTGTGTTTGGGGAAGCAGGCAGGTACCTCCTTTTCCTATCTAATGTTTGTACAAAGGTTACAAACCTTTTCCAGTTACTCTCGTAACGTCTGGCACTTCTTGGTGCGAAGGCCGCGTCCATGGTGCTCACTGCGTTGTGTACCAGGGAAGCCAGTGGGTGGGAACTAGTTTTGGGTGGTTGTGTATAGGCTGGGTTGAAAGCTGCATGCACGTTCTACCTGTAACCGTGAGATAAGATCGGCAACAACATTGATCTTTCCTGGGATGTGCTTAGCACGAAAACATATGTTATACGACAGACATACAACAATCAATTTTCGGAGCAAACACATCAGCTGTGTGTCCTTGGCAGTTTGCCTGTTAATCACTTCCACCACGGCTGTGTTGTCTGAAAGGAACATGACCCGTTGGTTAGACCACTTTGGCCCCCAGCTCCTGACGGCCAGTAAGATTGGCAGGAGTTCTTTCACAGCAATGTGCATGGAGCCCCGGGATGGGGGAAACTGTCCCTGTAACCACTGATCCCCCACTACAGCTCCATAAGCAAAGCCGCTTGCATCCGTTGTGAGCTGCAATACATCTGATGATGTCCATCTGTTTGGTAGAAAAGATAAAGTGCCATTAAATTTGTGCAGAAATTCCAGCCAAGCCGATATGTCCTTACGAGCCTCAACAGTTAGACGGATGCGATGGTTGGCTCTTGTCTTTCCCCTGGTTAGGTCGACTATTCTTCTTAGAAAACATCGGCCAGGTGCGATGGCCCTGCAGGCGAACGAGAGAGAGCCGGACAAAGATTTTACCTCTCTAAGGGTGGCTTTCTTTCTCCTGGCCATACTTTGCAACTTTTGGCGTAGTGATTGCACCTTGTCTAGAGGCAAAGCAAGAGTTTGATTCATAGTGTTAACCTCAATACCATGAAGTGTGACTATCGTGGAAGGTAACACTGTTTTAGCCTGCTTTATTGGTAAGTTAACCATATCACTAAGCTAAAAAAACCGAGAAAGACTAGTATGACATTCATGGAATGTTTTTCCGAAAAAAACAAAATCGTCGAGTATGTGACTCATATTGCTGACATGAAATTTATTCTGACAAATCCATTGCAATGCATCAGACAGGAGCTCGAACGTTTGACATGAATTACTGCACCCCATGGGAAGACACATGTCAAAATACCTTTGTCCCAGAAACTTGAAGCCAAGCAACCTATAATCAAGGGGGGAAACAGGTATTATCCGAAATGCATCTTGCAGGTCAGCCTTAGCGATATAGGCTCCTTTACCCAACAACAGAAGCTGTTCAATACAATGATCTAACATTTGGAAAATGACCGCTGTGAATTTGGGAGATATGTGTGAGTTAACGGAGTTGGACTTTGGGAAACTATATATTTTATGCTAACAGAAATATTTAAACCACTTGTTTCTACTTCCACTTCTGGCGTTACCAAGAGTTTAGAAAATGTCGAGAGAAACAACTGGAGTACGGTCACACGTACGGACGACAAAGATATGTATACAAATATATAGAGAAAACAGTCTTCTCCACAAGGAAACGAACGAATGTGATGCGCAGTTTTAACCCTCAGGTGATGTTAGTAGAGTCGGTGTTGTTACACAGTGTCAACTCTCAGGTGATGTCAGGTGAGTCGGTGTAATTACTCTATGTCAACCCTAAGGTGGTGCCAGGTGAGTCGGTGTACTAACTCAGTGTCAACCCTGAGGTGGAGTCAGGTGAATCGGTGTAGTTACTCATGTAGTGGCTGGTAGCCAGTTCGGCCCGTGTGCAAGGCAGTTGCGTTGCTGTCTGTTTACTGGGATTGACACTTCTAAATAAACAAGTATTAAACCGACCTGTCTGTCCCTCATTTTCTATTTACCAGTTTCGTCGAATTACATTTAATAATCCGGATATGTTCCAGTAGTATACGAGGGCTGTAGGCCCCCCGTCCAAAAAGGTCATGCGCGAAGATTAAAGGAACATCAAAGGATTTAGGCCCCGCCCACATTTTTTTCAAACTTCTTACCCCTACTTATAAAAAACGACATCAAAGGAGTCGGCTATTTTTTCAAACTTCTTACCCCTACTTATAAAAACTTAATGACCTACTAATTACTCCACCTTTGGCCTCCACTGTAATGGATACCCCTTTGATTGACAGGCTCGCCACCCAGCTGCTTGGTCTATGGCAATTGAAAGCCCAGCGCTGCCCCCTAGCGTGTGTGAATGTATGCGTTTTCTCTATCCTCTAGTGGTTTTGTTACGAATCGTGAAATAGATTTATGAAAGTTCCCAGGGACGCTTATTCATCGTTAGAATGATGTTTCTGCCAGTTGTACTTACGTAGAATGAAGGTATGGGTAAAATCAGTACATAACCACGTATAGAAGCTGCTGTATAGAATTCTACGCCGTTAAACAGCTACAGGCCTGTGTTTATGAAATATGATACGGTGCGGTTCTAAAGGCAGCGCGCTGCTGTAATCAACTGCGCCCACATTCCTGCTTGGTCGTGAGTCTTGACGCTTTCTAGTAGAATGTATTGACAGCATAGAGCGGCCGTTGTGCACTATAGTAATGTTATAAACAAGGCTGTTTTAAATCCGCCTAGCTAGGGTGTTTATACAGTGTGTAGGAACGCTGAATATTATAGTTTAAATAAACTGCGGTAGAAATGAAGCAGGCAAGTTCCGCTTATTCGTCCGACTATGTAGATTGAAGGTATGGATAAAATCAGTACATAACCACTGTACCAGTACATAACCACGTATGCCCACTGAATAAAAGTCTTGCGCCATTAAATGGTCATAGGCTTGCGTTGTTGAAATATGATACTGGTGGAGTTCTAAAGTCTGCGCGCTGCTGTAAACAACTGTGGCCACATTCCTGATTTGTCGTGACGTTTTCTAGTAGGCTGTATTTACGGCGTGGAGTTGGGTTTGTGTACATTTATAAACAGGGCTGTTTTAACGCCGCCTAGTTGGCGCATCGTTTATACAGTGGCTACGCGCGCCAGAAAAGCAAAAGACTTGTGGCTTATTATAGTTTAATCAAGCTCTACCGAAACAAGCAAGTGGCCAGGGTCTTGTATATATATAATTTTATGTCCAGTTTTTATCAGTGTCCGAAAAAGGTGGACGCTCGTGAAATAAGCGAGAAAAGCGTCTGTGTGGCGGTACATCATCATCGTCGTCGTCTGACGATAACGGCGGATGGCCGTAAATTACGGCTGATGACTGAGGTACGAAGGAGGCGGAGGCCGGCGGCAGGCCAAAGCCGCGACGCGGTGGGCCCCCCGGTGGGATAGGCGTCGCCCATAGTTCAGTGTCCGAATCGCGCCGGTCTCGCCATTCCTTGGGGACGGCTGCAGCGCTACGAACGATGGCGCGCACAGCGGCTGTGGGCCGTCCGGGGCGCCTCGGTTGTAAAGGTGGCGGCGTGATCGGTTGTGGTTTTGCCTCCTTACGGGTGAGGACAGGTCGTGGTGTTGTCGTTTTACGGTGGAGGATATATCCCCGCCCCCAGGATGAGGGTGGCAAATCAGGCATCCTGTGAATAGAAAACATAAATAAATAAGGATGAGGGTGGAAAATCAGGCGTCCTGTGAATAGAAAAAATATGAAAAATAACGATAAATAAAGAAATAAATGAAATTATTGTATATATTTATAGTTGAGTGAATGTTTGTTTGTTTAAAGATTGTGGCGTACCTTTCGCTATGTCGGAGGTCCGCCTTGCGCTGGTTTCAACAGAAGCTTCTCGTGCTGCCATACCGCGCTAGTCACCGTCTGTGAATGGTATGTTGTTTGTGCGGAAAACACCGATGACGTATCGAAGGGCGTCACGTACAGCGTTACGTAAGGCGTTACCGACCATTTTGCGTAATGTTTAAAAATCGTTTAATGAAAGTCTAAATGTGTGAAAATAAGCGTTGTATAAGACAAATCGAGGGTCAGGAATCGCGTGGTGTTGTTGTATTAGAAAAAGTTGTTCTAAAGAGCCGATTTACGGCACATGCACCGGCATGACCGCTCAATTTTGTCTATTGACAATGGCCTTGGTGGAATCGCATGTTGTGTGGCGAACGTGGTCAGGCGCAGGCGCGCACTTTATTAGACCTGTATAAAAGAGTAGGCAGAATGCTTATCTGTATTGTCGCTGTTGTTCGAGTTATTCAGATTTCGTCATGGCAGAGGAGGGCAGCCCACGAAAGCGGTCGAGGAAGCAGACGCTTACACCGGTCCTCGTCGGTCGCGCCGTCCCGTCTGCTGCAGCGGCCTCATCGTCGACCGTCGCGGCGGCTGGTCAGGCGCCCTCGGCAAGCACAGCGCCGGCAAGGAGCAAGCAGGCTGGAGCGACAGAGCCGCAACAAGGGGCCAAGCCGGGCACTTCGTCGGGTCGCGGGCCGGAGGCGGCGTGTATAAAATAAACACGCCCGTTAATATCGAAGCAATTGCTTGGAGGGATAAATGCACGTACGAGGGATGCACACGATGCCGTCGCAAGGTACACCCGACCACGGACGGCTCTATGATGTGTCTCTCGCACGGCGTCGAGACCGAGTCGAAATATTATTTTTCGATGCGCATGATAATAAAGGATGGCCTTGGAGAGGCGGATGAAATGTGGGTAATTGTATTCGACACCGTAATGGCGTCCCTTGTCGCGTATCAGGCCGACTACCTGGTCACGCTCGAACCCGATTACTTGCGTGACACCGTGCTGGCGCTTGTCGGTACCACCATAGAGGTCGAAGTGCGTAAGATCACGTGGGGCGGAATGCCGTCGTATTCTGTGCGCACCCTCAAAAAGGTATCCGACGATGAGTAAGTGAATAATAGGTGCCTTTCTTTATGCTGCAGGATGTTAGCGCTTGTATGAAATCGTTCACGAGATCGACTATGTGCCTTCCCGCGGAGCGCACCCTGATATCCGACGATGCCTAATAGTCGCCTTTCTTTATGCTGTAGGACGTTCGTCGTATCCTGGACGCGGTAAAATAAATTAATACCAGGCCTGATCTCGTTGGTTCTATCATAGAGGCCCTGCTTGACACGGCGGCCGACTATCGTGCGTTGAGGCGTTCTCTACAGAAGCACCACGCTTGTATGAGATTGCTCACGAGATTGACTATGCGGCTCCCCGCGGAGCGCACCCTGAAAAAGATATCCGACGATGCCTAATAGTCGCCTTTCTTTATGCTGTAGGACGTTCGTCGTATCCGCGGCGTCCGCAGTTAATAGGGCGTTAGCGCTAAGCACAATAAAATAAGAAACATGCCGGTCTGTCCCGTATGCGGCCGAGAGCGCCTGGCAAATCACTCCTGTACGCAATGCCCGAAATGTGGCGCCTATTTCGATAACCGCAACAATTTCCTGAAAAACGCGAGGTTGTCGCAACAGTGCAGCTCTGAAAAGGCGAATGAACGCGCGTGCCCAAAATGCGGCCAGTCTTTCACCCGACGCGCTAAGATGCTGCAACATCTGAGAAAGTGCGGCACAGCGGCGCCACCTAGCGTATCGCCACCGCCTGATGATGAGGTGCCGCCCCCTAGCGAACTAGCGGCCGGTCTACGGCGTGTCGTGGAGGACCACTGGCCGAGCATACGGACGTCGGTGTCGCGCGGTCTCATACAGTCCCGTTATAATTATCAATTAACCGCCTGTTCAGACACGCGAGCACCGGAACCTTGACTAAGGCGAACGTTCGAGGCTCAAACGTGCGCCTTTAAGATCAACGTGAGCTACGCGTTTATTCTGCGCCACAAGGTGTCGGGACGCTTCCGTTATTTCCATTCGTCCTGTAATTGCTGCGGCCGCCTCCTGGAAGTCCCCGCTCTCATTACCGACGCCCGCTCGTTCGAGCGCTTCCTCGACGCCGTCCGTACGCGCGACATCCTCCAGTACGTGATCGCGCAGCGCCCCGACTCGGGATGGGTCGCCGAATTGGTGACGAACGCGACCTACTTTCTGAACACTATTCTAAACCATCCTGTCGGTTGCGTCGACGCGCAACTCCCCACCTTCCTGCGCACCAACAGGTCCGTCGTCACGCTAGCGAGCGATCGTCGAGGCGTCCCCTACGCGGACAGTCTATGCCTGTTCCGCTGACTGGCGCTCCATAGACGGCGACTAGACACGGGCGGCGATGCCGACAAAGCCAATCTGACGAACCCCGCCAAACGTCTATACGACGACTACTGTAGAGCCACCGGCACGACGACGCCCGTCGGCATACCCCTGAACGCGCTCGACCAGGTGGAGGCGGTCTTCGGCGTCAACGTGACCGTCTATCGAGTGGCGCGGGACGACACCGCCGAATTGGTCCGTCGGTCTCTCGGCGCGCACCCCACGACCCTGAACGTGAACGTATGCGACTCCCATTTTTTTCGTATATACGCGACGTCTCGCGGTACACGAGAACGTACGAATGCAGCAAGTGCGCCAACTCCCTGTGGTCGACCCCCTATAAATTAAGACGTCACGAAGCGACATGCGACGGCGGCGTTAGCGACGTCTTCCCCGGCGGCGTCTATCATCCGGCGCCGTCCGTGTTCCAGCAGCTGGAGGACGAGGGCGTCTGCGTGGACGACGACCTGCGCTACAACCCGTTCAAGGCGACGTTCGATTTCGAATGCTACTTCGTCGACAGCGACCTGCCGCCGGACACCGACAAATGCCGGTGGCTAGCCCGCCACGAGCTGCTCAGCGTGAGCGTCTCGTCGAACGTCCCCGGCCACGAGACGGCGCGGTGCTTCGTCACGACCGGTGATTCGGCCGATCTCGCGCTGCGCCTGATCGCCGCTTTGGAGGCCACGAGCGAAGCGGCGTGCGCAGCTCTTCGACCGCTGTACGATTCGACCTTCGTAGCCCTCAACGCGCTCGACGACGACTGGCTGCGCGCCGCCCCCGAGACGTATACCGTTAAGTCGCCTTACGGCGCACTCTCCGAGCGCCTGTGGACCTACCTGCGCCAGCTGCCCGTCCTCGGCTTTAATTCGGGTAAGTACGACATGAACGTTGTCAAGAAGTACTTGTCCCCCCTTCTCATGACCGCCGATCAGCACACGTTGTCGGCGTTCACCATCAAGCGACAGAACAATTATAAGTGTCTGGCGACGTCGACGCTGAAATTCCTAGACATCACCAACTACCTGACCCCCGGCGTCAGCTACGACCTTTTTCTGAAGGCGTACGGCTGCTAGGCGACGAAGGGCTACATCCCGTACGAGAATAACGACGCGCTGCAGAAATTGGACGACACCGAACTGCCGCCGCGGGACGCGTTCTACTGCTACCTGAAACAGGAAGGAATCTCCGCCGCGGTGTACTAGGTTTGCGTGACGGCGTGTCGCGACGAACGGATGACGACGATGCGCGACTTTCTCGTGTGGTACAATAATAGAGACGTGGTGCCGTTTCTCGAGGCCGTCGCCAAACAGTTCGCGTTCTACCGCCAGCGTCGCATCGACATGTTCAAGGTCGCCATCAGCGTGCCCGGCCTGACGCTGCTGTATCTATTCAACGACCTGCCGGCGTCGATCAGCTTCACACTCTTCAACGAGCCGAATATGGACCTGCACCGCCTCCTACAATCGCAGAACGTCGGCGGCCCCTCGATCATCTTCGCGCGCCATCACGAGGCCGACGTGACCTCTCTGCGTGGCGACGCGGCGCACCCATGTCGCTCGATCGTCGGCTTCGACGCCAACGCCCTCTACCTATGGGCGATAATGCAAGAGATGCTGACGGGCTGGTACATGCGCCGCCGCGAAGAGAACACCTTTCGGCAGGAACGGGTGCAGCGCTACTGTCGCATGGCCGTGCAGTGGCCGACATGGGAGGCTGACCGGACGGGGGTGCGCATACGATACAAGCTTAACGGACGCTAGAAACGCGTCGGAAAGTACCGGGTCGACGGCTGTTGTTGCGAAACGCGAACGGCGTACCAGTTCCACGGCTGCTACTTCCACGGCTGCCCGTGCACGGGAAGGCCGACGAACGCCGTCAACGGTAAGCCGATGAGCGAACTGTACGCGGCGACGAACGCCGTGACGACCTACCTGCGCCGTTTCGTCACCATCGCCGAAATGTGGGAGTGCGAGTGGCGCGCGGTACGGCCGCCATTGTCGCCGTCGCCGCCCGACGAGTCTCGGTGGCGGGGCGCCATTACGCGCTCGACGATCTTGGAGGCCGTACGCGAAGGCGACCTGTTCGGTCTGGTAGAGTGCGAAATCGCCGTCCCTGACGCGCTGCGCGCCACCTTCGCCGAGATGCAGCCCGACTTTAAGAACGTGTAAATCGATCGCGACGCTCTCAGCCCCTTCATGCGACGCTACGCGGAAGCGCACGACCTCCTGACCCGACCTCAGCGAACGCTCGTGGGTAATTTCATTTAATAATAAAATTATACTCGCGACGCCCCTACTACGGTGGTATCTGACGCAAGGTCTCTTCGTCGATCGCGTCTATCAGGTGGACGAGTACGTTCCGATCGCGTGCTTTCAGCGCTTCGGCGATGCGTGTCCACAGCGCGCTGCGAGGGCGACGCCGACCCCGACAAGGCCATCATCGCCGACACGTTTAAGCTGCTCGGTAACAGCTCCTACGGAAGAAGATCACGGGCGTCGTTCTCCACCGGGAGATAAAATACTGCACGACGGTCGGCGCCACCCTGCTCGTCAACAGCCGTCTCTTCCGGCAGTTCGACGTCGTCGTGCCCGACGAACTCTACGAGGTGGCGCTGAACAAGCGCACCGTCCGCTACGTGCTGCCCATCCAGATCGGCTACTTCGTCTACCAGTACGCCAAACTGAGGATGCTGGAATTCTATTACGATTTCATCGCCGTCTACATCCCGCGTCCCCTGTTTGAGTACTTCGCGATGGACACCGATTCGGCGTACATAGCCCTCGCGGGCCGCGACGTCGACGAGCTGGTGACCATGCGCGAGCACTACTTCCGTCAACGCGGCACCTGGTTTCCGGCCGAGTGTTGCGACGCGCATGCGGACGCGTACGTGCAATGCCAGCTCGCCGAACGCGCGTGGGAGGCGCCACCCTGTTGCGCGCGACGTCGCCGATTCGAAAAGCGCACGCCGGGCCTCTTCAAAGAAGAATGGTCCGGCGACGGCATCGTCGCGCTGTGCAGTAAAACGTACTACTGTTTCGGCGCCGCCACTGACAAGTACAGCACGAAGGGCCTGAGCAAGTGACAGAACGCTATCGACAAGGATGCCTTCCTGGCCGTTCTGCGCGATCAGCGGAGCGGCGTCGGGTGGAACCGCGGCTTTCAAGTGAAAGACTCGTCCGTTCTGACGTACGTTCAAGAGCGCGCGGCGTTGATCTACTTCTACGCTAAGCGCCCATACTCGTATAGGTCCTATGGCGCCCCCTAGGGGTAGGGCCTAGGGACTAGGGCGCATTATAGGCGTAGTGACTGGGGCGCCTATAAGGCGCCCCCTATGTGGTATTACTACTACTAACAAAACACGGTAAACGACATGTGCATTTTCACCGTTTTTTATTAGCGAGTTACAGTAAGCGGAAAACGAATAATAAATAGTTCAATGCGTTTGTAGCCAGTCGAATACGAGACAGTCGTTAGCCACCGTATCGGGTCCGAATAGGGACTGGAATCCCTTCAGCGGCATACCGCAGCATCGCAAGAGCAGGTAAGCGACGCAATGTTGTCCGCATACGTTAGATACGCCGCTCTGCAGTCTCATGTCGTTGTACGTCCACGAGTCGCCGCAGTTGCGGCGCAGGAAAACGCGAAATTCGTCGTGCAGGGGCGGCAGGCCGTACGAATCGAAGTAGTCGCCTCGTCCGTCGGCGTCCACGTAGAAACCCATCCAGTGCTCCCCCGGTTCGCCGCCGTCGTCGGTGTTGCACACAAAGGCCGCCGGGAGCGCGGTGAGCCGTCTTTTCGGTAGGCCGTCTTTCGGCGTAACACCGTCTACGACGCGATTAGTGAACGGGTCGACGCGTAGGCGGCGCATCAGTTGAAATGTGTCCATCGTGCTACTGCTCTAGCACGACGTTCTGGTTCTTGTCGACCTCCGCCACCGCCTCGAACTCTCCGTGCACGATGACATTCACCGTTTGGGGTGTGGCGACCACGAAGTGCATCTCGACGCGCAGGTTTCCCCTATGCACGAGGTTGAAATGGTCCCCGTCGCAGCAGTCGGGCGTCAGTTCGAAACCGAAGATGGTGTAGCTGTGCGTGTGAGACATCGTCCCCTGCGGTATCGAGAACACCTTGCAGTCGACTCGCCGTATCGGGTACTTGGCCGTCCCGCGCGCCAACGCCTAAGTTTCACCGAGCTGGACGGACGGGTTCACCTTTACTTTTCGCACTTGCAGGCGGGCCTCCAACAGCGCGATTTGCCACCCGGGATCGACTTGCGCGCCTGTGAGCGCGAAGGCGTCCTTCGCGCGCACCAGTCGTACCTTCATGTCGACGCCGTTCACTAGGTACCGATCTTGCATGAACAAGTCGACGTGCAGACGTCCCATCATCTCCACCTCGTGGCTTTCCCGCATGAGTCGGCGTCGCAGCTCGTACCCGGTGTTATCGGCCGTGGTCGATTCCATGGAGCCGGCGGTGTCTTTGTACCACAGGGAGGCCTAGAGCTGCGTCTTTTTTGCGTTGCCGCCGTAGCTCAGCAGTGTTTCGAGGTAGGCCCGATACGGATACGTATTGGTCGACGGCGTCACGAGCGTTCCGTTTAGCGATACGTCGACTTGACTGAACATCGAATGTAGAAAATTGTTGACCGGCGCCACGACGGCGTCGTTCGCGAGATTGGTGCCGTCCCCTTGGAGCAGTTTGAAACGGACGTACAGTCTAACGCTCGACAGGTCCGTGTAGTCGTCTCCCGAGCCCGGGACTAGAAATTCGATAGGCCCGCCAGCGTCGAGGGACGTCAGCGGCTGGTAATCGATCCACTGACCGCTCTCGATGCTCGTCTGCGTCATCGGCAAGGCGAACAGGTAGAGTTCGCTCTTGACCCCCTCGCACGACTGCCGATGCATGAACGCCATTCTATCCGGTGGTTGTGGTGAATATATCGCTCGATAACTTCCGTTTCGGGCGTCGCTGCTTCTTCTTACTGTCCTTCGCCGCCTTACCCGGTGGTTTTATACGGCGCCTTTTTTTCGGCGGCGGTGGCGGCCTATTCAGCAGACCGTCGAGAAGGTCGGCGCCGGCCTCTTTTGCGCGCCTTTTTACCGACTGTTTCAGATTCCTGCCGGCGACGACGTCCTGCGCCACGCGTACGCCCGTATTAAGGGCGCGTTTCCCCAACGTCACGGCGCCTCTCTTGATAAGCGGTATGGCGCTTCGAAACAGACTCCCGAAGAGATTGCCCAGACCGTGACCTCTCTGCCCTCGACCGCCGACGAAGACCGGTAGAGTGCCGCCGACCAGTCGACTGTAGTAGTCTTCTTACGCGTTACGCATCGTCAAAACAGTTTAGATTTGCAGCGTCTGATGTGAAGCGTTGTCACGAGTTTTCCTCCCTCGAATGGTATCGGTTGACCGACGTCGTCCCTTATATCGATCTCGATCGTCTCGAATTGTCGCCGCAGGGGAGGCACGTATTGGACGAGGTCGAAGGCTTTCGAGACGTTGAGTCCGTTCGTCCCGTAGACGGCGACGGTTCAAAGGAGCGGGGCGAGCACGTCACCGACGACGCGCGCTTCCACGATGTCGGTGTACACGTACAGGGTGTCGATGCCCGCGTTCATGTCCACCGTATTCCGTCCCTCGTACTCGTAGGTATACGCGACGTGGTCGGTGCTGACGATGACCACGCCGACCGTGTCCCTCAAGAGCGGGCTGGCGATGACGTTCGATTCGAAACCTAGTACGGCCTTTAGACGGCTCTCGGGAGGCAGGCGAAATTCGACACCCGGCGATAGATATAACGTCATTCGGTTAGTGACGGGGCTGTACTCAAGGCGGGCTTTGACTTTATCGGTGCTCAGTTTCATCAGCGCCGCGTTGATCTGATGCATCAACTCGTAAGAGCTGTTTTAAAAACCGTATGGAATGTTCCCCTCTCGGAAAACCGTATCGCCGTTGCGGCTAATCCGGTTATCGACCGTCTCCGCCGTCCTGCAGGACAGGTGGAAGTACGAGTCCGCGGCTCTCACGTTGTACCACGTGTGCGGGTACTGTATATTTACTATGCCGCATTCCCATTGGCCCGACAGGTCGAAGCGTTGCGGCAGAATCGTGGCGTAGTGAGTCATCGTGTTTTCGGGGGGCGCCCTGATAGACGCGTTGCTCGGTAGGGTCAGGTAAAAGTCAGACGATACCGCCATCGCGAGGACTCATAGACGGGCTCGGGAGTACGTAACCGAGGCAGCTACTCAACAGCGCCGTCCACAGGATGGAGTCGCCCTGACCTTTCGTCAGATTGTATATACTCACGACGATGACCGTGTAGAGGACGATGATCTGACACAGGAAGATGATCTCGGATTTAGGGCAGTCGTTCCCGCAGAAACGCCATGGAACGTGTTCGCGGACGGAGGGGGTGGTAGACTCGGCGGCGTCGACGGAGTCTGCGGTTGTGGATACGTCGACATTGAAGCAGTCTGCGGCGACGGCTGTCCTCTCGTGGGTCATCGTAGTACCACTGTGGTCTCTGAAAGCAGCGCCCCTCTTTATAGTCGTCGTCGCACGCCGTTCGTGTAGTCGGCAGTACACCCAATGTCGCGTCGGCAACATGACTACTACCGTCCGACGTCATCCTACCCTTTATTGTCTACGAGCGCCCCGGCTTCGATCCAGCTGTTGAACGAAGCCGGATATCCGTTTCCATTTCACGAGCGCTTCCGCAGCACCCCCCTTTCGACGCCGGCGCTGTAGAACGGCTTCCACGCGATACAGTTTATCCTTCGGAACGACTACGCGTTGCAGTTCCGGTTCGTAGAAGGTGCCGTCTAGCGGCGTCCCGGCGTAGTTCTCCAGTCGATACACGGGCGGATCGGACGGGTGCGCCTCAACGACGGTGAAGAGCTCTTCGCTCCAGTTAGCCATGTACCCTTTTTTGAAACGACCCTTCGCCTTGCTGATGCGTACGCGATCCCCCTCTAGCAGTTTCGGTTTGCCGCCGCCGCCGCCGCCGCCCCCGTACAACCGTTGCCATCCGCTCTCCTGATTCTCGACTTTTATGCTCGCCGGTGTCATGCCGATGCTTCGATGGTAGGCGTTGTTGTACGACCGTACGAGTTGCGGCAACGGCTCTACGTATCGTAGCGTCTGATGTTTCGTAAAATACCGCCACATTCGCGTCTTCAACTTCCGATTGAATCTTTCCACGACACTCGCTTTAGTCTCCTCGTTATGCGTCACGAAATGGTGGACGCCGTAGTCCTTCAAGAGTTTGTGTAGGGGTCTGTTGAGAAACACCGTCCCCTTATCGGTCTGCAGCGCGTTCGGCGGTTGTTCCTCCTGCAGCAGGGTCTCGAAAGTCGCGACGAGCGCCGCGCCCGATTTAATCTTCAACGAGACGCACCACGCCCACTTCGAGAAGACGTCGATAACCGTCAATAGGAAGGTTATACCGTCATTGTATTTTTTCAGTGTAGCCACGTCGACCAAATCGGCTTGCCACTGCTGGTTTCGACCGCCTACGATAACGCAGCGCCGTTTGAAGTGTCGTTTCACCGGCTTCTGCAGGGTGTACGTATCCTGTGCCGCTAGCCACCGCTTGACGACCGGTTTGCGCACTACGGCGGTCCCCCTGTGCAACGCGTCGACGCCGCCATAACTGTCCGCCCGTTTCGGCTCGAAATAGACGCGCTTCAGGAGGTCATCGTCGTCTCGTTGTCGACGCTTTCGTTTAGCGCAACGACGAGGCCGCCCGGACACCATGACGACGACAATAAACGATCGCGATTGACGAAGACGACTAATATACAGACGTAGAGAAGGACTACGGCGACGACGACGACGACGACGACGATTACCGGTTTTGGCATTGTTCTTTAATGCGTCTCCCACGCCGCCTCCAAGACACTGCTACGCCGTTTTTAGCTGCCTGTCGATGTTGCTGCGTCCACGTCGCCCCGAAACGACTGGGCTTATCCGGCGTCGTCGCCATCTCTTCTAGCGGCTTTCGATACCGGGGGTTACCGACGAACTCCATAGGAATGTTCAGCCCCCTCATACGCTCCCCGAACGCTTTCCACCCTACGGGTGGCGCCATTTTCTTTCGCGCTCGCATGAGATCGTTCACGAGATCGACCATGTTGCTCGCCGCGAGAGTTTGACCGTCGTACACGAACTCGCCGCGGGCATTCCATCGACACAACGGATCGGATTTCATTTTTGCGATAAGGCGGCTGGTTTTCCTTTCAGGGTTTTCGGCACGCTGTCCACGATCTCGCGTTCTATGGCGTCCAAGGGGGCCTCCTCAACCGGCGTCGCCGCCGGCGTCTCGTTATTCACCACCGACACGCGTACCGGTTGCGCCGCTCGGGCCGCCTCTAGCGCGTTGTAACGGCACAACAGTTGATTGTACGACACCGCCTTATCGTGTTCGGATAAATCCGACCGGTCTAGAACATTCTTCGTGTCGCTGTCCAGGCTACTCATCGCACGTGATCGGGTCGTGCTCGGTGGCTGATCGATGAGCGGCAGGAGGCTCTCCACCAATCGCAGATCGACCAACGCCATCTTCTTCGCGAGCTGCATCTTCACACCCCGATAACCTGTCTGAGCAGGGGAAGAAAGACAGTGCTCGCTAACCGTGCTAGCAGGGCCGTCAGAAGGCCTCCCGCTACCGTTTGCAGGATGGCGCGCATCTGTCTGACGGGCACTCTTTTATCCGCCAGCTTATGCAAGTGGTTCCTGTATTTTAGCAGTACTCTTTTCTGCTTCTTCGATAGTTTCACGTTCCCTTTCAGAATGTTGTACGCGCAATCGCGCAGACTACAGATGAGGTCGGAGTCCGCGTGGGCTAGTACGGCTTTTCGCAGTTCGATGTTCCTCTGATAGCGGCTCAGCATCTGCAGGGCCAGGTTATGTCTCTTCACGCGGTCCGTCATCCTTAAACCGAATGACACGCGCAGTGACGTTTCCCCTCTTTTTATAGTTACTTCCTGACGTAGGCGTACTGGAGGCGGTCGTCTGGAAAATGCACGTGCACAGGCGCATGTCTTCCTCCGTTTCCTCTTTCAGGTCTACGAGGAGGTAGCCGTACGCTGCCGACGTGGCGTCTTTGAAGGCCTCGATCATGTAGTTGACCTTGCCCGGATACATCTGTTTCGCTAGGTGACCTACTTGTCCGGCGTCCCGGTGGCTCTTAAATAGCACCAAGTATTGGGCGTTCAGACTAATTGCGCGGTTTTCTTTCCCTTTCGGAAACATATTCTGCAGCAGTTGTACGACGGACGTATTACAGTGATGGCTTTTTTAGTGAACAGGGTCGTGACCCTGCTATCGGTTTCCTCCATGAGGTCATCGAGTATTAGAAGGGTCCTCGTTTCGGCGTCTAAACGTTTCGGATCCGGTAGGCCGTCTACGAATTATATTTTGGACGACATCGAGGCGTAGGCGGATTGCTACTGGCCGTAACACCACAGGAATTTCTCTGGCGGCGGCTCGATCATAAAGGTAGCGTATTTTGTTAGGCGAGCGACGAAAGTAGTCTTACCGCACCCCGTAGGGCCGGCCACTGTACACGTAAACGGATGCTTCAACGGCGCGCCCATATTCACGACTGGCGCGAGCGGCAACGAACGATGGCTTTTTATTCGTTTCTTATAATCGCTTCGCGCACCTCCATCAATATTTTACCGAGCATATTGTCCCCCGCCCGGCCGCCGGCATCCATACCCCAGAAGCCCTCTTCCGACGGCACCGAATCTGTCAATTCGGCTTTCCTCGTATCCAATAGGGTGTCTTTCTTCTTTTTCGTGTCTCCGAACTTGCTCATCAACAGGCTCTTCATACACTCGACCCTAACGGCGTCCCATTCGCCATCCGTTCTCTTTTTCACGATTCTCCAACTTCGCCGTTTTGCGATATAGCCCGACCACGACTCTTTGATGTATTCGGCGCATTTGACGTCTTCGTGAAACATCGCTTTTCTAAATTGATAAGCGTGCTCGAGTGAACTGAAGACCCGGCCGTACGCCCCGATTCGACACGGATAGATATTCGACAGGCACGACGTCCCACCACCAAAATATATAGCTGTCTCCATGCCGCTGTCACTCCGCTACTGGCCTCGCCGCCGCTCGTCCGCGCTATATACACCGGCGGCAACGTGCTTTTTATTCGTTTCTTCTATACGCGTCGCTCACCTCCATCAACAACTTGCCGAGCATGTTTTGACCCTCTTTACCGTCGCGACCGATACACCAGAAGGCCTCGTATGACGGTACCCACTCCACCAATTCGGCTTCCCCGGTAGCCAATAGGGCGTCTTTCAACTTTTATGTCTGTCCGAACTTGCTCATCGACAGGCTCTTCATGCACTCGACCCTAACGGCGTCCCAATCGGCTCCCGTTCTCTTTTTCTCGATTCTGTAACTTCGTCGTTTCGCCTGATAGGCCGACCACGACCGTTTGATGTACTCCGCGCTTACGACGTCCTCGTTAAGTATCGCTTTTCTATACTTGTAGGCGTGCTCGACTGATCTGAACCGCTGTCCGTACGCCACTACTCGACACGGATAAAAATTCGACAGGATCGACGCCGAACCACCGAAACGTATACGAGACTTCATACCGCTACCACTGGCCACACCGCCGCTCGTCCACACTATATACGCCGCGCTATGGATGGTATCAATTACAGGTCAAAAGTTGGCGTAAACACGCCTGGGCCAGTGTATCAATTACAGGTCAAAAGGTGGAGATACATTCACACACGCTAGGGGGCAGCGCTGGGCTTCCAATTGCCGTAGATAGCGGGCCTGTCAATCAAAGGGGTATCCATTACAGGGAAGGCCAAAGGTGGAGTAATTAGTAGGTAATTAAGTTTTTATAAGTAGGGGTAAGAAGTTTGACAAAAATGTGGGCGGGACCTAAATCCTTTGATGTTCCTTTGATCTTCGTGCATGACCTTTTTGGACGGGGGCCTACAGCCCTCGTATACTACTTGTTCCGCAATTTGAATGTTGCGTTTACTAAATGCTCAAATTGTATATAACACATTCAAACAGTAAACACAGGTTATTGGCAGTATGATGGACGGAGGCAGGATAAACACCATTTTTATGTAATTGTTGTAGCACAAATGAGGAAGCGACCTTCCTGTACGTACTGTTCCAATCACTGGCTTCATATTTAGTCCAGTCAAACTATGGTTCAACCTCAAACAAATTGCAATAGTAAGTTTTGTGGCATTTTTATGTTCTACTGTATGTTTTTGTTACCAGAAAAAAAGTCAACCAAAATCCACGTGGTGGAACATTGTCATTTTCGCATATTGCCAAGTGGTCGTAGGTCTCAGTGAAATTTAGGGGGGTACACGTAATTCGTGTTGTATAACTTATTTGCTGTGAGAATACTACAAAGATGATGTATATCGTTGGAAAGACAATGCACATAGCTGTGTAACGATACGATACTTAACCTGTGTCATTGCAATGGATACTAAGGTCAGAATCGTATTCTAGACACATTTACAAATTATCGCAATTTACATGTACCCCGATTTTCTTCCTTGTCTAGTCAATCTATGGTTTAACCTCAAACAAATTGCAATAGCAATCATTATGGCGTTTTGTGTTAGCACTACATGTCTGCATTGTTCGATTCGATAAAAAGTCCACAGAAATTGGTGGAACACTTTTTTGTTTCTGACGATAATGACAAGTGGTCGACAGTCGCTGCCGGTCACTTTTTTCATAGTAAAATCTAGGGAAAAGACTTATTTAAGCTGAATATTCTATATTCTCTACACCATTGGAAGTGGTATGGATTGATTAATACAACAATATACATCTAGTTTAATTCCATTTAGTAATAACATGAAAATTATTTTCTAAACTGAGTGAAACCCGAATTTTAGTCGCCATGTGGAGTAGCTTTTCGATCAACCGAATTTTGCTTACATAATTAAAGTGATAAACTTGTTTATTTCAACACAGTTTGTGTCCTTAGCTACTGTTTCTAAATAGTAACACTGTTTTCATGAATATGTATTTGGTTGACATTTTAACTCAGGTACTTATTCCAATATCAGTTATCTTCACCAAAACCATACGCTATACAAATCGCTGTGAGGTGTGTGGGTACATCCTTATTATTGCTTAACACGTAGTGTTATTTATTGGTACATGATACGTTCAAACACTGCTGTCGTTGAGAGCTTCCACGGATTTGTTAGTTGCAATTTGAAACACCACGCACACACAGAAGTACACTTAAATCCGTTCTTTCCGCAACTACATCTCAACGGATTGTAGTTTGTCTTTGCCAACAGTTGACTCGGTCGCCTGCTGAAATGTATATGTATGACAGAATCACTCGCTGCGTTTGTTAACAAAGATACAAGCATACAAGGCTGTCGTCGTCACTCGTCACTACCCTTTTGTAAGGGGCAGATGCGTGGTTCCTCTACAGAAAGCAAGTATAACTGCTTGGACGGTTCCACCAGTGATGACGGCGCTCCATCACGGGACTGCATTGACTGGACTACGTCTCCAACAAAGACGTCCTGGAAATGGCAAATCTCCGGAGCATCGAAACCACGTTGAAGCTCAGACAGCTGCGCTGGGCAGGCCATGTCTCGCGCATGGATGACATCAGAATACCATAAGTTTTATTTTATGATGAGCTTCGCCAGGGTAATAGAGACAAAAGGCCCCCCACGGGCGCTACAAGGATCAGCTGAAAACGGCAACTCACCCTGACAAGACCACAAAATTTGGGAACAGCTAGCAGCAGACAGATAAAAACACAGAGTGACTTCCATGAGAGCAGCCCATGACTTTGAACATTCCAGAAGAGAAGCAGACGAGGAGAAGCGTAACCGGAGGAGAGAATCTGCGTCACAGGCACCTTCAGTCCAAGTAAACCTTTGCGCAACTTACTTCAGAACCTGCTAATCCAAGATGGGCCTCTGCAACCACCAGAATGCGTGCCGCCGCCCCTCCAGGGACGGGAATCTTCCCACTGATTTCTCAAGCGAACAAGCTGCCCAACACAATGGATGACCGACAGCATACGGGCTGGTGTTGCTGGGAGACAAGTCATCTTTGGAATATGTTACTTGTATTTGACAATCCAGCTCTATTCCGTGACTTTTAGAGTTTTCTTGGCTTTTAGAGTTTCCTGCGGCTGTGATTGTGGGCAGCAGTTGAAGTACGGGGTAGATTTATCCCTGTGCGTAAGCTGCGCGTGATGCTACATTTTCATTGAAGTGCTTGTACAGCAAACTTTCAAGGTTTTTGTCAATGTTCCCACATTGGAAACACTAGGTAGCCTGGTTTCCTGCAGTAACCAATTCTTCAAATGTTGCTGTGGTATCATATCTTAGCCCACAGCTGGGCCCAGATATTCCGTAAGAGCTCTGGTGTACCAGATCGTTATTTACTTGTTGTGCTATGCTTTGTTTAGGTTCTGGCAATAAGAATACACTGAAAGTGGTAACACAAAAGCACTAGCAAATCGGTATCTTCGCCAATGAGGATCGTGTCTATTTTGTCTGATGAGGTCAGTGCTGTCTAACGATCATTACTTTAGCGTCCTATGCATGAAAACAACAGCACCTATTTTTCTCAAGCTCATTGCTCAGTAAGTTGACGAATATGTGCATGTTTTCTCTGTTGACAAAAAACCTTGCTGATCAGCCGCCTTCCTCAGCATCATCTGAAGGTGTGCCCTCCGCACATAATCTGGGGGAGGAAGCGCCATGATGTGCACTAGCTTCCCATTCTTTCTCCCACAGTAATCTTTAGGTGATGCTGTGGAATGGAAGGCGGCTGATCAGCAAGGTCCTCCTCATTGGGACATCATGAAGTCTGTGTGGGAGGTGAAGGACGGTATCCCGTCGCCCAGCTTTGACATTGGACTCTCGAATCCTCCAGGTCTAATTGATGTCATAAGCTGTGATTGCAAAGCAGAGAGCAAGGCATGCAACACTGACAGTTGCGGTTGCCACGGCTATAATATGTCATGTACCATCTATTGCGCATGTACAGCTGGCGATGGGTGTTGTAACCATCTCGCCATTGGGGACTATGCGTAGGTAATACATTTGAAATCATCGGACCTGAAAATCTATCTTTTGGAATCAACGGCTCTAAGTGATGCAGGTCTTTAGTTATAGCGATAATTGGTTTTGATGGGCGCCATCTTTAAAAATGGCGGATATTTGAAATTGCCGATCACAATTGTACACATTAACATAAACACGTGTGACAAATTTGGTAAGATATTGTGAAATTTGTTTTCACGACCGCCATCTTTAAAAATGGCGGATCCGAAAGTCGGAGAAGGCCAATCGTAAACTATTTGAAACCTCTCACCTCTAAAACCCATGTTTTACACCAATATTAAGTTGTAGGTGACACAGTTGTTAAGATATGCGGAAATGTTATTATGGCTGCCATTTCTAAAAAACAAAAAATTGCCACCTCAGATTTTCTGCTGACTGAAACACTGTAGATGACATTCATGCAAAAATATTGGTTTTGGCAAAACAAATTGCACGGGAAGACATGGTACACCGCACTATATTGAGAATTTGAATAGACACGTGTACGTATGCAACCACTGTCAACTATATGGATTTATAACTAGTTATCATATGTTGTGCAACAATATTACAACGAGATTCAGTGTGTTTTCTGTTGTTGAATGTGCTATTATTATTATAGGGACATAGACAATAGATGTGAATCAAAGTCATTGGAGATATGATAAAAATTGCATTGGATATAAGCATGTAATAAGATCCAACATGGCCGATATATGTAAATGTTATCAAATGACAACCATGCAACCGTTATATACGTCTGGTGATATGTTAATATTAAACGTTGACCATGAAAATATCGGTCGTGACACCACTTTTGTGACATTATCATGCATAGTTGCAAAGCCATTGGAGAAAATAGATATTTCAGTAATGAAGGCCCCAATTTGCTTATTTGAAAAAATGCCCTAGGTTGTCTCGAGGACAACCAAGTTGAATTGCTTCACGGACCCTATGGGATAGAAAATCCACAAAAAAACATTATACTATAGAGCATCTATTTATTTAATTGCAAATGGACTAAGTCAACGTTAGATCGCAACGCTACTCCCCCATAACGGCTAAAACTCGGGGTTCACTGTGTTTAAAAACGATTGTTCACATTAATATTTAACGAATTTATGTTTATTATATATCGCTGAGTAGAGTAATCCATTGTTTTGCCAATGATGTGCAAAATATGTATGAAATATGCAAAAAATATATATCACAGCCTAAATAACGTCTACCCCTACATCTCACTAAGCCAAAAAGTCACTGGCAGCGACTTTTGACCACTTGTCATTGTCGTAAAATAACAATGTTCCACCACATGGATTTCGGTTAAATGTTTTCCTGGTAATGCAGACATATAGTACTAAATAAAAACACTGTCATAATTACTATTGCAATTTGTTTGAAGTTGACCCTCTTTTGGGCATAGATTGACTGGACTAATTGTGACTACGCGTTATGGGATACTGGCGCAGACAAAGCTGTTTTCCTGACTGATAAATGTGTGGTAGACTTTTCGTATCGCAGTTAAGTTTCTTCTGCAAGCATATATGACTATGGCTATTTAATAATCAATGATTGTGATGGTTTGTTTGTGCGGTACCTGCCGTAAGGGATAAACATAGCGCCATACTGTGTATGTGTGTGTGCGTATGTGTGTGTGTGTGTGTGTGTGTGTGTGTGTGTGTGTATGTGTGTGTGTGTGTGTGTGTGTGTGTGTGTGTGAGTGTGTATGTGTATGTGTGTGTGTTTGTGTTTGTGTTTGTGTTTGTGTGTGTGTGTGTGAGTGTGTGCGTGCGTGCGTTAGTGTGTTACTGCGTGCATGCACTTGTTCGCGCGTGCGTACGTGCGTACGTGCGTGTATGTGTGTACATATTAAACGAACATATCGTTTGTTGTATCTTCAAATATAACATCTACTTCATTAATAAGAACACATTTTTCGGTGGTGAAATATGTTAAATGGTGGATCAGTGCACGTCTATATACATTGTGTGTATGTGTGTTTTCGTGTGCGCATGCGTGTGTGTGTGTGGTTCATGTGTGCGTGCATGAGTACTTGCCTGAATGATTCAAGCGTACGTGTTTGCATACGTGTCTTTACATCCGTAAATATTAAATAACTAGCTGAGTTACCCGGCGTTGCCCGGGGGTGAAAGGCAGTCATATGTACTAGACACCTGAAAGCCATCCCAAATGTTTCCAACCTACCCGTATTAATAAATGATAACTGGTCACTGGCATAGTTGCAAGGACAACATTTTGCCAGAAATCTCAATCTCAATCGCTCACCCTTATAATTGTTGTAACCAGAAACAGCAGATGTTAGGTTGAAATATCAGCCTGATACAAGTATAACTAACGGTTATGCGGCTGAACAAACAAACAGAGAATGAACTGTTTTATAATATAAATATGTCGTATTCCTAGTTATCCAATATAACTTTTTACACTCACTTTTTTATAATACACCAATTTCACAGGCGATAATTTCGACACTAAATGACACATGGACACATAGTTCCATCTGTAGGAAATATATGAAATGCAAAAGAGGGGGCTACTTGTAAGCTTGCGAACGTGACCAATAGCAGGTAGTCCTGGTGCATGTTAAGCGCTGAGGATTTAAAAAAGTCAATAACTTAAAAACAACTCGAAATGTCTGTACACACCCAGCGGCATATGTGTAGATGACAAATACCTTTACGATGATATAGAAAAACATTAAATTCCCCGGTGGAACTCCAAGTACAGCCTTTTGAAATATTGAGCCCCCAAGTTCTCCACCCCCCCCAAACACATTTCGAAAATGTATCAATCTACGAACCAACTCAATGGGCCCGGTAAATCATATGCAATATATCAGCCCGATGCATACAAAACTAACGGAGATGTGGATGCACAAACAAACAGTGAACGAAGTGTTTTACAATGTAGATAAGTATATCGTTTCACTCCTGATTTTGCTTGGAGAGATCATTGAATGTTTCAGACGCACGCGAAGAAATATGTTGAAAATAAGCAAATATTGGAAAGATGTCTCCAACGTGTCACAAGGAGATACTTGGAATTGATCTCAAAACAACAATACAACGAATAATCATGTATCAAGTTGGTAGACATTGTGAGCCAATTTGCTCAGATGTCCACTGATTTTATCATTCGCATTTTTGTCTGTATAGAAGCAGGTTTAATCAAATATAATAGATACAATTACTTGGAATATACTTACATTAAGTCTATATGTACATGTTTACTACAAACACACGCGCGCGCACGCACACACACACACATGTATATATACATACATATATATATGTAAATGTGTGTGTGAGTGTATATATATATATATATATATATGTATGTATACATATATTTAGCGGACATGTTGATCACTTAAAAACCTGTCGTAAAGGAAATCTTCATATGTTGGTTAAAAAAGTACACAATCACTTGTATGTATTTAATATGTGTAATAGTGTGATACATCAATAGTTAATAATAGTTAGTAGTATATAGTTTTCGTTTCAAAGCGTAAATCAGTGAAATTGGGCAAAATTACGTCATATCGCCTATCTTTTAACATGAACCATTTTCTCTGATTTGGCAACCGTCAGACGATCTGTACGCTTGAAGTGCTACTATCGCTTCGGTAAAACTGACCAATAAGCAACGAGTATTTATAAAATATCCGGATGTAATTAAAATGGCGGTTGATGTAAAACGTTTGAGTAAGATGCTTTGTTGCTTGGGTAATTGTTGATGTTGTTGACATGGTATGTGATGACGTCATCAGCGAATATGTCAATTGATTTCCAAGTGAAATACTACAGCACAGAAAACAATATACAATGACATGGAACATTTACAAATGGAAATGGGGGAAGAATGAAGTAGAAATCTTATTAATTACTTCCCCCAACACAAACGCAACTTGTACAGGTATACAAAACTTTTATAACACAATGTGGCACCGGGATCGAAAGCGTCTAGAAGAAATAGTACTATATCATTTGATTACGCAATAGCTCGAGTATAGTAAAAAAATATGTTTGGCGCATCAATACGCATTTAGTGATAGTCCATTTCCAAGTTGAAATAACAACACGCACGCACGCACGCACACATCCGAATATGCATTCACGCATGTATTCCATACGTACGCAAAGATACGAACAAGTAACAAGTAGTATGCTGAGTTGGTGCATCAGGCACTGGCACAGTCAGGGCGATGGTACCTGTCGTTCTAGTTGGATCAATAGCTTGGTCCAGGATTGACAGCGAAACCAGCGGATTTGTAGGACTCTCGATGTCATCTACGTATGATTAAATTTCTGATAACGTGTCATTTCGAATATATTTGCATAGATCTACATGACATCATCGATAAAATATTCAACACATCACGACACAGATGTGCAACACATTTATGAATGTTTCATATCCCTAACGATATCAAAATAAGACACACGGTTGCTGGATTAATAGGTGTAAGCAACACTACGTGTAACTTATACAGTATGTTTATCGCGAATAAAAGTTGGCGACGTTGGTGGATATCTGATACTGCATTCATTACTATTAAAATGGAATATTATGTGCAGTTTGTTTGATCAACACTCGACAGTGATATCATTCAGGAACAACATCTTTGTGTTCACAATTATTTTATTTGTGTAACGTTTTACAAAATTTGAACCATCTTCCAATGACGTATAACAATGGCTGATTCCTTTGAAGTTTACAACGTGCAACTAACCAGTATAATAAATTCATCACAATTAGGAGATTGTATATTCGAAATTGTCTGAACAAATGTTATTAAATAAAACACCACGTTTAGAATAGCATTCAGCTACATACGGAACATAGCGAGTGGTTCTACAAAATTGTACCTGATCCTTATCCCTGTACGGAATCGGAATCGGAACATATAAAAACATAACGGTACAATTTTCAAAAACCAAAATTATCTACAGCTCAGTTAAGAAATACTTAATATGTGTTAAAGTAGCAAGTAGTACATACATGTGTTATTAAGTATAACGTATCACATAAAAGTAGAAACAATCAATGTATGATATAATCAATTAACATCATTCTGATCAAGAACTATCAGGTTGCTGTAGAAAAAACAAAACAGGGGTCAGGGAGACTGCCACTAAGACCAATATTGGTCGCTGTCGTAGTATCCGCACCATTTAATAATTTTTTTTAAAGTATGTTTGGTTTACTTAAACACTTTCGATAAAACGATAACAACACAAGTGCATACTTTCTAATGCAGTAGCAGTTACACACATATTTGAATTTTACTACCAATAATTGATGTCAAAATCTCAACAACAACAAATATAAAAAGTTATCTTCATTTGAAAACTACTTAGTAACAACTACATCAAAGAACAAAGAGGACGAAGACGTATACTATTCAACAAAACAGTTATAATGTTATATATACATGCTGAATTTTCATTAACTTATTGCCACATGATGTACATGTCACATATTTATTTGCATAAAGTTAAGAAATTATGGACCGCAGCGAGATAAGTTGATGAACAGCAGTTTTTTTCCGATTCGCTCAGACAACACGAGAACATATAAACATACAGACAGTCATAGAAATACAGCTAAATAGCCGTACAAAATAACTAACAAAAAGACAATAAGACAGCCAAATCTAATTTTCTGCAAACAACCAGGCAAAGCAGATACATGACTATGAAATACCAACAACAATGCATGGAAACATAAAGGCATTTTGACGCAATATATAATAATAATAATGAAATTACTTCTTTAGCGCCAATATCCTCAACAAATCCGAGCTCAGTGGCGAAAGAAATCCAAAGGATTATGCGTACTCATTGTCAGGCACAGAGCAAAAGTCGCTACTGACATAACACCAATATGGAGTACGTTACACAATGTTCGTGCAGCAACCGTCTTAGCTATGGGAATACAAAGTAGATTAGAGTCTGCCGACTGAAGCTGACGTACCATATACATGAGACACACGAACCTCAATGAATCTGTTTATGAAAAATTCGTTTGACCTAAAACCAAGATTTAACAATGGCGAACGTGATTTCTTTGTAGCTGCACTCAAAACCTGAATCATGTGAAACTATAGCAACATTTCGTAATAATTCAATACTTGTTTATTTTAAATCGTATTCCCGCCCTCACATTCGACCGTCCCTTGCTCTAGTGATGAATATTGTTCGTCCCTGTTCACGATTGTGCCTAATCATTCTTGTATGTTGTTCCTCTAAGCTCAGACTCCTGGTGATATAGGCGGTGTAGATGTGTATTTATTGTTATTAATAATTACTTCTGCTACTACTTCTACCACTTATACTACTACTTCTACTTCTAGTAGTAGTAGTAGTAGTACTGCTAAATGTGTACTACTACTACAACTACTAATTGATAGTAGTAGTAGTAGTAGTAGTAGTAGTAGTAGTAGTAGTTGTAGTAGTACTACTACTAGTAGTAGTACACATTTAGTACTACCAGTAGTATTAGTAGAAGTAGTAGTAGTAGTAGTAGTAATAGTAGTAGTAGTAGTAGTAGGAGTAGTACTGGTAGCATTAGTAGTAGTAGTACTTGCCAAAAATGCCCGTCACCAGCCTTGATAGGTGGCCGTCGTGATAGTAATATTAGTAGTAGTAGTAGTAGTTGTGTTGTTGTTGTAGTAGTAGTAGTAGTAGTATACACATTTAGTAGTACCAGTATTATTAGTAGAAGTAGTAGTAGTAGTAGTAGTAGTAGTAGTAGTACTGGTAGCATTAGTAGTAGTAATACTTGCCAAAAATGCCCGTCACCAGCCGGGGTGCCTTGATAGTTGGCCGTCACGATAGCAATATTTAACAATTGTTACATCAACACCGTAACGCGCTCGCAGATACTCGTTGTTACTTCAAAATTACGAAGGTCGGAGAAAATGTGAAGCTCCCGTCCATCAAAAGGCTCTAGTCTTGATAGTGCAGCATTGTCAAATTATATTCGTATTGCTACGCTATTGGTATGAGGGTATATATAAGCATTATTGTGTCAGTGTCAACTTCGTGTCGCCACGTCCATGATGCCGTGACCGTTTTCGCGAAGTAATTGCCGCGCGTGCGCGGTTCTTGCGATTTTTAAGTTACGTTTACGTATTACGCGCACATTATGTTTTACGCTCCGAATAACAAATATACCCAACAAATTGGAAGAATTTTGACAAATATATGGTAGTTTGAAAATAATATAGGTCTTAACAGTCACTCTAGGTACCGTAGATTAATCCCTGAAAGCTTGGTGCTCGAGGTTCAAACCGTCTAAAAAGAATACGAATACAAACGCAAGCTCGATTATAAGTAGATTATACCAACATAATTACTTGCACACGTAATCGCCTATACTATCTGTTCATGCATGTGACGTAAGCACACACGCGCACATTCACACGCTCTCTCTCTCTCTCTCTCTCTCTCTCTCTCTCTCTCTCTCTCTCTCTCTCTCTCTCTCTCTCTCTCTCTCTCTCTCTCTCTCTCTCTCTCTCTCTCGCTCTCTCGTTCTCTCTCTCTCTCTCTCTCTCGTTCTCTTGCTCTCTTTCTCTGACTTTTTCTCTTGCGCGCTCTCTCTCTCTCTCTCTCTCTCTCTCTCTCTCTCTCTCTCTCCCCCTCTCTCTCTCTCTCTCTCTCTCTCTCTCTCTCTCTCTCTCTCTCTCTCTCTCTCCCTGTCTCAAACAAACACACACACCTCCACACACACACACTCACGCACTCACACACACACACACACACACACACACACACACTCACTCACTGATAACATTCAGAGGTACCAATAAAGAAAACACTTTAAAGGGAAACAAATGGCATCTTCTAGGGTCTATGCGCGTAACATAATTAATAAAAACTAATCTACGGCAACGACTCTCAAAAATGTTATGCAAACGGTTTATTATGTTTACTAAATAATTTTTTTTTTATAGAAAGCCTGACGCCACCGATGCCTACGCTTTCCAATTCTTCTGTAGCCAAACTTAGATTATTGTTATTCTAGTTTCCTTCGCCGAATTTGTTTTGGCGCTGTAGCTACTGAAATGTTATGCCCGCATGGGGCATTGTGTGGCATTATAATAGTTGTTACATGTGTAACTCTGAATCAAAGGGAATACGAGAAATCCCAATAGAGGGGCGGCCAAGACGATGAATTGTGACTTTCGTAGGCATTTTTTGTTACAAGCAGCCAACCATTTTAGTTGTTCTCTGTGTACGTTACTGGTTATGATATGGGTTATTGGACTTTCTGATTTGGGATTATAGGTCATAAAACGGGTTTTTTACGTAACAGTTGACATACATGTGATTACGAAACCGTATTATTGCTGTTTATGACATAATAACAATGGTACAAATGTTCAAATCGGCTTAAAATTTATCGAAATAGATAACACATTACATATTCATAGTTTTTACCGGTCAGATTTAGGATGTTTGGAAAGATATACGTGATTATTTACCCAAAAATTCCAAATTTGACAAACATATAGTAAAGTAACTAAGTTAACAATTACATTTTAGGATGTATTCAGTGGATTACAACTGTCCAACCACTTTAGATTGTGTTCACATATATCATTGGTTATAGTACCAGGCATTGGCAAGATGCAGTTTGGATTGGTAGCTAATTATGGATCATTTTTGCATAACATCAAATTTTACAAGAATTTGGTCTAAACACTGCTTAGCGTATATGAGGTCTACCACCTATGTTATATATACTCGCAAACTAGGCATAGGTTCTGTACATAGTTCACTGGTTACTTTGTAGGTTGTATGGCTGTCATGGGTTATTCAACCAAATAACCATAATTGTGGTTATATGACTAATTATCCATTGTATTTCATGGTGTAATCGGTACGGTAAAAACTGCCAATCATATCATTATGGTTAGTCACATGTTTCAATGTTTACGATTTTTGAAGCAAAATTACATCAACTGGCACCATCAACAGCCTACGGGCCTGTCTTAGGCTACTCCGACTGCATTATACATACCTGTGTTTAGATTTATATATGTATGTTATTAATTAAAAAGCTTCTAAAATGTCAGAAAGTCTTTAGCAAACATCTGCTAACCCAATGGTCTCGTTACGCAAATCCGTTGGTACGGCTGTTTGCAGTGCTACATCTGCCGTTAGCCATTTGTTCACCTGGAATCTTGAATTAGCTAAATGTAACTCCAAAGTTCCTTTTGTCGGTGATAAACTCTGCTGCTCCTGGAGCCCTTTCAAACATGTCATATATGGCTTAATTAACACCTCCAAGTAGACACAGGGCACCCACCACACAACCTGTAGATTAACGCTTGTTTATTATGATGTCTATGCACTACGGGTAATTTTTCACTTAAAAAATGAAATAAAAAAAAAATAAAAAAAACGCTTTTTTCTGTACATGAGGCCTACAAAGTATATTACAAGTTGCCAACCTGCTTAATATGTATATGCCTAGGTCACTGATTACAAAATGAGCTTTTAGCCGCCAATCTTTTTTTGGTTCAATATTTCCCATTTTGGCCTTACCAAAATATTATTCAATAAGCATTTTAAACCTAATATTTCAGGACATATTCAGTGAGTTACAAACTGCCAAATATATAAATAATATTATCACTTACATTAACGTTTATAACATAATGGTTCATCAGATGCGTTCACTTCCAAACGGATATGGGACACCACACAACATGCAGATGAACACATCTATGTGTTCAATATATAGTGCCATCTTTTCGACACTACCAAATACAAGCAAATAGTTCGTTTTATTGAATCCGATCAACCATGGAGACGCAAACTATCAATGCTTCGAACCCAACAATGCTGTCAGTTGCTTGTTGTGCATGTTTAATGGTAATCTGACAAAAATGTAACATTTCTTTTGCGGAGTTGTACCACTTACCATCCAAAATTCAAGTTCTTGCTTGTCGCAAATGACGTAAAGCAGCAAAAGGAAAGAGCATGCGTCTATGTACATGACTACTATCCTGTTGAACGTGCTTGTCACTGCATCACATGTATGTAATAGGAGGCAACTGTCTGCTTCCTTACTTAAATGCAAAACATCTCAAACAACTGATTTTGTGGTTTTGGTTTCTTAAAATGCCCCACCTACGATGAGTTCACATACATCGGGCAGGTTTTTACTGTGCTCCATCATGTAATGGATGAGAAACTGTGCCAGGTCAGACTTGTGTTCATCTAGGGATGTGAATGAACTCCACAATTTAAGCAACGAGATGTCAACCTCATTGAATTAACTTACGTATTGGCCGGTTCTTGGCAATTCATTTATCTCTGATTGTTTGTTACGTACTTTCTTACTGACTGCGTGTCAAATAGAACGACCACCAGGATAGCACATGCAATCACAGAACTAGGTATATACATGTTAACAAAGGCATATATTACGGGAGTCATTGTGTCATTGTCATTTGCCGTTGCCTGGAGAACTAGAAGGAAACCAAGCGTTGTGACAGGAGGATCAATTGTGCTGGTAGTGAAACTTGACTAAAATGGTAGATTTTGGTTTGCATCATTGGAAATATGCGTCGCATCATTTACAATAAACTAGTCTTCTAAATCTATCATGTTGTCAGAGTGGAATACATGGATAGTTGCCACAGAACTTCTCTACTGTAATAAAGGAAGGTGTTCTTCCGTCGATAGTCTCATCAAAGACATGACAATCCAATATTTATTTTGTGAACGTGATACTATTAACGCACGTTAAAATAATCTGATTTGGTTGCAGGTAACAACATTGATTACGTCCTGTCATATGAGGTTTACTTAATAATTTGTTGGTTAAAAGTTGGACCAAATATTGGACCAAACATAAAAACGAATTGGCAGCTAAAACCTCATTATTTGATCAACGACCCACTGACCACCTATTTCTCTGTTCGGCAGTAACGTTTTTTGAGTAACAGGTCCGAATGACTATCTACATTTTGGGGAACTAACACATTTACAGCAGTACTCATATGAGCTATTCCTCAAAACTGGCTGTTTTAAGATTCAAACTCTTCACAAAAAGTAATTGCTCCGAAAATGTTATAACAAAACGCGGCGCTCACGAAGTGCGCACGTTTACTGAATTACATCGTCAATAAATAACCCAGGACGAACCTAAAGTTGATGCAATGTCATTTTGGTGAATCAAAACAAGACGTGTTCAGTAGGGCAGGCATCGTATCTAGACAAACCACGCTGATTTAATTGTTGGGAAAGGAAAACATCTACGGCGTAACATTTGCTTGAATGGTGATAGACAAGAGGTCCGACTATGCTGAACGCTGGGCTGGAGGCAGATACAACAATGTAAACAGTTGATCCATCATCTAAAGGGAGTGTTAACTCTTTTAGGTGTATAGGCCCACGTAATTGGCTTTTGTTTCTCTTTCATTTGAGACGGTGATTAATGCAGTTCTATGGACCCTCGCCTTGCTCAATTTCCGTGATAACTGACTAGGCACCGTAACAAACAATATACCAATATAATTATAAAATAGTGTGTCTTTGTGTGTACTAGATGTGCAAGTGTGTGCGTATGTATATATATATATATATATATATATATATATATATATGTGTGTGTATGTATATATACATATATATATATATACGTATATATATATATATATATATATGTAAATATATACATATACATACAAGAACACACGGATATATATATATATACGTGTATTTACTCACGCACACACGGAATTCCCCACACGCACTCAAACACACACACACACACACACACACACACATACACACACACACAGACATACTGTTTTATAATTATATTTGTTTATTGGTTGATACTGAGGAAGCCGAGTCAGTTATCATTGAAATTTATATATATATATATATATATATATATGGACTTCCGATATAATTATATATATATATATATATATATACATACAGGTATATGTTATATAATACATGATCTCTCTGATATGAGATTGAAGGATTGAAGTGACAATATAAGTGTTAATGTCAGGGAGCACTCTTGTTAAAGCCACTTTAATCTGTATAATCGGCACATTAATTGGCGCAATGATAAACAGAACTGGGATTAGTGTTGTGACACAAACATCAACTGGCCGGTATGTTTATCTAACAACTTAGAGTATCCCGACCCAGTGCAAGCCAGACTAGTCGAATACACACTTGAATATACAGCTGGCGTTAATCTAAGCTTGACAATTAAACATTAATAATATAATAAAATCCTTGGAAACCAAGCTCAGAAGTGCATCAAAACAAAAGGATTGGTCAATCTCATAATCCATAAGTAGTTTTCAAGTTGTCAACAGATAGGTCAAGGCGCTAGGGAGCTACGGTGGATAACCAAAGTTGTAAAGATACGTTTTTAAATGACGACGGAATTTTGTAATATATTCAACTGATCTAACACTAAGAGAGAGCATATTCCAAAGAGTTGGTGCAGCAACAGAAAAAGCCCTAGTTCCAATGTTAGTGTTGACTATAGGAACAAAAAGTAGGTCAGAACTAGATGATCGAAGCTGGATAGGTTTACTTACATGAGTAAGCAATGAATGCAAATAAGATGGTTGCTTACTGGACAGTGCCTGGTATGTAATGGTACAGATCTTAAATATTATACGATATTGTACAGGAAGCCAATGCAAAGACTTCAAAAGTGGTGCAGAGCGAGAAAAACGAGGAGAGCTTGTAACTACTCTTGCTAGACAATTTTGGACACGCTGAAGTTTTGTGATATCCTTGCTAGCGATATTATAAAGGAGGGAATTGCAGTAGTCAAGTCTGCTGCTATCAAGCGCTGTTGCAATAGTCTTAGCAACAGAAAATGACATATACCGGCCAATACGACGAAGAAGACGAATATGATAAAAACAGAAGCGACATGTTTGAGATATGTGTTATCGGAAATTGAATTTACTATCAAAGATCACTCCTAGATTCCGCACCGAGGTTGCTGGCATGATATACTGATTCAAAATACGCGTAGGGAAAAAAACCATCCAGTTTACTACGCTTCATTGGAGTACCAATAATGATCAATTTAGTTTTATTTGCATTTAATTTCAACTTGCTGTCAGTCATCCAGTGGAAGATATCTTTAAGGCAATCACTAAGTTGGTTAAGGGAGCGATTTGTATCCGGGGTAACCAATGAAATGTAGATCTGAGTATCATCAGCATAAAGATGATGATCCAAGTTATGTCTTTGTATAACAGAGCTTAGTGGCGTGGTGTAAAGAGTAAAAAGCAAAGGCCCAAGAACAGATCCCTGGGGAACACCAAATAAAGCCGGCAATGCAGTTGAAAAGCAGTTCCCAATCTTCATAGTTTGATATCTATCAGTTAGATATGAAGAAAACCAGCCCATAGCTGTGCCAGATATGCCGTACCACTTTAATAGGCGTTCAATGAGAATGCTGTGATCAATTGTGTCAAACGCGGCAGAGAGATCTAGTAAGGTAAGTGCATTACCATTATTAATGTTCAAGTTAATGTCATTATGAACCTTTAAGAGGGCAGTCTCTGTTGAATGAAACTGCCTATATGCTGATTGTGACACATTAGTTAAGACATTTGTGCTAAAGTGAGACCATAGACGACTTGCTACAACCTTTACTAGTATTTTAGAAATGAAGCTGAAATTAGAAATAGGTCTATAACTGTTTAGGTGTCTTGTTTAGGCAGAGATGACTTCTTAAGAAGTGGTGTGACATGGGCGTATTTAAAATATTCAGGAAAACAGCCAGAGCAAAGTGATGCATTTATAATATTTGTTATTGGTCCAATTAGTGTATCAAGACATGCTTTTAGCAGTATTGTTGGAAATGGATCAAGTGCACAAGATTTATTTGGGGAGGACATAATTATTTTCCTAACTTCATCAACTGTTGCAGGTTCAAATGATACAAATTGATAATTTACTTGTGGAAAGTCCACACTGACATTACCTATATTATGACGTGGGAAAGCAGAACGAATAATACTGATTTTATTATATTATCTCTTAGTGACTAGAGAACGTATCACATAGACACTTAATTGACACATGATCAGGTAGCGATGGAGTAGGCCGTCTGTGTAGAATGTTATTGATGCAGTTCCATAACTGACGCGGATTATTATACTTATTTATGACCATATTTGTACAAAAATCTGATTTAGCTTTAGCCATTTGTCTGTTACAGAGGTGACATTGCTTAGAATAGCGCGATCTATCTAATGGCGAGCGTGATTTGCGCCATACACGCTCTAAATAACGACGACGCCTTTTAGATAGTATAATTTCGGAAGTCATCCTTGGAGCCGGTGGCTTTTCTCACACCCATTTGGATTTTATAGGTGCATGTTTGTCAAGTAATGCATTTAGTACTTGACAGTACTGTTTATATAAGTCAGGTAGATGTTTATTTGGATCTGTGATAAGGTCAGATATATATTTTATTTGGATCTGTGATAAGGTCAGATATAAGGATATCAGCCATTAAAGCTGTAATGTCAATCCTATGATTGGCTCTGTAAGACACATTGCGTTTCGACTGTAAAGGGGTTATAGAAACGTTAGTATTAGCAATGACTGTATGGTGATCTGATAACCCATCTGAAACAGTAGGTGCTTGGATAATTACAAGTTGTTATCAAGAGGTCAAGCCAATGGCCATGTATGTGTCGAAAAGGTAACATGTTGTTTCAAATCAAATGATGCCAGAATATCACCAAACGTAGTTGTAGTTGTAGACGGTATATCCAAATGTAGATTAAAATCACCAAGAATGTAAAATTCTGAATGAATAACTGCCAGATTTTCCAACGTATCCTGAAAGTCTTCAAAGAAATTGGCCGGATGTCCTGGAGGGCGATAGATACAAACAATGTATGCGGAGAAAGAAGAATCTGAAATTTCAGCAAAGATGGACTAAAAACTAGAGTATTCAGGGTTAGAATGTAACTGCTGTGATATAAGAAAGCCAACACTACCTCCACGGCCGATTAAACGTGGTCGATGGTGAAAGGTGTAACCAGAAGGGGAAACGTCAGCAATGCATGCATGTGTATCATGTGGTCTGAGCCATGTCTCAGTTACAGCTAGAATGTTTATTTTCTTTGACATTAATAAATCACAAAGTGAGGCTGTCTTATATCGTACAGATCGAACGTTTGTAGTGGCCACCCGAATGATTCGTCTAACAGATGGCCCAGGATTGAGACATATATCTCCTGCTAGTAATACAATTATTGCTAATTTCAATGTTGGCGTAGATTGGCAGTAACTTTCTATTATGACAAACATGAAGGCATGGCAGACTATGCAAAATTTAAATAAAATGATGAATTTTAGTGTGATTAGGAAAAAGCACATTAAAATGAATAGATGTCAATGGTTTGCATTTAATTAGAAAATGTTGAATCGGGGCCAACTCCGATAACTAAATTGAGACTTAGAGGCCTATTAAGGGAGGGAGAACTATTTATGTTTATTATAATTCACTCAGCCGTTGCCTTAGTCTTAGATAGGCAGAAACTGACTGTAGTATATACCACTCAATGGCAATTAACTGCACCATGATTCCATTTCAAATACCGTATTTATTGTAATAATATAAAATGCCAATAGTAATCTAAAAGGTCAATTGAAAAAAAAACACGCAGCATGTTTTGTAACTTAATCATTCAACAGTATAATAGGTACAAACGACAACATTTAAACAAACAAACAAACAAACAAACTAAACATTGCAAAGCCGGCGAAAGTGAGCGATGATCATAACAGCTTTAACACCGGTTTTATTAAGTTGAATATGACAGGACGAAAACTTGTTAAAATATGCTTATAATTTAAATATACTTAGCTTATGGTTGAATTCTTGATTCTGTAGCGCTTTACAAGATACATAATATTAAAAGTAATCTATTCAAAATTATTAGTATGCTATAATTGAACATTAACGAAGGATAAATTTTGAAAGTAAACATTATGCCACTTCAAACATAAAAGTAAACATTATGCCACGCCCTCTAGCGACCTCTTGCAATATTAAGAATCAATATTTTAAAATTCATTTCAAACATAAAACAATCATAGTATTGGCTGCAATAGCAACTATACGATTTTCGTAGTGATATAATTACATAATGATATGCTGTTCGAAACGAATATACTGGAACTTAAAAAAATTGTAATTATTGTATCCCTCACTATACATTTAATATCCATATGAGTAATTAGAAAATGAACAATTAGGAGATACTGATTCACTTGTTCAATGAGTGGTACGTGACATTGTCAAAAAAAAAAAAATGCTAAATAAAATAAATAAATAAATGCAAAAAATTATTAAATAATATTGGAATACAGTATTATTATTATAGTTTATACCTGACGTCGGCATCAGTAGTTACTAGCTCAATTTATACAAAGTAACTAAATATATTCACATATTATTATTGTTAGTTATCTGCGTTTAATAATTCCCCGACCAGCATTATTACGTCACGAAATTAAAAAATCTTATTTTCGTGCCCAGACCTAACGATATCAGAAATGCTCCATGAAATATTGTAGACAGGTGGGGACAGTTGTAGACAGTATTGTAGACATGTATATATTTATAAGTGTGTGTGTGTGTATATATATATATATATATATATATATATATATATATACATACATACGTCTGGATAGGTAGTATATATTTGTTGTTGATAATACTACACATTTTGGAAAAAGAATATCTCTAACCTGATTTTATGTCGTCGCCATAAGGAACTACATACCCGTCGTAGCGTGCCTTCAAATCTAGAAACCTCGGGTGTTTGTTCTGCCAGATGCAGAAGTTGTTTCTTTCCATTCGATCAACAATCTTCCACATTGATAATACGCATTTAATTTCCGTTCATTACGTTTAGCTGATGCTCCTTAAAGTCAGCTAAATGTATAGTTAGTTGCTTAATGCTAATTGCATGCATCCGCCACTCCTAGTAACTTATTTAGCCATGTTGATGTCGTAGACAAGGATTCTATATATATATATATATATATATATTATTGAAATGAGTACCATATATATCAACCAAGCACACAGACTAACTATTTTTGTAAAATCAATACTTTGACACCACATTAGCACGTTAATGTAGTAATATGACACATTATAAATACTACATAATTGTTTATTGTTTTATATGTTCGTCGCGCATTCTTGTGCTTCATCATCTGAATAGACATTGGAGTTCCTATTACTATTCTCAAACCATGATACACAAATACCACAATTACATAGTCGAATTAACACGTGGCGGCCCAACGCAAAAAAAACGGACAACATAATACATTCATGTTTTGAAGAACGCTAAAACAGGAGTGAGCTATTTTATATATATATATATATATATATATATATATATATATATAAAACAAACTATATATATATATAGTCTGTTTTATATATTTACATTTATTTACAGTTGAACGACTTCTTAGAAGCATGCTGGAAATAAGCCGAATGGACATGGTTTTGTTGCTGCTTTGCTTGGAAGTGGCCCGTTGCGTTGATGTTACATTTGTATTTACTACAGTTTTGTTTTGGTTTGTTCATTAACTTATAAACAACAAGTAATATATAACATATTACGTGTGTCCTGACGACATATGTATTTCAGGTGTACAGAAGAACTATATTTGATAAATTTACGTATCATATTTCCTTTGTTTGTAAAAACAAAGGTAAATGAAACGTTTTCTAAATATATTTAGCGTTGCCTTATTCACTAATCTTTTGTTCTTTGTGGTCACAATTATTGATTCAAGTCACAAAAGATATGACGGCTATTTATTTCAGCCAGTCAACTGTCCACCTGCAAGGGACGGTTTCCACATATCGACGATGTGACCATCGCGTGGGGACGACAGCCTCCAAGACATGCACTGCAGCCTCACGTCACAAGGCCGGACCTATACATTTAACGCCTTCGCCAAGCCCAGACATTTTCTTCAGCATGTCTGCGTGAACATCATTGGAGTAGACAACATATCGGTTTGAAGAAAACTGAATGTGTCATTAGAAGCACAAATAAAGGTTGCACAACCAGTATTATTTTCTTCTGTATCGTGTGATCTCACGTGACGGCTCGCCGGAAGTACGCTTAACCAGTGAGTGTCCGAAAGAAATAATCATAATTTGGGACGTCATACATTTTTTTACAACATTCATGTAAACGATTATTTATCTGTGACATTGTCGGGTGTGTGCGTGAAAAGTTGTGAAAATAACGCATCGTTCCAAAGACCATTCCAACAATTTTACAAAATAATTGACGGTTATTTAATCAACGCTGCCATGATGAAGGTGAACAACGATTATTGCGTGACACTCAAAACAACCATTCGATATTTCTTGCAGCTACCCTCTTGCCGACAACAATATCTGGCGAATGTCAATACCGTAATATAGAAATAATTACTACAAGAGAACAACACCGAGGACTACAACGAAGGAAGCAACTACAAGAACAAAACCACCACCACCAACAACAAAAACTACTACTACTACTACTACAACGAAAATGGCAAGGACTACTACAAAGCGAACAATACAGAAGATTATAACAAATATAGTAGCAACTACGACAACACCACCAACAACAACAACTACTACTACGAAAAAGGATACTACAAAAACTACTACTGCAAATATAAAATCAACGGCAATAACGAGAATGACTGCTACAATCCCAAAGGCGACCCACTCTCAGTCACCAACACTTAAGAAAACGACAATGCCACCAACAAGTACAACTATGAATAAAATAATGACAGCAAAGAAACCAACTTCCAAAACACAAAAACCAACAGTAAAAATGACGACGGCTACTACAACTACTATACTTATTATCACCACACCAACAATGTCTAAAAGCACAACTGATAGAACGACATATGTTGCAAAGCTACGCCTTCATCAACAGCGAAGAGAACAACACCGACACCACATCCAACAACAACATCAACTACAACTGCGATAACAACAACATATAAGCAAACAAACTGCTACACCACAAACAGAAAAGCTCACGTCAACGACACTTAGGCAAACCACCCCACATTGACTACAATGACTTTCGCAATTAAAGCGATATTAACAAAAACTCTCAAACACCATCGATAATTAGAGAAACTTCGACACAAAAGCCACTAACACAATTCACGACGTCAACGTCGGGCTATGTATCTGTATTTGTGAATTGTTAAATATTTGTGAATTATTAATTGAAGATGATGCTTAGTTAAACCAATGTATTATTAACACAAGCACTATGGTAACAAGTTTACATATGAGTTGTGAATATCATTTTGTATTTTATTTATAATTCGTGTGGTATTTATTCAATTTTTTTACTTTGAGAAGGGCATAGCAACACATAAGTCTATTACTTCAGCTATGTCCTTTCACCAGCAGCAGCACACAATGTTGTTGCTGTTATTAAATAAACTTTAATTAATTCCATTCACCTACAAAGAAACCGCCAACAACAATACAACCAACAACTGCTATAGCAAATCGAGCAATACATAAACATCAACACAAGCTGCCTTACATATGACAGTGATTTAACAAGATTTAACAAGATTGCCATCCAGAAAATTACTCTGGATGGCAGGTGGACAAGGAAGCCTTTTGGCTTATCGAGAGTCCAATACTTTTTATCTACATGTATCCCGCCTTTTTAAGGTGTGTGTCGATTTTATTTTTAAACATATTCACGCTACTAGCACCAACACAATCAGGAGATAATCTGTTCCATTCATTTACAGTCCTTTGTGATAATGAGAACTTTCTTATATCTAATCTACGCTGCTCCTTTACTAATGTAGCTTCATGTCCTCTGGTCCTTCTATTTTTCTTAACTGAGAAAAAAAATTTTCTATCAATATTTTCATAACCATTCAATATTTTAAACACTTCTATGTGATCTCCTCTCAATCTCCTGGTCTCTAATGTTGTTAAACCACATTCTTTTAGGCGTATTTCGTAACTAAGATCCCTCAGATTTGGTATCATTTTAGTCGCTCTCCTCTGTACTCTTTCTAGCATATCTATGTCCTTCTTGCGATATGGCCTCCATGCTTGTATACAATATTCTAAATGAGGCCTCACTATTGTTTTGTACAGCGGTACTATTAATTCTTTTTTCTTATACGCTATATTTCGCCTAATTAATCCAAGGATTTGATTTCCCTTTGACGCTGCAATTCCGCACTGCTCTGAAACCTTCATATCAGCACTAATGGTTAACCCCAAGTCCTTTTCTTTTACAGTAGTACTTAGAACAGTACCCCCCATTTTATATTTTACCTCTTCATTCCCATGACCTGTGTGGAGGCATTTACATTTCCCAAAATTGAACAGCATTTGGTACTTTTCAGACCATTTGATCAACCTATCAAGATCATCTTGTAAATGCTGTCTGTCTCTATCACTTTTAATCCTTCTAAACACTTTTGTATCATCCGAAAATTTTAACACCTTGCTTGTTATATCATCGTCCAAATCGTTGATATATATTAAGAATAATATAGGTCCTAGTACTGATCCCTGTGGTACCCCACTCAATACCGATTTCCAGTTTGAAGCCTCCCCATCAACTACTACACGTTGTCTTCTGTCATTCAGCCATTTTTCTATCCAGTTTATTATACCATTTCCTATGCCATGGGCCTTTAGCTTAAGGAGTAATCTTTGATGTGGTACTTTGTCGAAAGCTTTTTGAAAATCTAAATAGATGATATCTACTGGTGATCCCTCATCTACCCACCTAGTGATGTCTTCCAAAAAACATAACATATTTGTTAAGCATGACCTCGCTTTTAAAAACCCATGTTGAGATGGGTTTATCAAGTTATGTTTAACAAGAAAATCCACCATGTGATCTTTAATTAGTCTTTCTAATAATTTGCAAATCACTGATGTTAAACTCACTGGTCTATAGTTCTCTGACTTGTTTCTCGAACCTTTTTAAATAACGGTATAATGTTTGCCTCTTTCCATTCTAAAGGAACCACTCCCTCTTCTAATGACAAATTGAAAACTGTTGCAAGCGGTACGCTAATTTGTTCTACAATTTCCAATAGTAGTTTGGGCGGAATCCCGTCCACTCCAGGTGATTTATTATCCTTCATAGCCCTTATTTTCTTAGCTACCATTTCCGAGGTTACAACTAACTGTCCTAAATAGTCTGAATCTGCCCCCTTGAACTTAGCCTCTGGTACTGGCAGTGAACTAATATCTTCCCTGGTAAACACTGAACTAAAATACTCATTCAGGTCTTCTGCCATTAAGAATCCCTCTGATATTGTATTTCCAGCACTATCTTCTAGAGGACCGACCTTATCCTGAACTTTCTGTTTGCTTCGAATATACGCATAAAAACTCTTACTGTCATGTTTTATATTACTAGCTAATTTTTTTTCATAGCTTCTCTTTGAATTTCTAATTTCAGCTGTAGCTTGATTAAGTGCTTCTTTATAAATGTTGTAGTCTTCATCATTTCCAGTACATCTATATGACTTCCACATCATTTGTTTATACTTAATTTTTCTAATGGCTTCTTTCGATAAGTGTTTCTTTTTAGACCGTTTCCCTTGTTTTTTGAAAGGTACAAATTTATCGACTATGCACTTAATTTCACTATTTAAGATATTCCAGCATTCGGTTGCTGTCTTATTCTTCAGTGTGTTATTCCAGTCTATCTTTGCTAAATATTTCCTCATGTCCTTATACCTTCCTTTGTGGAAATTTCTCCTATACTGCTTTTTACTATTCCTTTCTGATTTTACTTTGATGGTAAAATGTATCTGGTTGTGATCACTACTCCCCAGTGGCTCACATATCTTGACATTGTCAACTAATTCTTTCTGTGAGGATAAAACTAAGTCTAACACATTCTCTCCCCTGGTTGGTTCTAGCACATGTTGAGAAAGGAAACTATCTTGTACTAAAACTAAAAACTTGTGGTCCTCACTCCCCATAATCTGTAGAGATTTCCATTTTATATGCCCATGGTTAAAGTCCCCCATAATAATACAGTTCCGTTTGCTTACTTCCCTTATAGCGTTTTGTATTTTTTCATTCTCTTCTATGCTTATGTTTGGACTTCGATAAACTAACCCAACTGTTAACGTTGAGTTTCCTGTAACTATGTTACACCAAACAGCTTCTTCGCAATCTGCTTCTCTTTCTAATTTTATTTCATAAGCCTGGATAGATTCTTTAATATATAAAATAACTCCACCTCCCTTTCTTCCTATTCTATCTTTCCTAAACATTACATATCCTGTTAGTCCCAATTCGGCATCTGATATATCAGTGTTGGCCCACGATTCGTTTATACCTGTTATGTGAGGGTCAATATCTTCTACCATAATGTTTAGTTCATTTCTTTTGTTTACTATGCTCCTTGCATTTAAACAAATGCATGTATATCCTCATTCAGAACAGTTTTCCAGGCTGTTCTTTGCCGATTTATTTCTGCTGTCTTTATCTATGCCTCCAGTTTCAGGCTTCTCTGTGAATCCCCCCTGCGAATATAGTTTAAATAGATGCAGCCTGTCCCACTGTCAACAGATTGCAGCAAGTTCTCTGAGAAAACTGCTGCCCCCTTTCCACTTAGATGTAGGCCATCTCTCATGTACATATCTTCCCTCCCAACAAAGTATCCCCATAAATCTACGAATCCCACCCCCTCTTCTTTACACATCTGCTCAACTAGTGCGTTGATCACCATCCTCTTGCAGTTTCTATATGTCGGCCCCCTTCCTCCCATTACTGGCAACATTCCTGAGAGGATAATCTGTTCTACTCTTGTCTTCTTTAACTTCTTCACTAACTGTCTGAGAACTATTACTACGGAAACACCAGGAACTTCAATATCAATAACAAGAAGAATCACGGTAACAACACCCATTACTTCTAAATTGCCAGGCAATCATACTTTATCAACATTAATTATGAAATCGACTACAACTAAATTTACAAAAACAACCTGTTATATCCGCAGGTACATCTACTGCGACCACAGTGTCGTCGATGACGGTGGAATTAAAGTCTTCAAAACAAGGCGTAGTCAGTACTTCGCATGTCACAATGGCGCCTGTCTCGCAGACACCTTCAGGAAATACTGGTGGACCGATTAAAACAACGCCGTTTGTCTGTGTCACTAACATTACAAATGGCTTCGGAAGCACTTCTGCTACGCGAAGTGACAGCATTAGAACAACGGAAGTAGATGGCTGAGAGGAAAGGGTGTCCAAATCAGCACTGGAATTAAAAGAGACACTAACGTCAACAGGGTGGGAACGCGTGTGCTCATCATAAACTTCACTCGGTCTCAACCCTCACGTAGTGTCTGGTGAGTCGGTGTAGTTACTCAGTGTCAACCCTCAGTTGGTGTCAGGTGAGTCGGTTTAGTTACTATATGTTAACCCTCAGGTGATCTCAGGTGAGTCGGTGTAGTTTATCAGGGTCAACCCCCAGGTGGTGTCTGGTCAGTCAGTGTAGTTACTAATAGTCAACCATCAGGTGATTACTTAGGTTTACTTAGGTTGTCCCAGACCGTAGGCGGTGGCCTCGGTGGTCAGATCTACGTATGTTTCTGTAAAAGCTCTACATCTTCCTGGCAAGACGGCTATGTAGTTATAGAGGAATTCTTCCTTTCTCCAGTGGTTATCTAGGCGATTTTTAAATGAGTTGATACAAGTTGCATTTACTACATGTTCTGGTTAATTGTTCCGCAATTGTGTAACTCTGATTGAAAAACTCTCCTTTTTTGTATTTAATTGTGAACGTTCTTGGAATTTTGTCAAACAATGACCCCTTGTTCCTTCCTTTATTTCACAGTCTTTGCATAACATGACAATGTTAGAACATACATTACAATCATACTTTCCTTTTAACAGTTTATATGTTTCTATCATATCTTCGCGTGTTCTTCTATATGCTAATGTACATAATTTCAACCTCTTACATTTTTCATGGTAAGGAATATCCTTCCTTCATGGGAGTTGCTTTTGTTGCACGTCTCTGAACATTTTCTATTGCATCCTTATATTTCTGTTTATAAGGGGACCATGTACTTAGTACGTAATCTAAATGACTCCGTACTAAATCTTTATATAGTTGTATACAATTATTTTCATTTTGTAAATGACCTTCTAATAATTACCATGATAATGATAGTCAATATTAACCCAAATATATTCATGGACCATATTATTGATTTTTAAATTATAAGTATACATATGTTCATCTTGTTTTCATATGTGCATCAGTTTACGTTTGTCTGAATAAAATGTTAACAACCATTGGTTAGACTATGATGTAAGTTTATCTAAGTCTTCTTGTAGTGTGTTATGGTCATCTGTGCTATTAACGGTTCTAAAAATGTTAGTGTCATCTGCAAACATATATAAGTCTGAAGTCATATTGCTTAGTAGATCGTTCATATAGATTGAATAGGATTGGTTCTACGACACTTTCCTCGGGGATGCCACTGGTTACACTTGTTCACTCAGAGTTTGTTCCGTTTATGCTAACCTGTTGTATATGATCAGACAATAATGCTTTAATCTATCTTAATGTTGAGCATTTTATACCATATGCTTCTAGTGCACGATCAAGTGCTATAACACAATCTACTAACATGCTTAATGTAGAAGAAAACGACATTTTAAAAAACATTCAGGATTGGCACAAAACAAATCCTGCATGCCATAAAAGCGTGTTTGAAATAAAATAGACTGGTTCATGTCGATGAATATGAACGTTTAGACAATGTGGGCATAACGGGTTTTTAAGTTGTCAACTACATCTTAGGAAAACGTTATAAACTGCACGATATGGGAAAACTATGCTAATATACTTGCATCATCTGTTCTTTGTGAACGATTATTCGGTTAATACATTAGCATCGGAATCTAGGGCAACCCCCCACCTCCATATGTAGTTTGGGGAGACATGATCATATTATATAATACTTGTGATGTGCCTACCTCTTTACCTGTTAAACGTAATTTATATGTATATATATATATATATAATATATATACATGTGTCCATAATGCCTATTTCTCTGAAATAACAATCGATGTAGCACATTTGAATTACGTATTTGGGGTTAACCAAATAAACATATTCTTCTTCTAATCTTCTTCTTCTTCGCCTTCGTCTTTATCTTCTTCTTTTTTCTTCTTCTTCTTCTTATGAAGACTAGAACATGTTATGCCCCATATTCTCTCATCCAGCAACTTATCCCCCCATTCAACAACTTCCGTTGCTCTTGCTAATATCATGCAGTGGCCAATCCTGCCAACTTAATTAATTATGTTAATGCAGAGGTGTTTCTAAATATACATTTTTATTGATATAGGTGTATACATATAAATGAGCAGCGTTGCTTGTGTCAGAGAGTAGTTGCATGTCTTTGAGGAAACAGTATCTACAAATATCACTAAACAGACTTTGTGTTGCATCCTATTAGAGGTACGTGGAGAGAATGAGTCGCTCATATGTCGATTTGTTAAATGCATATACCAATGTACATAAAACAACATTTGCTTGGTTGATTAGGCGCGTTTCCCGTTCAGTAATTGTGTCATATTGTAATTGTTCACAGTAACGTTTAAAGCGTCGCATGGATTACCATTAACACTTAATCTTTTAATTTTAATTAAGCAATATACGTGAGCATGCAGTGTAATGTTACGTAAATCAAATATATGTATTTATAGACGTCACAGCCCTGTTTATTGTTGTATTGAAATCAGGAAGCATTGTGACAGTAAACGAGGACAAAAAAACAACAATACTGACGGAATAGTATATGTTAGCTATCACGAAGTGGAAGTAATCATTATCGCAGAAGATTATAAATTGATGTACCAAATTGTCTTGATATTATGTAAATACTGGCAGCGTGAATCAGAAGGTCGTATTACATGTACAATACAAATATTAAACTTTCAAAACGACAATGGCTTCACTATCCACATGTCATCTCCAAGGGCTTTCTTATCTGGATGATTTTTCTTAAATTCTATTTGATGTTGTCGTTCCGGTTACTAGTTAAATTTGCATGTTCCTCAAAACGCAAATGCGATCAGGTAATTGGCAAATGTCATTGTTCAACTATTATTTAGTTCCTCCAAACGGATTTATTTTATAAATAAAAGTTACTCTTTTGATAGACCAAGATGACATTGAATTCCAGCTTTGCGGCTTTTTCTTCTGCAAAAAAAACAATGTATAAACAAATAGCCTTATAACAAGGTCGAAAATATTGCCACTTTCCTGAAACAACGGTGGTAGTCTATAACACAAAATACACGTTCAACGAGATTATATCAGTGCAAAAAAATAGAAACAATATTGATGGACGAGAGGGGGAGGGGAGAGAGATTGTGTGTGAATAGGCGGACTAATACTTATAACGGTAATAACATTGCAAGACAATTCTACAACATGATCACGATAGAAGAAGGTTGTAGACGAATTAAAACAAACAACGAAGAGATAAGACAAAGACAAAAACAATCCTAACACATGAGTGGAATAGGCGACCTATAACAATTGGATAAGAAAAAGGCAGCTAGAAAACAATAAAGAAACATTGCAATACACGTTATCAATGCAGGACGTCCTGTATTGAAATAATACACCGTTATCAAGCAATATGAGTATATATATTGTTATTATCAATAATGTTGTTGTTATTGTTGTATACTGTTGTCGTTAATAGAACTCACAAACATGAACGAATGGATACGAACGGAAGTCATTTTGTTCCTGCTGTGCTCGAAAGTGGTCGCAGGTTTGTTTCTTTCATGCATGTAACATCATTGGACATGTTGCCATAACATAGCGTTGTTTATGTAAAGAACATTACACAACTTGCAAATAAACACAGAACATGTATAATCTGCTAACAACACTGTAGCCAGCTTGTTGGATGAGCAAGTATAATTATACATACTTAATGATGTAATTAGTGTGATAGGTGAATTTGAAATTCATCATACTGCATTGTACAAATCGTTTTTATTTTTCAGTTTGTTCAGTCATTTCACCTTTCTCTTGTTATGTTTCGAAGACTTTATGTTGTTATCGTTAGACTATTTCGCCATCTGGCCTAATAATATGATTAAAATAGCGGTGTAACGGATCGAAAGTACAGACGTGCCAAAATTTGGTCAATACACAAAGCGTATGCACGCGCAACGGACGTCTACAACTTGACCTAACCCCTTTGACGTTTGACCGTTCATTGTGTTTTCGTGCCAGGTGTATGGCATATTGATCCGTGTTTTATCACCTGTTTTCCTCCTCTTATTATTGTATTCCTGCAAACAACTGCATTGCACTAGGAACACGTGCATATATGTTTATTCTATGTTGTATAAACGTAAGGGGTTACAAATATACGCATTATCAGCGCAAAAAACCGTATAGCTAACGCATACTGATGGCATAGTGACCATTCAGCCCGTTAACCGGAAAGCCATCGAAACATCACGAAACAAATATAATAAGCCATTACAGTATTTGGGTGTACCAAAACTAAACAATTAAAAATATAACAGTGATACAACTGTATTTCTTTCAGCCATCGAACCTTCATTATGTTATGGACACTTGGAAAATGTCAGAGGTAAACATATATCGATGCCAACGAATGCGTCAAAAACGTGCAAGTGTCATGTCACCATCGTTCCGTTCGATGCGTACGCCTTCGCATTTAGCGCGGACGTCGAAGAGAGTGGACACTCACCACGTGTGTGCATATCATCTGTTGGCCAGTCGATATATTCGCCGGTGGAAAAAACTGTATGTGTCCGCGGACGTGGCCAAAAAGGGCCACTTATTTGCAGCTTATTCATCTGTATGCAGCCGCTGATAGATAGAGACGGACTGTACAAAGTCTTATTTTATGGTGAGTGCCCATGGTGAAACAACACTGTTTTGGTGAAACTTTGTAACGTTATCTAGAGCAAATTAACTTCTGTTGACCTGAAACGGAACAATACTATATGTGTGAGTGTGTGTGTGTTTGTTTGTGTGTGTATGTGTGTGTTTGTGTGTGTGTGTGTGTGTGTGTGTGTGTGTGTGTGTGTGTGTGTGTGTGTGTGTGTGTGTGTGTGTGTGTGTGTGTGTGTGTGTGTGTGTGTGTGTGATTGCGATACATCTTGACTGCAAGTGTGCGTGCGCGTGTGTGTTTGTCTGTTTATTTGTATATGTATGTATCAATGTATGTATGTATGTATGTATATGTATGTATATGTATGTCTGTATGTATGTATGTATGTATGTATGTATGTATGTATGTATTTATGTATGTATGTATTTATGTATGTATGTGTGTATGTATGTATGTATGTATGTATGTATGTATGTATGTATGTATGTATGTATGTATGTATGTATGCTGGTGCGTACGTGTATTTGTGGACGTAAGTGCTTTAGTGCATGTGTAGATGTGTATATATATGAATGAATGTAGGCGCGCAATTTTAACGTAAATCAAACAACTATTAAGTTATATTATCAAGACAAATCAAAAACATATGATTTATTATTCTGGTGTAAGCGTCTCTGTTATATTCTCTGTTCTTTGGATCAGGTCAAGCTGGAGTTGATCCCCCGATCGGTATTGATTGCCAACCAACTACTACAGCAATACCAACAATTACGAAAAAAAAAAAAACTACGATAACAAAACCAACAACTACGACAACGAAACCAACAACTACGACAATAAAATCAACAACTACGACAACAAAATCAACAACTACTACAACAAAGCCAACAACTACGACCACAAAATCAACAACTACGTCAACGAAACCAACAACTATGACGACAAAATCAACAACTATTACAACAAAACCAATAACTACGACAAGAAACCCAACAACTAAGAGTATAGAATCAACAACTACGACAACAAAACTAACAACTACGACAACAAAACCAACAACTACGACAACAAAACCAAAAACTGCGACAACACAACCAAAACCTACGACAACAAAACCAACAACTAAGAGAATAAAACCAACAACTACGACAACAAAACCAATAAATACTACAACAAAACCAATAACTACGACAAACGTACCAACAGCTACGACAAAAAAACTAAAAACCAACAGTATAAAACCGACACTTACAACCACAAAACCAACAACTAAGAGTATAAAATCTACAACTAAATCGACAAAATCAACAGCTACTACAAATACACCGTTAACTACAATGACAACGAATGAGAGTACAACAAATCGATACTCAAAGTCGGAAAACCAAACGATGTCTCCTACTACCCCTGCAAATACTTCTAACAAACCATCAACCCCAGTATCATCATCAGCATCACCGTCGTCAACAATAACAACAAGGGCACTAACAACCGCCACAAACAGTCAACCACCACGACCTATGACATTACCTGTTAAAACTCAAACAACGGCAGCTTCTGCAATAAGCACACAATTAAAGACCTCAAACCAAAATGAAGACATCCTGATACCAACGACGATGCCGCTTGTCCCGCAAACACGATCTGGATGCACTGTCAAACCGACGAGCAAGAAACTAGTCGTCCCTTTCACCAATATCACTACACGCTCAGATCATGTACATGCATACTACGAAACTACAACTGCCATAATACATGACAGCACAGAAACAAAGGAAATAACAGACAGAGACGCCAGAACTGCAGGTTCCCCGAATGCTTTCACTAGAGGCGCACACGTCTATCTTGTGACAAAGCCGGTGATCTCCTCAGAAAGGTCGCTCAGTGTCAGCTCTCGGGTGGTGTCAGGTGAGTCAGTGTCGTTACTTAATATTACCCCTTTCCCTATGCCATGTGATTCGACGCTGCTACATAGTATTCATCCTGAATGGTTAGCTGCATATCGATCAAAACACGCGGATTTTATTTCGCGATCTGATCAAGTATTTCACAAATTACCGAGGTTGATTTTACTTAGAGTCTTATAGTCTTTGTGTGTATAAGGTACAACAAATGTTTAAGTGTTATTTGGCTTTCAGCACCAACTAAAGTACGCAGTAAGCTAAGTGCCTGTATCACTATATTTTGGTATTTTGTTTTCTGTGCGTGTGTATGTATGGATGAAGTTTCACGACATACTTTCTAAATGCTGCTTTATGTTACAGGATCCCTTCTCGCTATAGGCGTGGTCCTATCAATGATCAGTTGCACCGCTGCCATTTTCTTCGTGATCACCAGGTGATGTTCCGTTTCTAGATGCACCACGTTCCCTCATGCCTACGCGTACTTGTTCATCAGCACACACGTTTCCCCTATATAACCGCATGGGTGCTTCAGTGAAATCTCCGTATCCAGAGTAAAACTGGCAGTATGGCATATAGGGCCAAGAGCGTCAACGTATTACGTAAGTATCATGTTGGTATCAATGTGTTATTATAAATGTGGGCGTTTGTAGGAATATCGAAGTAGAGTTAGTAAACGAACATGGCATATGAGAACTTAATCACTGGCACTTAGCTTACGCAGTAACCTAAATGTCTGTATCGCTATATTTCGGTATGTTGTTTTCTTTGCTGATGTATGCAAGGATGAAGTTTCAGGACATACTTTCTATATGTTGATTTATGATAGAGGATCCCTTCTTGCTATAGACGTGGTCTTATCAATGATCAGTTGTAACGCTGCCATTTTCTTCGTAATCACCAGGTGAGGTTCCGTGCGTTCTAGTTGCACCACGTTCCCTCATGCCTACACGTGCTTATACATAAGCACATACGTTCCCCATATATAAGCGCATCGGTGCTTGAGTGGAATCTCCGTATCCAGGGTAAATACTGGCAGTATAACATATAGGGCCAAGAGCGTAAACGTACTCACATACTCACACACTCACACACACACACACACACACACACACACACACACACACACACACACACACACACACACACACACACACACACACACACACACACACAAAACACGCAAATATGATTGTATAGCAAAACACACACACACACACATGTCAATGCATTACTACTAAAATTCCGAATTTACCGACATAGCTCTTTAAAATGTTTCAGACGTAGACGATACGATCTGGAAATAAACAAGCGTCGGAGGAATTTCACGAGCTGAATTGTGAAAGGAATGCTTTCTACGTGTCACACTGTGACATCATGTTACATGTACCACGCGGATATGCAACGACTTAAAATAACGGAGAACACATCGTTTGACAATACCTACGCATTATATTGAATCAATTTGGTAGACACAATTGTATGGTCAACGTATTTTAATGGAACATGTATAATGTTGATCATGTACATTATTGTGTGCAAATGTGCAACCGTTGGATTGAAAAATAGCGTTACAACGCGGTGCTATCTAATTACAAAAGAATATACCAACTCTTAACGGTGAATGTCAAGCCTGTTACGAGGCTGCTGGACTGCAGCCGACTGCATTATTTCCATACATGTGTAACGCAGTGACGCCATCTAGCGATAATTATATGGGGCTTCCATGGACATTTCGTCGACTGTTCGAAAGAATCACATGCACATTACCGAACTTATGCGACATGTGTTATCTATGTCCATTTTAGTTGGTGGATTTATTTAATTAAATTATTTTGGAATATAAACGAGAAACATGCATTAACTACCTATGTCAATTAATCTGCATTGTTGTAGGTCTAGCATTCACTGTATTGATTCGTATATAGAAAATCGAATATTGCTCACAAGTAGTATGTTAGGTCCTTTAGCGCGGGCAATATCTGTTCCCCGGAGGAAATCCCATGTTAAATGATAGGGATTTTCCCCCAAAGCGCGCCCGGGTTAAAGGATAGGCTATTTTTTTCCGATGTTAAAAGATAGCGATTTCCCCCCAGGACGCGCCCGGGTTAAAGGATATGAACTATTATCATAAAGGTATCCGACCACTTTTTGAATTTTTCCCATGTTAAAGCATAGGCCATTTTTTCCCATGTTAAGAGATAGGGAATGTTACCCATGTTAAAGCATAGGAGCTATTATCGTAAATGTATACGACGATATTTTGAATTTTCGGCGTGGATCAAGCGACGCTTCTGGAGACGTGTGTGGACTTGTTTGTTTGTTGCACGCGGGGACCGCACTACGATTGCGCAATGCCATCATTCGTGGCTATAAATAAACTCGTACACGGATGTCGAGATATTGAGATACTACATGGGTGAAATATTTATTCTTTCTCTTGAGTATCTGACAACACGAATATATGTGATATAATTCACAGGGATACATACTCTTAGGGGTCTGAATAAAACATTTCACAAACGCACATATGGTGTCGACTTTTTTATTGGTTAATTAAGGTAATACAAGAACGTGCGTGCCAACATTACATGCAAACGTTACATGGCACTCTTAACAAAATCGAAAACACGACAGTCATTGTTCACTAAATCGTTCCCGAAAGTGTTCAAAAACGTCTTCGTGGGTACGCCTCGACTTCGGTGCAACAAGTACACGACACAGTATTGTCCACACACGTTAGACAGCGGGCTCTGAAGCGTTCTCTTGTTGAAGTCCAAGTCACGCAGTTGCTCTGTAGAAAATCCACGAAATCGTCGTGTCGAGGTGGCAAACCGTAGGAGTCGAAGTATTCTCCACGTCCGTCTTTTGCGATAAACATGCAGATCCAATGTTGACCAGGTTCATTGCTCGAATGAGTGTTGCACACGAAAGCTGCCGGATAGGTCGTCATAGGAGTAGTGGGTAACCCGTCTTTAGGTAGTACGTCTCGAACAACGGTTCTAGTGTAAGCATCCGCCGCAAGGAGTCTTTCTATCTGTGCCGTATCCATCAGTAATCGTAGACGACGTTTCTGTTGCGGTCAATTTCCAAAACCGTCTCGAATTCTCCGTAGACGACGACGTTGATCGTTTGATCGAGAGGTTGATTAAAGTGCATCTCGACTCGTAGGTTGCCTTTATGTAACAAATTGAAATGGGGACTGTCACAAAAATCTGGTGTTATGTCAAACGCAAACAGGGTATATCCTTTGCCAAACTCGTCCCGACTGATGTTGTTTCCCTCGTCTTGAAACATCTTTCCCGTTCCAGCAAATAGATTACTGTAACTTCTCACGTAGGCACCATCGTTGAAATTAGGCTGGAGTGGTTTCGCCGGAACTTGTTGCCCGTCGTCATACAATGCAAGAAAGTTCAAGTTGTTGTGCTTTACGTGGAACGGATTCTTGGCGAATGTTCCGTTGTAAGCGTCGTTGTCTACACAACACAACACTAATCTCTTGGGTAAGACACCCAAATAAACGTTTTCGTGAGTGTGCGACATGGCACCTCGCGGTATGGAAAATACCTTGCAATCGACTCTTCGCAACGGATACTTGGCCGTTCCCTTTTGTAGCGCTTTGATGTGACCCATCTGTACGGCAGGATTCAGTTTAGCTTTTCGTGCAAACAAAATTTCTTCGACTATGCCTATCTTGTAATCGGCATTGTCATCACCAGCAGTCATGAGTGCAAAAGCATCCTTGCTCTGTATTAGTCGAATTTTCACGTCGACGCCGTTCAATAGATAGCGGTCTTGAAAGAAGAGGTCGACGTGTAGACGGCCCATCATATCGACGATTCGACTACTGGAAATATAGGACCTTCTTTTTTGCAGCCCCTTGTTTCCGTCGTCGGTGGCATCCATGTGTTCAGCCGTGTCATTGTACCACAAGGCACTAGTCAGTTGATTCTTCTTCGCTTCTGCTCCGTGAATCAGTAACGTTTCTACGTACGCTCGATAAGGATAGGTATTCGTTGAAGGTGTGACGAGGGTACCGTTCAAAGACACGTCGACTCGACTAAACAGAGAATGCATCCAGTTGTTTACTGGTCCAACAGGTGCAGCTTGATCGATGTCGTCCCCGTTTCCTTTGACTACACGTGCTCCCACCAACAGGTAAGTATTGGCCACGTCCAGGTAATCGTCTCCCGATCCGGGCAATAAGAATTTGATAGGACCACCCGTACCTATCGAGGCGACAGGTCGATGCTCGATCCATTGTGCGTGTTCGATACTCGTTTGTGTCGTCGGTAATCTAAATAGGTCCAATTCGCTTTTGACTCCCTCACACGACAACTGGAGGACAAAAGCCATGTCTAGCCGAATATGTCGTGTCGACGCGTCTTCTGTCGTCGGCGTCTCTTAGCGACACTGGCTAGGGTTCTCGTCGGCTTGCGTTTTATAGCGAGAGGAGCGTTGCGTATGCCAGGAGGCCCACTGCTTACCAAAACCCTACTGATCATGTCTTTTCCTGTTTCTTTCACACGCCTCTTTGCAGATTCTTTAATGCTCTGTCCAGACAACACATCGCCGGCCACACCCAAACCTCTCTTTAACTCTCCTTTTCCCAAAGCGAGTGCGCCTCTTTTTATGAGTGGCATAGCACTTCGAATGAGGCCACCGAACAAACTACCTAGACCGTGACCTCGCTGCACTCTTGCCCCAACAAACACGGGCAATCCGTCACCGACTTGTCTGACGTAGTAGTCTTCGTAAGAATGATTACGACTCATGTTTAAAAAAAATGATGGTTTGCATCGTCGAAAGTGAAGTGTTGCTGTTACTCTACCTCGCTCGAATGGTACGCAACGTCCCGTGTCGTCTCTTATATCGATATAAATGGTCGTAAATTCTTTGTGCAAGACGGGAACGTATTGTACATTGTCAAAACTTTTTGACACCACGTTTCCGTGATTTCTTTCTATCGGTACAATCCTCAAAAGAGGGACAACGCTGTTTCCGACCACACGTGATTCAACAACGTCAATGTAGACGTACAGCGAATAAAATCCCTGAGTCATGTTTACAACGGAATCAGCTTCTTTGTGGAAGGTGTACTCACCGGTATTTGGCGTATCATACACGGTGGCCGACGGCTTGAGACCTATGTCTTTTTCACCTAGCTTCATATGGGTGTACTCGCGTGTGTCCGCTGCTTTGGGACTGGTGACAACGGACGGATGAAAACCTAGTATGGTCTGCATGGCGCTCTGGAAAGGTATGTTGAACACAGTGTGGGGTGTCATGTGCAAGGTCACCCGCTGAGAGATCTCGCTGTAGCTAAATTTTGCCTTGATTCCGTCCTTTGACATCCTCGCCAGTGCTGTGTTGATGTAGTATATCAGTATGACCGGACTGTAGTAATATCCATGCTCGATTTTGGCAGTATTGTAAAGTCCCGTGTGATCCTGTTCATTGAGGTAGAACCTATTGTCTGCCTCACGAACGTTGTACAAACTGTGCGGATATTGAATCTCCACCAGGCCGCACTCCCACTGACCGATTAAACTGATGCGTTGCGGCAAAGCCGTGACATAGTGGGTCAACGTGTTGTCGGGGTGTAACTCCATAGACGCGTTGCTGGGCAATGTCGTATAAAAATCAGACGACATGTTCATCGCGTTTCATAGACGGACTAGGTAACAGGTATCCCAGGCAACTGCTCAACAAAGCCGTCCACAGATTAGCGTTTCCGTCTACTTTAGTCAGGTTGTAGATACTGACCAGTATAACGGTGTACAGTATGACGATTTAACAGAAGAAGACGATTTCCGATTTGGGGCACGTATTTCCAAACAACACCCAACGTCTGCTGTTACTTCCGGTATTTTCGAGCTCTGTGTTTTCGAATCTAACGTCATTCGTATCTTCCATGACACGAATGACGGCTCGACTGGTGTGTACTAACCTTTATACGCGACGAGTGACGCTTTATCCAATCAGCTGTTAAACCAGTCGGAATACCCTACTCACTTGATCAGGACCTGTGTCTTTTTCCTCGCTTGTGCTGCTGCAATACTTTCTCGATACGATAGAGTTTATCCTTGTCCACAACCACTTTCTGTAGTTCTTGTTCGTAAAATGTTCCCTCTATCGGCGAATCTTAATCATCAATCAAACGATAAACAGGCGGATCGGAACGATGAACTGTTTTGACAGTAACTACCTCGTCACTCCAGTTGGGTAAGTAACCTTGGAACAATACCACAACCAAGTATCCGAACCGACTTTGTTGGACCCACAAGGCTCCTCGCCGTATGGCAGGCAAGACTGAAGTAGTGAGATGCGGTATCGTCTTGTACACGATTAAACTTTGCAAGACTCTGTATCAATGTCTAGTCTCTGGTTCTTGTAGTTATGAAGTGTGACATGTAAATACGTTTGTGTTGTTCACGAATAAACTGTGCAAACCTCATCTTGTGTCGTTTTCATAGTGTAATGCAAAGCATATGTTGGGAACCTTACTAATAATCTTACACTTCACAACTAAAGATATACTATCGGCATTGTCAATATTAGCGTCATCGATTTGCGTAAAACAGGTTTGTGTACGATATGCAAGACACAGGAACAGTACCACGGACCAACCTTAACCAAACTAAGACAGACACATTGCACGAGACTACTCTGATACATTGCACGAGACTACGGATGAGACATCACATGAGACTACGGATGAGACAAAAGAGGAGACAACGGACGAGAACAAACGTACCAAAACACTTTTAAACTAACAAACTTGCGAACTTGCACTGACAAACGTGTAAACAAACGTACAAGCATACTTTTTAACTAACAAACTTGCAAAGTTGCACTAACAAACGTCCAAACAAACGTACCAACACACTTTTTCACCCACTCACTCAAACAAGCCCTCACTCACTCACGCAAGCCCTCATTCACTCACGCAAGTCCTCACGCATTAACTCACTCACTCACTCACTCACTCACTCACTCACTCACTCACTCACTCACTCACTCACTCACTCACTCACTCACTCACTCACTCACTCACTCACTCACTCAAACAAGCCCTCACGCACTCACTCACACAAGCCCTCACTCACTCAAACAAGCCCTCACGCACTCACTCACACAAGCCCTCACTCACTCAAACAAGCCCTCACGCACTCACTCACACAAACCCTCACTCACTCAAACAAGCCCTCAGGCACTCACTCACACAAGCCCTCACTCACTCAAATAAGCCCTCAGGCACTCACTCACACAAGCCCTCACTCACTCAAACAAGCCCTCACTCACTCACTCAAACAAGCCCTCACGCACTCACTCACACAAGCCCTCACTCACTCAAACAAGCCATCACGCACTCACTCACACAAGCCCTCACTCACTCAAACAAGCCCTCACGCACTCACTCACACAAGCCCTCACTCACTCAAACAAGCCCTCACGCACTTACTCACACAAGCCCTCACTCACTCAAACAAGCCCTCAGGCACTTACTCACACAAGCCCTCACTCAAACAAGCCCTCACGCACTCACTCACGCAAGCCCTCACTCACTCAAACAAGCCCTCAGGCACTCACTCACACAATCCCTCATTCACTCAAACAAACCCTCAGGCACTCACACTCACAAGCCCTCACTCATTCAAACAAGCCCTCACGCACTCACTCACACAAGCCCTCACTCACTCAAACAAGCCTTCAGGCACTCACTCACACATGCCCTCACCCACTCATTCAATAACACAATCTCTCACTCACTCACACTCTCCCTTCGTCGCTTTTCTAACATTTTATCTTTTCAACATGTTACCGTGGTAACATTTTCGTATTTTAGTGCATACAATTCATCTCGCCATTCATTTCATTGCTTACATTTGAACCATAAACACCTACATCATGAGCTCATCGACTATTCTACTGGCTGCCAACAAGCCCACACCGTCGCCGTTCCAGTGCCCAAATTGCAAGAGACATTTCTCACGTCGGGACAACTTGAAACGGCACATTGGACGATCGACAAACACGACGTCACTGGATTCACTTGCCTCAGGGCCCGCTATGACACATGTACCTACGGTTCCATCAACAAGCTCGACATTCCCGTCTCCATCTCAGGTGACCATGGAGTATACAAAGAAGATGGCACTGGTCGATCCCCGTATTTTGGAAAACATTCAACCGCAACGTCCTTCGACTGCTAACCCTATCGAAACTGTCATGAGACGACTCGACAATGAAATGCAAGGCATATTAGAACGAAACGATATACACAAGAGGGAAAAAGTTGTGTTGTATAACCAGGTATTGAGTCGGTACAACGATCTTTCCGACAAACGTATCCAAGAACCCATACGTGTGATCATCGAAAAAATTCCCAGTGAAGGGGAAAACAAAGCACAACCTGCTAACGAAAATGAAATCGTCGAAAATAAGAACATCGAAAACGAAATCATCGACAGCGTTCCAAAAACTATGAAGCAGAAAGCACGAAGACTACTCGATAAAATGAAAAGTGCCTTAAGTTGGAACGATCGTGGCGAGATGATGTACAGAAACAAGGCAGTTCCCGGAAGTAACATCATGGACCTTGTGAATGACGTGTTGAGAAAACGGAAGTCGTTTGAAACAGTAGGAAGGGAAACCTTCGCTCGTGGTCTCAAGGATGTGAACACGCCAATGGATTTAGTTGGGAACTCAGATCGATGGGATTACATGCAGACAGCGTCAGTGGACGACAACATGTCAAAGGAAACCAGCATTCCATTCGACAGCGATCGTCATCGGCGTCGTAGACGACCTTCATCGTCGCGGCGCGCAGCTCATTCGGCGACACCTTTGCAAATCACACGTTGGGAACCTTATTAGCATTACCGATTTGGAATCTACAGGAACAGTGTGCAAGAGACATCATGTCGGGACTATTCTATCCATTATTTATCAGAAATATATAACATGACAAATAAAATTGTGTTGATACTATGGACGAGTGTTTTTGTTTGCCTAGTTTTTATTATCGTCAAGGTACTCCTGACTGTTTCCATTTAAGTGACAACACTTATTATGTCAATGTGTCACTGTGGTTGGCGTTCAATTAGGATAAATTACCACAGACCGTCGGTCCGGCGACGATTCAGGTAAATGGATGAACTAACCTCGTGTCCATACTTTACGCAAATGATGAAAGGGACTGGGATGCACGGTACTTATACTACTGATACTAGGAACAAAATGACACAAGTTAAGGTTTGTACATTTTATTCGTGTACATCACAAACGTATTTACAGATCATCTTAAATAAGTGCAAATCTTAGACTAGCCACTTACATGTATCAAACTTGGATCAACGAGTTGCAAGAACCAAACTTAGACGTTGTTAGTATATACATACGTGTGTGATATCATACACGAAACTGTATTTTATTAACTGAAGACAAGTGCTTGATGTGACATGACTTACGGGTGAATTAATACCGCGGCAGAGGTCGTGAGCTTACAGGTCATTACGACCATGCCATTGGCTCGTATGGGTCGACTTACAGGTGAATTAACACCGCACCATAGGCTCGAACGATGATAACGATGATGATACTTGCTTGTTAATGAAACACGGTATATGCATGCTATTTCAACCATGCCATCAGTTATATGATAACAACCTAGTAGTCAATAGCGAAACAGTACTGAAAGTAAACATAGTGCCGAAACACACACCTTATCTCAATTGTTTAAACTAATGAAATACACGACAATCGTTTGCTACTAGATCAGTGCCGAAACCGTTCACGAAAGTCTTCATCGAGAAGCCACGACAGTGATACATGAGATAAGCGAAAAAGTATTGATCGCAAACGTTAGACATAGTACTTTGAAGTGTCTTGGAATTATGAGTCCGTTCTACACAATGTTCATTAATGAATCTACGGAACGCAACGTGTCGCGTTAGCAACCCGTACGAGCAGAAGTATTCATCGTGTCCGTTACTATTCAGGTACAGCGTTATAATATGTTCGCCTCATCTCGAGTGTTACGTTCAGGTAGATATACGTAGAAAGTGTCACTATTATAAAACCTTGTAAACCTTAACAACTATATTCAAATCGACTCCGTATGATACACAGTTACTATTAGACAGTATGCTACACTCTGTGTTTATCTATTTTATTGATGACACGACTTCTGCAACGATTGAAGTATACAATATACTTCGTATATATTTCATCAGTGGTCACTTAAAAAGAAAAAAGAACACCACGGTGATGATGCAACAATGACATGTGTGTATGTGTGTCGATACACTCTTTAACAATTGACAAATAGGTGTCGATAAACACACTAGTTCATCACTGCTACATTAAGACCAGATATTACACGGCTATCTCACGAGTGTACCGAACAGTAAATGTGAAATGTACACTCTTTAATAATCGACAAGTAGGAGTCAGTGGTCAATAAACATCATACCTGATCACGGTTACACCAAGACTGAATGTTACACCAAGACTAAATGTTACACCAATACCGAATGATACACGGGGAGGGTAGCTCACGAGAAGATTTACTGGCATGTCTATTATACCAGACACGGAGAGGTAGAGACTCCATCGGCTTGTACTGGTCGTTTGGAATAAAAATATGTTAGTGCAGAACGTTCTTGAATATATGTAAAAACTGAAGCATTCTTCACCCGAAACCCTCGATTTTTTCCGATACCACTCTCTTTGGTTTTTAGTACATTCAAAAATGTGTCTGTCAATTTCGTTGTATCTCTTATTTAGACCTATCGTGCTGAATTTATCCGTATCACCAAAACAATAATATGTTTTGCTGCACAACCCGATAAAACCTCTACCTTCGTATTCGACATTGAATAGACCAGGTGTCCTTTTGTTGTGATGCACACGCGCAATACAACACGATTCCGAAGGGACCCATTCTTTCCCTTCCATCCGACAAGTAACATAATCGGACGCGTGCGCTTCACAACAAACAGCAGGAAACCACCGGGACAAGTTTGTAAAGTATTCTTGTCATTTACCAGTGGTAACACAATCGTCTAAACAAGAAAAAGCTAGACTTAAATAGTGTTAAGACCGTGAATATAAACACAATAAAGACGATAACAAACAACAGTGTGAGTGATAAATGGCAAACTGTATTTATATTATTTCCGTCGTCGATCCCAGTGAACGAAACTGTATGTTTAGTGTCCCTACAGTATACCCCGCGCCAGTCACGACAGTAGCGTTTTAGACAATGTCTCTGAATCGAATCGGCGGACGCACTGTTCTGTTAGACCGCCGCACGACCAAGTCTTCCACACGACCGTCGTTCCTGTCGCCGTTTGCTGTGTCGACGACGTCGGTGGTCGGTTCACAACGATCCGTCTCGTCCTCGTAGAAAGGTCGTAGTCTGTCCATTGAGACAGTATCCTCGCGATTCTCCATCTGCAGACGGAAGCACTTGCCCCAGCGGCGCAAAACCCGAAATGGGCCCGTGTACTTCGGAACGAGTGACGGTTGCACCTTGTCTGCGCGCATTAACACTCGCGTCGCCGTCCACAGATCGTGCGGAACATGTGAGCGACCTCGCCGTTTTCCATGCCACGGATTTTCGTTGAATGTCTGAGCCGCCATAGCAGATAACAACTCTTTGCCGAAAGAGGAGGTGTCATCGATACTAGCTCGCTGTACAACCAGCTGGTATGATAGTGCAGGTTGCTGACCAGTGACTAGGATGGACGGAGAAACACCAGTGTCGAGGTTAGCTGCCGCTCTCAATCCAAGCATCACCCACGGGAGTTCTGCTAGCCAATTCATTCGTCCGAGAAGACGGGCACGAAGAGAGTTCTTCAAACAACGATGCATACGTTCAATTTTCCCATTGTGCTGGGGATAGTAACTTGTAGTTGGGTCTCGTGCAATTCCCATCAGGCTGCAAACCTCCAACCACAAGTCTGACACGAACTGGGGCCCGCGGTCGGATGTGATGACATCTGGCACGCCCCACCTGGAGAGCCACTCACGCACTAGCACCGTTGCACATGCTTTAGCGTTTGCTGCGTCACCGTGCATCGTCATGGGGTAAGCCTCTGGCCAGCCTGTCCATCTGTCGATGATAGTCAGCAAAGTGTTCTTGCCTTCACACGCTGGGTTTAGTTGACCAACTATATCGATGTGAATATGGCTGAATCGTTTAGTAGGCGCAGGCAATCGTTCCAGTGGCATTTTCGTATGCACGTGAATCTTGGCTTTCTGGCAAGATTCACACGATTTCGTCCATTTCGCGACATCCCTGCTGATACCTTGTCACCAATAGGAACGCTTGATGAGGATCAGTCCGGCCTTGAAACCTGGGTGTGCGAGACGATGGAGATTGTCAAACACAATGCGCTGTAGCGTGGTCGGAACGAGAATGCGCGCGGGCGTAGCGCTGATGTCCGCCCACACACTAGTGACGTGCTCACATTCGACCAAGGCTGGTCTGAACCTGGATGCCGAAGAACGATGATGAGCAATCAAGTTCTGCAATGGCTGATCGCGTTCTTGTACAGACCGGATATCTGAAGGTGAAGGCAAGGCGACGAGTTGTGCTGGTGGTGGTGTGAAAATCGCACAAGACGCTTGCACTGACGCAGTACGGTTATCAGCGTCTGAGAACTCATGACGAGTGGAGGGTGAAGACGAAGTTGACACCTCTGATGAAGCCGGTGTTGTCACGCAGTCTGCCAATGACGTGTTGGCAACATAGAGTGACGGCGTTGCTGGAACAAATACCGGAGCCCGTAGCTGCTTCCTATGCATGTCTCGCTGATGTTTGAGTCGCTGTACGAACATATGATCAACGAGCACGTCTTCCTGTATCGCATGACGCGATCCTTCTGTCAATAAGGTATCTGCATGGCACAGATCATCCTGCTGCGACGACCAGATGCCGATGGCGTTCTGCCTTCTTGGTAACGGAACCAACAAGAGGCTTGTGGTCCGTCCGAACGATGATAGGCTGACCTTCGAGGTACGAACGGAACTTGTCTACCGAATATGACACAGCGAGCAGTTCTCGGTCCGTGGCCGAGTAGTTGCGCTGTGCTTTGTTAAGTTGCCTACTCCAGAAGTTGAACAAGAGCAGCCCCAACCGCGATGTTGGACGCATCACACCAAATCTCGGTCGGCGCGTCTAGCAGAGGGTGGACAAGTAGAGTGGCGGTAGCGATCGCGGCTTTCACGTCCGCAAACGCGCGGTCATGTTCCGGCCGCCACGCCTCTTCGAAATCCTTCTGGCGGTTGACGCTCTTCAATCGTGAAAGCGATGCCATTTTCCTGGATGCATGCGGCACGAAGCGATGGATAAATGCACAGATTCCCTAGAAGCGTTCCAACTCTTTTGGGGTCGTTGGCACCGGAAACCGTCTGATGGCCTCTACTCGCTCCGGGGGAATTGCAATGCCTTATGAGTCTACCACGTGACAAAGAAACGTAAGTGATGCACGTCCAAGTTGACACTTGTCCCGGTTCAGCAGTAACCCCGTCTCCTTTAGACGCAGGAAGAGTCGTCTCAGATCCCTCACATGTTCCTCTCTGTTCGAGCTGCCTACGATCAGATCATCCATATAAACAAAGTGTGCGAATGGCAAATCGCTAAGCAACTGATGTACATTGCGCCGCGTTTTTCAGACCGTATGGCATGCGGAGGAACTGGAAGAGACCGAGCGTAGTGATGATCGCTGTTTTTTCCTGGGACGACTCATCGACGCACACTTGCTGAAACGCTTGTTTCAGATCAACCTTGCTGAACACTGTGCAACCCGCGAGTCGTTCGTTGAAGGTAGACAGTGCAGGGAGCGGATATCTATCGAGTTTGGTCATGGCATTCAGACGACGGAAGTCTCCACATACTCGCCAGGAGCCATCTGACTTCTTAACTGCGTGGATAGGTGAAGCCCAGTTGGATTCACACCGTTGGATTATTTCCTGTCTTTCCCACTGACGAAGTTGCTGTTCCACCTGCGTCTTTTTGTCGCCGTGAAGTTTCCGGCACGGTGTGTAAACAGGTGAGCCGTCAGTGACGATGTGAAGCGGCGTAGTCATGGTGACTAGTTTACTCAAACTGGGCTCGGTGACTTCGGGGAACTCTGCCCACAGAAATTCAAAGTCTTCTCCAGCAGCCGTGTGCTTGAGTTCTTCACTCTAGCATAGGGCCGGGTGTGGCCTACTCGTGGCAGGAATCAGCGAAAAAACAGATGATGTTTTTGAGTCGGTCAGAAACTCTTCCATCGTATAGCGATCAGTGAGACAACGCCTGTATGGGTCGATGATGCAGCGTTTCCCGTCTCCATCTTGCAAGAAGTCCATGCCGAGAATAGGGTGGACGACGTCAGCCACAATCATGTCATATGAACATGGGAGGCCAAGGAAGATGAAGTGAGCACTGCGTCGGCCAAAAGTACGGAGGATTTGTCCGTTTGCAGCTGACAGGTTGTGCTCGGTTGGACTGGGAGAGCGTTTCTCCTCAGGAGTCGGCGATAAAACTGATACTGCCGAGCCACAGTCCATTAAGAAACCCGCTACGAAGAGGAGTCGTTTGTTGAGTGAGGCGGGCGAGCCAGTCACGACGCCGATTACTGACCGCCCGTGGCGTTTCCCGAGCGCGCACTGTTTCCCTTTGGCAAGTCAGGACAATGTCGCGGGCAAGGCGGTCCACAGCAGAAATTTGCCTGATCGCCGAACTTCTGATGATACCAGCAGTGTACAATGTTCGATTTCAATCTGACTGCTTCGCGTGATTTCGACTTTCTGTCATCATTGTGTTTGTCACTCCCACGATTTCGGAATAATGCGCTGACAGCCGAAACGTCGCACGCGTAGACAGCGGTGACGAGTTCAGGCGACGTCACGTTGACGTTAGACACTGTTGCGGGATGTAGCGTGACATAGAGTGCCTCCGCCTTGCGCAACAACTCCTCCATGAGCAGTGGTGGCGATGGCTTCTCAAGCGTTGTTCGTAGCGAGGACGGAAGGCGTCGCAGGTGTGCTCAACGTCCGACGTCTTCCCGCGTCCAATCACCACCCGCGTGCCTGAAGCGAGCCATCCACTGTGAAGGCTTCTCGTCGGCCTCCATGCCGCCTATGGCGAGGGCACGTGTGAGCCGCTGGTGGACGGTCAGCTCGAAACGTTGGACGAAGAGCGACTTCGCCGGTTCAAAAACATCGGCGGGACGCTCGCTGCCCAGCATCGTCAAATCCCGCACCACGTACGCCTCTTCCTCTGTTAACAGAGTTGTTAGTGCAGCAAACGTGTTGATTTGCGACGTAATGCCTTGTGATTGAAACACATCTTCCAGCTGCGCGAACCACAAGCGACAGTCGTCGTGAGTCATTGGTCGGAATGACACTTTCTGCCCTCGTGACGGGATGGAGACAGTAGACGCCTCGGTCGAGGTGGTCGAAGGCTGAGGCTGGTGGCTGTCGACTTAGCATCCCGCCTCAAACAGCATGTCTTCTGCAGTCGTTACATACTCTTCGGAATCTAGAATGTCCTCGCTGACGGTGCGCGAGGTGGCCGGTTTGTCCGTCAGCAATGCGTTCGCCTCCGCAGCCTCTAATAATGGCGCCAAATGTCGATCGACTTCGCAAAACGCATGCAACGCGCTGCGCATATCAGCACGCAGATCTTTCACCGTCTGATGTGCATTGTCGTTGGTTTTCACTTTATTAAATCTGTTCACAATATTCGTGATTCGTCCCTTTGCCGTCGAACTACGCACGATAATGGTCTGGAGGCGCTCAGTCATAGTGGAAGACGTTTAGTGTGACAAAACCCGCTAGATGGCGAAATGTCAGCGTTCTACTTCTACTTAGCACTAACCAATTTCACGGAAGCTGCATTTTATCACTGTCTATTGTGCTATTGTTGCGTTTGATTGAGCACAGAATGTATCTTGATCTCAACTAAGTCTCTAGAATAATCACGTCAGGGTCACCATTGTTAAGACCGTGAATATAAGCACAATAAAGACGATAACAAACAACAGTGTGAGTGATAAATGACAAACTGTATTTCTCTAGTTTCCGTCGTCGATCCCAGTGAACGAAACTGTATGTTTAGTGTCCCTACAATATGCGGGATCCGTATCCATCTCGCAATATTGGAAGAGAGGGCGCTCTACGTAATAATCTATGAAATCGTAATAAAATTCCAGTATTCTCAACTTCGCATACTGGTAAACCATAAAACCGATTTGAAGAGGGAGATCGTATTTAATGAATTTCTTGTTCATTGTTAGTTGGTACACGGATTCCGTAATTTGGTCTAGCTGGCGAAAAGGATGATTGCTAATTCCTTGGCTCGCCGTTTTACTATTACAAAAGATAATATTTCTGAAGAGATCCTTATCAGTGATACATTTTCCATAGGCATTATTCCCAAGAAGTTTAATCGTATCACCGATAATGGCCTTGTCCGGGTGCACGTCACCTTCGCGGCGTGCTTCGAGACGGCACTGGCGAAATGCTTGAAACACGGACTAGGTTCGTATTCTAAAACTTAATAAACGTGAGATACGATCAGTCCTTGTTTCAAATACCATTTTAACAAAGGTGTACCTAAAATAATTTGTTTACCAGAATACGAATGGATCAGTGTACGCCGAGGAGTAGATCATAGATTGTGCTCTTCAGCGTAAGCTGGCATATAGGGACCGATGTCATCACGGGTAATGTCAATGTTTTTGAAAATGGGTTACATTTCACCAAAATATTATCTTAAATCGTCGGGTACCGAAATGTCGTACTCTACCATGCCAAATAGGCGACCTTCAACTACATTTTGCAAAACTTTATCTTGGGTCATTTTCCACTTCAAGTTACGGTGAGGACATTTTGAATTTAGAAAATGTCTTACTTCGGAATTTTTCCGAATTTCTTTCCATTGACATTCCCACATTTCGACGACCTCGGCATATTTACGCAAATACGTAGTGTTCTTTTTAGTTTCCGATAAGAGATCGGCCATAGACTTCCCGTAGATAGAGTTGGTGTGCTCCACTTTACAAGGACAACCGTGAAAATAGCAACCGTGAAATTGATAAATGGTGCGAGTCTGGGCACACCATCCGTTAACGGGAAGTTTACGATCCCCAATGCTTTTCTCTTCTCCGTTAAACTGATGCCTTGTCGTTGTAATCTTCTCGTGAGCTACCCACTCTAGCCATTCAAAAGCCATTTTTCCGTAAACACGTGGTGTTTTAGATCTAAAATTATTTTCTCGGCTACGACGCGTATAACATCCGGTAGGCATATATTGTGAAAGAGCCCAAAGTTATAATGCATTCGCATCGTAGCCGACAATGGAACGAGAGGGGCGAGCTGAGTCACCCCTTTCCGATTCAGGAAGCCGTGTAACGTCGACTTCGTGATGGCGGTGATATATTATAGACTACGATGGCTTTTTAACATATCGTTTAAATCCGAATCCTTTTGATTAAACAGACTGAAATAAATATCACGTGGTAATGTGTCAAACATAAATTTAATGGTTAGACCGGGAACGCTAATACCATCTTTAAACATGTCAATGTGGCGCAATTTGTAAAAAGAGAACTGTTTTTTTATAGCTTCAAGGAAAGGAACGACATCTCTATTGTTGTTCCAAATGAGAAAATCACGAAAAGTGTTCATATCGTGATCGCGCCAAATTTGTTCGCAGTACGCGTAATGTTCGTCAGAAATATCTTCGTTTTTGAAATCGCTGTGAAAATCTTCCTTTTTGAGGAAGGGATTCACAGTCGAGTTTACTTAACTAAGTCACCCATTCGTAGGGAAAGTATCCTTTAGTTTGTACACATCCGTAAGCTTTCAGAAATGTATCGTAACTAAAACCAGGGGCCAAATAATTTATGATGTCCAAAAATTTCAAAGTCGCTGTTTTTAAACATATCAAATTAGTATGACGCATTACCATGAACATGGAGTTTTTAGATTTCTTATTAGATTCGTTCTCGTCACCTACGTCGGTTGTCAGGAAGTGTGGTGTGATATATTTTTTAATGACGTTCAAATCGTATTTTCCGGAATTAAAGCCAATGACGGGTAGTTCTTCAAGAAAGCCGTGAAGCATACCAATTAATTTTTTTATTTGTTCTTCTGGGATAATAGGTAAAGGTGACCCGTCATCTAGAATTTCGTCTAAGTCAGGTTCGAGCATTCTAGCCTCTGGTGATTGAATATCTTTTAGTATTTACCGGTAAGTTGGCCGTATCAAAATAAGATTCAAAATCAAAGGTGTCCCGAAACGGATAATACCGGTATTTTTCTTGGACGTGTATACTCAATTAATCAAGTTTCTGAAAAATTGTTTCCTGAACATGAAATATACCACCAGGGAAAATTCTCTTGACCTCGACTTCGCAACCTTGTTGGTGTCTTTTTAAGTACTTTAGGGTATGCCAAAGTTTGTCACATTTGATACATTTGAAAGATCGTGTGTATGTTTTAATATCGTGGATATAAGAAAATGTGTTTCGAAAAGATTCAAATTTAAAGTATCGGGGAATTTACAAATTGAACGTCTCAGTAAATGACACGCTACCAAGTTCTCGTCGTCGTCGTCGTGATGATCGAGTAATTCATAAACAACAATATTGATTTGGAAAAGCTTCTCAATGTCACACAGGTCACTTAACTTAAAGCCAGGGAAATGCTTCATAGATGGGGCATCGTTTATAGCCTCATGGTACATGTTGTATAACGCGGCAACATGAGGTTAGAGATTATGTATATCAGCTCCCCGACTTAGCGCTAGAGCACGGAAAAAACAAAGATTACCTTTATAAGGAGGACTGCCGTGTCGTGGCAAGTCACAGGACAACGAATTTAAACCTTTATTTGTGAGAATATACTCTGGAAGCACTACACTACCAGTACCTATAGGGTGATCAGGTATGATCTTTATGTAAAATTAACATTTGTTACCAAACGACATATCCACTGAGAATCGGGCCTCTGCATAATAGCCCAACTTAAAATATATTTTTCTTCTAACGAATTTAAAAACGACTGAAACTCATCGGCATTAGTAACTAAAGGGGGTGCGTCCAGAAACCTTCCAGAAATATTTTTTGAAGAACGAAAATAACGATGTTCTTTCGTTTTCTGGTTATATAAAATAAACCCAAAGCTTAAGTTAATTTTGAAGGCGGTAGTCTGTTCGTTAAAAATGTTCCACAATGTTGGATGTAACGAGGTTATGACAGTATCTGTTAATCGAATGTTGTAGGATCCCTGGACGGGCCCCCTACGATAACGAATTGTCGACCACTGACTCCTATAAAAATTAAACAAATTATCCGGTACAAAATCTATCACCGGAGGTGGTACAACTGAATCTTGTTGCAATGAAGAAACTGCAGGTGGCGACGAACAGGTTGTAGGAGACGGCCTTTTCGGTGATGGAGCCGTCGGTGACTGGCGGCGTTTTGTGACGCAGCGATGCGCTCCTTTTCTTGGTGCTGAAATAAATACAAGTTGATTGTTAATCATGGTATACAAAACATAAAGAGATAATGGGCTTTGTAGCAGCACCTGAAAATAAATACAAGTGGCCTTTTAATAATGGTATACAAAACATAAAGAGACGACATTTGTAGCAGCATCTGAAAACATTTAAACAACAACATGATCAATTTACCATTACCTCTTTAATATTCACCTGCCGTCGCTGTTGTTTGTGTTGCTTTCTTTGACTCCACCCCTGCTTTACGTGACGGTGCCAATCCCTTCTCCGCGTGAATGTGCTGCCACACATGCAACAGGTGAAGTGTGGCAGCACATCCATTCGGTTGGTTGATAACGGAGGCGCAGGCGTGATGGCCAGTGGTGTCTCGGTGCCTGTCGGGACCGCCGGCGCTGTCCCAGTAGCTGTCGGGGTCGGTAGTGTGCCAGCAGCTGTCGAGGCCGGGGCCGGGGCTGTCCCAGTAGCTATCGGGGTCGGTAGTGTGCCAGCAGCTGTCGGGGCCGGGACTGTCCCAGTAGCTGCCAGGGTCGGTAGTGTGTCGGCAGCTGTCGGGGCCGGGGCTGTCCCAGTGGCTGTTGGGACCGGTTGTCTCTTTGGGGGCAAAGGCCCGTTGATGAATTTCTACAAGAATAATTAAATATTACAGACTCTATGATAGGGAAAACACGTGACGAAACGAAAGGTGACCACAAGTCGATAGGAAGATGATAAATATATACGGAAGCAATGTCTCGATAGGAATAGGATGAGAGCAGGTATGTTGACAGGAAGTATGTATGAGCCGTCATTTTATTGGAGGTAAATATACAAAGGGACGCCATTTTGACGGAAGTAAACAATATACAGGGACTAGATTTTAGTGGAAGTAAACATACACAGGGACGTCGTTTTTGACGGAAGTAAACAATATACAGGGACGTCGTTTTTTTCAGAAGAAGCACGAATTTAAACACTACAGTACGAAAAAAGATAAAAAAAACGATCTAATATCAGTTTGAACAATAAACGACGAATTTGTAGAGTTGACCACTAATATAGTAAAGTAGAAAAATAGTATTAGCTATGTTGGTATTAGGATTGTTGCAAACTGGCGACCAAATACTGCGTCTTATTATAACACCACATTTTAGTTACGCCAACATATAAAAATACCCGGATGTTGAATGACGCTACTGAAACGGTGAAACTACAATAACATAATACAAGATACACACTCACGGATACTGGATTGTTAGGAAATACATAGTCATATGGAGCTGCCTTTTTAGCAGGCATGTGTGGGAAAGCATGGTTTTAGAGGGAAGTAAACATGGACGTGGACGCTGTTTTAACGGAAGTAAACATAGACGTGGACGCCATTTTAACAGAAGTAAACAAAACACAGGGACGTCATTTTAGGAGAAAGTGTATAGTAACGCAATATAAAGTTTAACTCACCACCAGCGCGTCCAGCTCGGCCTCCTCAGCCGTCCTTTTTAGGCGGCCACATCTACCGCGGGCGACGTGGCGCTTCGAATGATCACGCCGTGTGAAATTAGTCTTATATACTGGGCACTGAAAGCTTGCCCGGGAGGGGGGAGGTCCCGTAGGGATCTCACAGTCGACGTTCTAAATGAACGAAGGATTGTTATTAGACGTTTTCATCAGTGTCTTAATGCTAGATGATTACACACACGAAAAATAGTACAACGGAAATATAATAATAATAATATTAATAAAAACTTACCACCCGGGATGGTGGTTGCGCGGGTGCCGGGGTTGGTTCCGACGAGGCCGTCGTTGGTAGCGGGGGAAAAGGCATCCCCGTAGGTTATGGGACTCAATCCCGCCACGGTATGAACAATGGCCTGCGCCTTCTGGCCGCCTCTACATACGAAAATCCAAGTCGCGTGAAGTTTGCCATGTCGAATGACGAATGACAAGCAAATCGTCTCCACGGCCTTATATAGGAGCACTTTCAACATAAAGGTCACGTGGGCGTGCCGAAAGATCACGGATTGTAGAAAATTCAAGAGCACGGACTGCAGGGTAGAATGTACACACGCGGACTGCAGAGTAGTTACTTAGTTCACAACTTATCTAACATGGGTGCTTTCAGTTGATGATGATATATCCACCAGGAGTAAGCACTCGACAAAAACAAGACACACAAATTTAAGCAGCAATCAACATTTAGTTCACAACTTATCCGCCAGGTGACAACACTTCTAGTTCATGTCCTATCAGCCAGGGAAAATTTAGTTCACGAAAAGTCCGCCAGGTGGCGCTACTGGGCAAACTAAGAAGCACGAAATTTGGCAGTACTGAACTTTGGCCCATATACTTAGTTCATAAAAATATCGATAGATGGCGCAGTTTTAATTCACGACCTATCCGCCATGTGGCGCCACTTGATATTTGCCTTTGACCTACATCCGGGTACTTGACCTTGACATTTGACCTTGACCTACATCCTGGTACTTGATCTTGACATTTGACCTTGACCTACATCCGGGTACTTTTGTACTTGCACAACTTATTGCGTTCGACGAGTCGGCATTTTGAGAAGAGAATAGATATGAATAAGATTTGTTTTCCACACACACGCACACACACAAACACGCACACACGCACGTACACACACATAAATTTATATACACACAAACACATATACACAAACACACACACATACACACACATACACTGACAGACACTGTCACACTCACTCACACACACACAAGCACACACAAACACACACTCACATACACAAACACTCACATACACTCACACATTCACATACACAAAACACACACATACACACACACATACACACACACACATACACTCACACACACCACATACAAACACAAAACACACACACGCACACACGCACACACGAACACACCCATACACACACCCAAACACATGCACTCATACACTCACACAAACATCACACACAAACACACACACACACACACACCCACAAGCACACACATGCATATAATGTAGGTGTAGGCGCGTATGCGTGTGCGTGTGCGTGTGTGAGTTCGTGTGTTTATAAACCGCAGACAACACGGTCTTCGTAATATTATGGTTTGGTACGATTTGATTTGGTGCTTATACGTCAGGTGCCGTGCTAGTTTTCACTATGCGATGACCTAAGATATGTGTTTGCTTACATCTACGTTGTAAAAGTCACTGAACAGGTATTTGGTGTAATTAAAATATTGATAGATTATAAGATTATATTGAAAATTACATTGAACATTTCAAAGACAAATTCTTTATTTCCACACAAAATTTTATTCAGCAATATTACATCTAAACACATGTAATATCAATAATAAAGTAATATAAATTAATATAGTCATAATTTACCACAAAACCAACAAACGGAATTAAGTAACAAACGGCACAAATCATACTAAAATTCCTTTAAAATGTAATTTAAACACCCTCAACAATACAAAATCTACAACAAACACGGCACTACTTTTAAACATGATTCGGTACACTAGTTAATATATTTGATATTTGTAATAACCTACAAAAAACAAGCAAACTATTATGAATAATATATGCTTATAACTATTCGGTAATCGTCTAGAACAAAACACGTTCATCGTAACAATTCCATAAAAAGTATTCATTATATGCATGATATCCTACAGATATTGTAGTAATACATTCAAAAAATTGCAACTAAACAACAAACCACAACATTATCTTTAAACATCATTGGCAACTTACGTGATACACTAATACATAGTATATACTATTGCTTAATTGCTCCACCAAGTCGCGTCCATATCTCCAGATTAGCTAGGCATTATCACATTGTAGACTCGCTTGCAAGTTCTCACAAGTAAGGACTCTTTCGTGACGTTTAGTTGTTTCGAGGATGAGTTTTCGTCTTCGTCTTCGTCTGGAACAGAGAATAAACGTCTACATCAAGCAGTGCTATATCATTATGTTTGACATTGTGATATCATAGCAATCAACTGGAACATCGCAGTAGAAACCCATACATTAGAATATGGAAACAATTGCTCTGACAAAGAAACAAGAGAAGAAGTTATAGGTAGCAGAGATCAACAGAGTTCGCAAAATACGTAAAGTACCAGGAAACGATAACACGAATATAGGGAAATTATGCAAAGGTACTGAAATTAAGATTCGCCTGATCACTGAGGTAGTTTGCAGAAGAAACCGAAAGGGCAGGGTGGTAGAAGGAGAAGGGAAAAATATAAATTAAAATGGGGAGATAGCGAAGAGGTATTTGAAAACGTGAACAGTAGACAGCAAGATAGCGAATGGTCGATGATAGAAATAGATGACTTGTTTCGAGCGAGGATCAGACAAACAGATAAGGCAATCACCCCGCAGGGGAAGAAAGCTGTTGTGTAATTGTATGCCAGTGAATATCACCATCAAACATTTGCATAATTCAAGAAACATTTAATTGGCAGAACAACTGAAAATACACATGTGGTCACTTCCACAAAACAATATGGCAGACACTGTAGAACAATTGGTCAGAGTCTGGTCAATGGTCACTAGAGGGTCAATAATAACAATGAGTGCCACTGACACACAATAGCATGGACTGCAATGTCAGTTAACACAACATATAGTTCATATAGCATGGAATGAGAAACATGACAGTCCTCCCTTCCAGATTGTTCGTTGCTCATTCCTCAATGAGCCTCTTCGGCGGAATACCAAAATTAACGCGGGTCAAACGACGAGGTATCACGGGCTGATCAACAGGGACAGGTGGTTCATCGTTCATGGCTTCGTCAGGCAGGTGTTCGTCAATTTCGGGAATAGAAAAGTCGGAAACACCGTTGTCTTATTCCTGCTGATCCGTCTTTGTAGAACGTTCAGGCGCGAGTGCAGCAGAACGCTTCAGACTGCGTCGGCGGTTCGTTGTTGGAACGGACCGCGACTTCAGCTAAACTTCGTGTCGGCGGCAATGTCCATCAGGTCCTTGGACAATGAACATTTTCTTTCCAATATGACCAGTCACTTTTCCAGCCACCTATTTTGGACGATTTTTGTGAAATCTCTGTAATGGACATATGCACCGATTGAGAATTTCGGCTTGGCTGGCAATGTTGATTTCTTCTGTGTTTTCACTTTGTGCACAGGTGGTTGTAGAACGGAGAGAGAAGACCGCAGCTGGTGTCCGAGCATCAGTTCAGCTGGAGTACGACCAGTCGTGCAATTTTGAGTGACACGGTATTGTTGGAGGAATTCTCGCAATGCCAGATGTCTTCCTCTCCCCTCTGACAGCTCGTTTCATGGCCTGTTTGAAAATGCCAACAAGCCGTTCAACTAATTGTTATTATTGGACCATCAGGTGAAATGACTGAGCAGTCTGATGTGTGATCGTGTGTGCATCGCACCAGTCAGCGAACGTCTTTGAGGCGAACTGCGGGCCATTGTCGGATACAATTGTCTCAGGCAGGCAGGCCCCAGATAGCAAACAAGTCATCGAGCGCGGACGTAGTAGTCTCAGATGTCGGATACTTGTTTAATTTAAGAATGTGCGGCCATTTCGAGTGGACATCCGTCACAACCAACCACATGTCATCTAGGAACGGACCGGCAAAATCAATGTGATTGCGTTGCCGTGGACGGTCCGGAAAGGGCCAGGCAGACAGATTTTCAGGTTGATTTGGGCCTGTTTCGGCACAAGCTGTGCAGTCCTTGCAGTGGACGGCGATGTCGACCTCGATATTAGGCCACCACACATGCATGCGTGCGAGCGACTTTATGCGCACTATTCCAATATGCGTCAAGTGCAGCATGTTGACGACCCTAGCATAAAGTGCAGTCGGAATGATGACTCGGAAGTCGCGTAGAAGGACACCATCCTTCGATGTGATCTCCGTCTGGGCGTTCATGTAAGTACGAACTTTGTCCTTATCCTGATTATGCGGCCACGTGGATGGCCACCCATTTGCAACGAAATCTAGCACCTTTGCCATAATCGGGTCCTTTCTGGTGTAGTCGGGGACGGTTTTCGCAGAGAGCGGCAAATTGAGAATGACCTGCAAGTCGAGCAAGTTCACTTCATTGTCGATTTCGACTATGCTCTCCTCTTTGTCGAAACTCGGATCGGGACCAATGGGCAGGCGAGACAAAGCATCTGCGTTGGCGTGATCAGGAGACTGTCTGTAGACGATGTGGTAATCGTAGCCCATTATTATCAGTGCCCATCGCTGCAGTCGCTGTAGCGTCATCACTGGTAAACTCTTCTCTGGACTGAAGATGGTCAGCAGAGGTTTGTGATCTGTGGTGAGCTGGAAATGGCGACCACTGAGGTACTGATGGAATTTCCTCACACCGAAAATTGTTGACATTGCCACCTTCTCCACCTGGCTGTAATTCTTCTCTGCCGACGTCAGCGTTTTGGAGGCGAAGGCGATCGGTTCCGGTGCACACTGAGAAATAACAGCCCCGATGCCATAAGGCGATGCGTCGGCGGCCAGAGATATTGGCCTAGTTGGATCTTTGTGGACCAAGCGCGTTTTCTGGGCCAGCGTCTCTTTCAGTCGGTTAAATGCCTGGTCGCACTCAGCGGACCAGGCCCATTTGACGTCTAGCCTGCGCAGTCGGTTTAGAGGGGCACAGATGGTAGAGAATGATAGCAAGAACTTTCCGTAATAGTTCAGCTTGCCGATGAAGCTTGTCAGCTGTTTAACGTTCTATGGCGTCGGAAACTTGACGATGGCGTTGACGCGTTCCTCAAACGGCTTGAGACCATCTGCTGAGATCACATGTCCTAGGTATGTGACCTGCTGTCGGAAGAACTCACACTTGTCAAGTCGCAGTTTCATTCCATACTTGTTCAACGCAGAGAGGACCTGCTTGAGGTTTTGCAGGTGTTCTTCCTTCGTCCGTCCTGTGACGATCACATCGTCCAGGTAGGCAGTCACACATGGAATGCCGAAGACCAGATTGTCGACTAACTTCTGGAAAATGGCCGGCGCTGGTGCCGGTCCAAACAACAATCGATTGTACCGGAACAGTCCTTTGTGCGTGTTTATGACGAGTAGTTGCTTAGTGGCGTCATCTAGCTCTACTTGTAGATATGCGTCGGACATGTCAAGCTTTGAAAAGTGCTGTCCTCCTTGCAGCTTGGCGAACAGTTCGTGTACCCTCGAAATGGGGTGCTGATCTACGTGAAGCTGACGATTTACAGTCACTTTATAGTTTCCGCAGATGCGCACTTTTCCGTTCGGCTTCTGCACGACGACAGTGGGCGTCGCCCATTCACTGTGATCGACACGAGTTATGATGCCCAAATCCTAGAGACGATGTAGCTCTTTGTCAACGGTATCCATGCGACTGAATGGTACTGGTCTCGGTTTGTAGAACTTGGGGACGGCATCTCCTTTCAGTAGAAGCCGTGCTTTCACCTTAGTGCAGAGCCCCAAACCGGGCGCGAAGACAGCTGGGTACTGGTCTAGGACCCTCTGTAGGTCGCGATCACACTTTTCGATTACATTGCAGTCAGTGGTGGACGGCAATGCAGTAGCAGTACTGCTGTAGAGCAAGGCATTCACATCAACTTGGAATGCTTTGATCCAGTCAAGCGCGAAAAGTGACGTGCCTGCCTTTCCGACGACGATGAGTGGCAAAGACCGATTGGCCCCATTGCAGGACACAGTGACAGTGCATTGTCCTTTGACTGGAATCGGTTGCTTGCCATAACCGAAAAGTCGGATCGTTGTGCTTCCATATATCCTGGCCAACGAGCGACACAGCAGCCCAAATATCCCCTTCGAAGTGTAAGACGACGTTTGAGATTTGCAGTAATGTCTGCGGTTTATCAACGCGTGTGGAAGTGGAGAGCACCTCAACTGCGATAATCTCTGTACTTTTTTCGACCGTGTGTTAAGCCATTTTCCTTTTCTGGCGGGCTTTTCAGAAGACAGCTTGTATGTTTCCTTTACGATCGCTTCCGTAGCAGACGGCGTCGATGAATGGAAGACTGTGTGGTGATGAGCATGCAAACCACATCGATAACATGCTTTCTGGATTCTTCTGTTAGGTTGACTGTTAACCTTGCCCTTTTCTCCGTGATCAGGTCGCTGTTTAGTTCGGAAGCGTTGCTTCTGGCGAGACGGGTGACTTTGACAAACAGCGTGCACGTCCTGCTGAGGGTGGCCTGTTGTTTGTTCGTGCATTTTGTTCAGCTCTTTACTGTAGTTCTGCCATTTTAGCACACTGTAGTACGTGCGTCAGTGAAGCGTCTGTTTCTTTCAGTATTGCCTGCTGTATAAAAGTGTGCCTACACACTCTTTGGCTTTAGTGCGCAGTTCGGCCAGGAAATCAGTGATGGATTGACCTTCCTGCTGAAACGTGCGGAAGAAGTCGAGACGCGTACCAAGAAAGTTACGCTTTTTGTCGAAATGCAGTTTAAGCGCCGCTTTAACTTCTTCGTAGGAAGCTTCTGTCACTTCCTTAGTCAGTCGATTCTGAAGAAGTGCGAATGTTGCTGGTGACATGGTTGAACACAGAGCAGCGTTTTTCTTTGGGTCTGTTGTGATGTTGTTTGAGTCGAAGTAGAGCTCTGCACGCATCAAGTAGGACGACCATTGCTCTCTATCTGGGTCGAACCGGTCAGACTGGCGTGCCATACTTGAATGACAGTCAGTACACAGACACTCAGACAGTAGGCTATTGTCTGCAGTTCAGAGCCAGTTCAGACATGTACTCACTGAAGCATGTCGACACAGTTTGTAGGTAGTTGAAAACAATCCCACTTGCTGACACCAATATTTTAGAATATGGAAACACTTGCTCTGACAAAGAAACAAGAGAAGAAGTTGTAGGTAGCAGATATCAACAGAGTTCGCAAAATACGTAAAGTACCAGGAAACGATAACACGAATATAGGGAACTTATGCAAAGCTACTGAAATTAAGATTCGCCTGATCACTGAGGTAGTTTGCAGAAGAAACCGAAAGGGCAGGGTGGTAGAAGGATGGGGAGATAGCGAAGAGGTATTTGAAAACGTGAACAGTAGAGAGCGAGAGAGCGAATGGTCGATGATAGAAATAGATGACTTGTTTCGAGCGAGGAACAGACAAACGGATAAGACAATCACCCCGCAGGGGAAGAAAGCTGTTGTGTAATTGTATGCCAGTGAATATCACCATCAAACATTTGCATAATTCAAGAAACATTTAATTGGCAGAACTACTGAAAATACACATGTGGTCACTTCCACAAAACAATATGGCAGACACTGTAGAACAATTGGTCAGAGTCTGGTCAATGGTCACTAGAGGGTGGTCCAATAATAACAATGAGTGCCACTGACACACAATAGCATGGACTGCAATGTCAGCTAACCCAACATATAGTTCATATAGCATGGAATGAGAAACATGACAAATGCTACGACAAAAAGAGGAACACAACGAAAACAATGGACAGTGCATTTGTTTAAGTTATAATTTAACATATTTAAATTAAATATGAAAAAGGACATATTTAATGAACACATGAGTTATATAATCAGATTTCAAAAACACGCAGTATGTTTGATTATATGTGTTAAATACATAGAACAAACGTTCATCAAATAATATATTTTGCATTTAAATATACTTCTTATAAATACACTATTGCTCTATTTGTGCATAGGAATGGTACGATATGTTATATTCAGTCTTGAAACATGTTTTAATGGTAAATAATGATATTCATAAACATAGGACATGGCAAGATGAATAATTGCGTGTAGCGGTTTCAAATATTTCAAAAATAATAGTCATACATGTGTTAACGAATTTGCAAAATAGGACACTCCCCTGTTGTTTAAGACGACGATACAGACCAAGCCACTGGTTAGTAATAAAACCACGCCCAGTCCGGCAACAGCTCCTATTAACAAAGAATAATCAATCACATATTATGGTTATATAACGGTTCAATGCCACATTAACAAGGCATACTTATTCTGGTGACGTTGTTCAAATTTCTGTGACAATGGCAATAGAAATAAAACGTAGCACATAAGATGGGATTTTAAACATCGAGCAGACAATATATCTTGTCACGACGATAGCTAATACTGTCTCCATTTAACCCGGGCGCCCGAGCGGACGTACCGCAGGCGACAAGTGGCTAGAGATACAGTTTTTTAAAACTGCTATAATCCAGGAGTATCTCGGAGATAAATAGGAAAACAGATTGTTATGAATAGTTTAAAAATACCATACTGAACATTATATCAAAAGTCCCCAAGTTTCCTCTGTGTGTGATTGTCACATCAACCTAACATCCTCACACAACTGTGCTTTATCTTCATTCCACGAACGGTTCAAAACGTGTTTTCAGGAAAGGGTATGTACAACATAACAAATATTACTTATTTCATCGTACTTAATGCTATCATAAAATAAGTAACTATTAAAACAATTTGAATACTCATTTATATAAAAGCATGACGTTAGAAGAAACGTTCTCTTCTATTTATGAGGAATTAATAATAATGACTTAATTAACATTTTATAGACAAATGATATTTAAAATTATGAACCTTAATTAATACGACTATTATTACTTTGAAAAATTTAGCATTATTAGATTAGAATTATAACTCAATTGGATAAAATTTATGAAACAATTAATGTATTTATCGACCTTTCTAAGGCTTTTGATACTATTTACCATAACATTTTACTGAGCAAATTAACATACTATGGCCTAAATGGCTCAACTTTGCAGTTTTTCTAAAGTTATTTATAACACAGAAAACAATATATTGAAATTTAACAAATAAATTCATATATCTTACTTATAACAATCGGCGTCCCACAAGATTCAATCCTTGGCTACTGTAATTTATCATTTACATAAATGATATCTCACAAGCTTGTCAATTATTTAATTTCTTCATGTACGCTGATGACACCACATTATCTAGCTCTATAAAATATCTTAACAACAACCCACGCAATACAAGTACAGAATCCTTAATAAATGAAGAACTATGTAAAGTTAACGAACGGCTAAATATGAATCAATTATCTTTAAAAAACAAATCAAAGTACATTATTTTTTATTTGCCTACTAAACGTACGCAGACTCTTACGTTTAAAATATATGATATAACTATTGAAAGAACAGATGAATTTATCTTTCTAGGATTGACATTAGACACTAACCTGAACTGGAAAAAAGACACCGAGAAAACTTCATATACGTTCTCCAAAACAATTGGCATATTACAAAGATTAAAATATGTATTACCTTTAGATGTAAAAGTATTATCTCATATTAATTATTGTATCATTGTTTGGGGATACAAAAGAAATACAATTATGAAAATATAAAAGCCGTGGGAATAATAATCTTAAATAAATACTACTCACACACAGAACCACTTTTTAAAAAGCTTAAACTACTAAAAGTAGGAGCCATATTAAAGATACATAAATTAAAATTATACTTTAAATAAATTCATAATATATTACTTCATTATTGAATTAACTGGCAAATTATTCCAAATGTAAACATACATAATTATAATACTCATGAAAAAAATTATGTACATATTTTTAGAACTAAGCACGAATTTACAATGAAATGTCTCATCTATAGCCAACCACATGTATCTCATTTTATATAAAACATATTTGTTACACAAATATAATGATATATGCTCTCTATAAAATTGCTACACATGTCAACAAAACCATTAAATACTATACATTTGATGCTAGTTTCAGACAACCAGCACCCAAAAAAGTTACATTCTCACATTAAACAATCACTCCCAATAAACATTCATGAGATAGACACCTTATAAAAGGACTATATAAATCATTACATAAATAGGGTGGCTCCTGTGATAGCGACAATTGTGTCTTAATAGGCATTGAATAAGCTACGTGATTACATTCTATGGTACATCAATACCATACCAGGTGTACATGCGCATCTATGTAATTTCCAAGAGTATTTAGAACATATACGTATATGATATACGTATATGTACAATGTTGATAATTGTTGATTTCACTGCTTAAGTGTTGTTAAAAAAATATATTAATTATGTACCAATATGGGTACAAATAAACGTCATAGTATGTTATGTTATGTCAATATAATATTAATTTCGTTCCTAGGCCAGTGATCATGTATGCCACTTTGGTATTCAAATCAAATTAAATCAAATTAAAAATTATTTTGCAACAACAACAACAATATAACAGTATAAATAAAACAACTGTAAAAAGAGTAAAGTCGTGTTGCATGGTCAAATGGCATATTAAATGCCGTCTACCTGTGACCCCATACTTAAACACAAAAACTTTGAAATATATAACTATACATGTATAATTGCATGGAACTAACTGAGGGTCCAACGGAGAAAAAATCGAATTATACAAAATTACTGTTAGTAAACAATTATAAAAGATTTGCCGAATCCAAACATAGATTTTAAAACAAATATATTACATTATTCTACACATCTGGAATTAAGGCAATGCAAGTGGCTATGATAGTTGTGTACATGTTGCCTGCATAAAGAGAACATTTTTGTCTGAATTTGATGTTTTGTATTTTATAATCAAGATTATTCCATAGATTCGTAAAATTAGGTTTAGGTAACCTAGAAAAAAGTGTTCTGGGCTCCTCTGTACCTAAGAGGTTATGTTGTCTAGTAATTCTGGTGTTAATGGCTCATTTTTTTGGCATATATTGTTTAATGTATTTATGCAATGTACTAAAGTGATAGTTATACACGAATAGTGAGACATGGTACTTGTATATATGAGCGATTTAAAGTATATTTTCAGATTTAAAATTCGGATCGGTGTGACTTCTATATCTTTTTGAAATTATTCGTAAAGCACGTTTTTGTAAAATGTATAACTTTCTGATCGTATTTCCATTGACTCCCCGTTAATTGACTTTGAATTAAGGTATAATAAAGACTTTGTAAAGCATTTTGCCCTATATATTTTAGAACTATTTATTGTGATATGTTTATTCCATGCTAAATGTTTTTCAATATACTTATTCCTAAAAATGACCGATTCTTCTTTGTTATCCTTTCCGACATGATAATAATTTATATGTTCATACAATTATTTGCGTTGTTGTTCGGTGGACTAAATATACAAACGTTCTTGTATTTTTAATTTGTATTAACAATTTATTGGCACATAGCCAGTCTTAAAAATATATTAACTCTTGGTTTATGGTGTCAATTAAAGTGGCAGCATGATGATCTGATTGGTATACAGTTGTGTCATCCGCAAAAGATAATAAATTCAACGACGTTCAGTTAATTATGTCATTGATATAAATTAGAAATAAGACTGGTCCAAGTGTGGATCTTTGGAGTGCTCCACTATTATATTTTTGGAGAAGGTTGACTTCTGTATATATCAGCATATTGTTTTAGATAAGTTCAATAACTGGCAAACCATTTAATATTTATTCCCCGAATTCAATCAAATTTAATTTGTAAAAATACCATGGTCAATTAAAAAATCAAGAAACACAGCTAATGTAGGGTATTTTGCTATTGTATCATTTGCATATGCAATATCCTTGAGCAGAGACAGTATTGGGTGAATAGTAGAATGTTTTCAACGAAACCCATACTGATGTTAATATATAATGTAGTTTTTTTCTAAAAGTATTATTAGTCTATTGTAGTTAAATAAAATACAAATTATACCAAATTTATTACTTAAAACATTAGCAAAAACAGCGTATGAATCAACTTCCTAGTCTATTCCACCAATTTTACAAATGTAATAGTGACTTCGTGACCAGAAGTTCCAGACAGGAGAACAATTTATATATACCTAGATGTAATTATAGAACTGGAGAGAACTTCTTGAAAGTACTATAGGCTCGTTTTTGGAATAAACTACCTGTACACGTTAAACATTCGAAAACGCTAAATATTTTTAAGCATAAAGCCAGGAGCTTTATAATTGGCATTAACTAAAGTTTAAATCTAATTATATATTGTAAGAAATTCGCGTGTGAATTCTCTTATATTGGTACAACATCTCTAGCTTTAATTTACGTGAAAGACGTTTAAGTTATGTGGAGGTGCAGTGGTAGGAAGAAGACGAATGGGGTGTGGTGAAATACTGTGAGTCAATATGATTAAGTGCAACTAACAGGAGGAAGAATACATGCCGCATAAAGGCCATAAAACGTTTGCGTAGACACAATGACTGAGAGTAATTAGATAATTTGTGTATGATATGTTACTCGATAATTTATTGTTTGGCATATTTGTTCTTATGTTTGACCGTTGCATGATACGCTGTATGTGAAAAAGAGTTAATTAAGATATCGAAGAAATTACTAAGTTATTCACTCTATATTTGTATTTAAAGATGAACGATCTGCAACGATCTAGTACTTTCGCCAGTGCGACACTTTGTCGATGCAGTAGTTAATACAGACAATAGTGTTTTCCATTGAACATTCATCATGACCATGGGTATGCAAAGTTGCCATCGCAGTCCAGCACGCTTTCTCCGACTGACCCTGACCATGGCAGTTCTGTCACTGTAGACGACCCTTCGGATGTCCCAGTCTCATTATCGCCATCTTCAGACGATTCTGTCTGCAACAGTGAGAAGAGAAACATTGAAGCGAGTGATGCAGAATATGTTGTAGTAGGTGACAGCGATATCACTAATGGTGACTCAAGCGGTTCTTACACTAATGGGAAAGAGAGAAAGTTTGCCATTTGTGAAAAAAACATAATTTTACTTTTCTGCACCTGCTAAAACACCAAACTGCAATAAACCACTTAGCCTAGCATCACAGTGACTGGATTTGCAGTGGTTCTGACCACATAATGTGTTGATGGCCACTCGTTCATGTGGCACTCGCAACCCAAGATTGGTAACATTTATGAGAGTAACTTGTTGACACCAAACGTCCTCTTCCTGACTGGACATTCATTCACTGTATACAATTTGGTCAACCTAATGAACCTATACGCCTTGTCACCCGCCAGTGCTACAGCATACAGCGGGCATGCATACTGCCAGAGATAGAGGACATGTGGACATGCCATTCAGAGGCCATCATGTCAGCTCTGGTCAGACAAAACGTGGTCGCATCAGGCGATGCAAGATATGACAATCCAGGACACAACTCTACATTTGGCATTTACTTCATCATGGACACTGACTGCCAACTCATCATTGCTCAAGAAACTTTTCGGGTCACAGAGGTCAAGAACAGTTACTGGATGGAAGTGGAGGGCTTGAAACGCTGCTTAGACAACCTGACTGACCATGGGGTGAATATTACCAATCTTGCCACTGACAGACATCCCAGCATTAGAAAGACTTTGTTAGAGGACTACCAAGAAACAAAAGTTGTTGTCTGCCAAGAAAGTTGAAGTTGTCCCTTCGATAGGCGCAATTGCCAACCACCTGTGGTATTGCGCATCAGCTTGTGATGGTGATCCCCGCTTGATGAAGGAGATGTGGATCTCGCTCCTCCATCACATCAGGAATTCCCATTCATGGACAGCGGGTGCAGTTGTACTGGTAGTGCAATCATGCAACGTATACACAAAAAGCAGTAAAAACAACACCATGGCTCACTGAAGGTACAGAAGCCTTCATTGTCCAGAAGGCTATAATGGACTGCCGCCTACTGTATAATATAGAGAGCGTTACGAAGTGCGTTAACACTGGTGAACTGGAGAGCTTACATGCCCTCTTCCTCAGGTATGCACCCAACTTCAGCCGTCAAGGCATCATAGCCCAACTCCACTTGGCCACCATTGACCAAAACACAAATACAAGGTAAGGCTTGTGATATCATTCATCAATAGTGTTTACATTTGATGTTACAAAATAATGTATCAGTTGCTTGACAAAGCTGCACACTTTAGAAATCCAGCAGTGCATTAGGAAATAAACTGAAATGGCTGAAAATCCCTGCCTGTACTCAATAGCAAAACAATGTTAGGAATACGGTTTCGAAAATACAATCTCACTGCACAAGAGTGTGCATGCAAACAACAGATAAAATAATTATAATTGAGGACATCTGTTTACTGTTACTTGAATTGTTTAATTATATATAAATCGAATTGGAATGGTATGTTTTGGAATTGCTTACTGAAATACAGTGTATAAACTTATGCATATATAATATAATAAATATAAACATCATTATATATACATTATATATATATATATATATATATATATGATTCAATAATAAATATTTGAATGTATTGTGGAATTCATTGGAAGTTGAAATTGAAAATGATGGCAGAATTAGGAACCGATTAAAAAATGACATTAGCCGTTTGATTTCAAGAGAGAGAGAGAGCATACAAGCAAGCTGTTTGGTTTACTGTGTGCATGTTACAGCTATAGCCAGCTATTCTTCAGATAGTATTATATTGTTATACTGATTTTATATTTATCATTTGTTCAATAAGCGGGAAATGGTGAAAACAGCAGACAACAAGCTACGGTATCAGCTGCAGTATTCAAAGTCTGCTGAGTATGTAGTGAAGAAAATGTTGGCGTCAAAGGACTACAGTTTCCGAGGAGAAATTCTAGAGGGCATTGCAGCTAGATGCACGAGTGGCCCAAAGCTGTGAAGTATGCTCCAAGTTGCGACATCGAGTAAGGAGGTAAATCTAGCATGCAGGCATCGAAAAACCAGCAAGAGGAGGCTGTGGCAAAGCAAAGGACCCGCTTTAAGGAAAACTAGTTGTATCCGTATCAATTCGGTTTAGTGCCACCACATTGATATGACATCCAATTTCAAATGACAATGGATTTCTATGCTTAAATAACATTGGTTGAACATCACTGGCAGAACTAGAGAAACGTTTTAGGCAAAGTATAGGACCTCCTAAAGTAAGGAAAATCCACTTGAAAGCTTGTATCCTACTTGTGGTATGCAATGTGTTTTATTAGACACTATTCGATGTAGGGAACTTTGGGTATACGTAATTTACTGGAATAGTTTAACCAAGTCCAAACATGTTACTTATAGTGAGTTTTTTGCAACAGACCACCATTTCTCAAACATCACAATGTGTGCTACAAACTTTTATATTCATACTTCATTGTTAGTATTACATTTGACATTATCACAAAACAACATCTCAAAAAGTACTTAATAATAAAAAGAACACTTATATAGTGCCATAAATCTAAGAATCCATTTGGAGGCACGTGATAGCTTTTGAAACTAGTTCAAGCTTTGAATCTGTATCTTGAATAATAAATACTTGTTTTCTTGACAGATGCCCATAGTGTTGAAACCCACAAATATGTAAAACTGGAACTGTAATGGAATATTTTGTATGTATTAATTGTTATCACAATATTTGATCATAATGATGGCCCATATCATCAATAAACGTGTTACTTATTTATGTACTGTATGTGCACAGGACTGGCACACACCCAAATTGTAATACAGTTAGATTAAAATGTGTCACAGTCTGAAGTGAATCAACTGAAAGAAACTTTGAAAACTGGTGTGTGAATTTGACTAATGCATTGGCACAGTCTGCCATGTAGTCTTATTTATTTGTGAATTGTTTCTCCATATGAATAAACTGTTGATATATTTCATGTTGGCTTCAGTATTACAAATCGAATTATGAAAAGGGACATGCAAGACACTACAGATCACATTGTTGTTGCCAAAAATGGGATAAGAAGGCACCGAGTAATTCACTCTACCTTTTGGTCAATATAATCTTACTTGTCCAGGGTGTTTATTTTCACTGTACACTCACCTGTATAGTGCAATGTCCATAGCTGAAATTTTCATGAACCCAGTTCGCTTCTGAATACAGTGCAGGCTGGTATAACACGTATGTTGCCTTTTCCAAGTATCTCCCCTGACCACAACGTGAAGTGGCGTTATGCGGCTAATCGAATCAATCGATATGTTCTGAAAGTTCATTTATTTGCATTAGTTGATAATAAACAACCGTTATCTTCTAATTATTGTTATACTGACAAAACTTTGTTTTATCAATATCGCATCATGAATTTAGTGAATTGGTTCATTGGTTTGTGAAGGGCTGTAATAATTATGATTGTAAGACTACATTTCATGATGTGGTCTTGATAACACACACACACATAATATATATATAACTTTTTGTATATTAAAAACTCCTGTCTACATTTTTTTTTTAAATTAAGCAAGTTGCTTGAACACTTTAAAATAGGAATTAAACAACTGTATAAAAAGGATGCACACGTCCTGTCAAGAATAAAAGCAAGTTTATTAAGAAAATGATCAAAAATGGTTTGATGAAAATCATAGACATAGTATTTTACGAAGATAGAATGAACATGAACATTTGAGGTGGGAACAAGTATAATTGCTCTGTTTAAGTTTGAAATAGTTATTGCTAGAATAATTATGCAATACCTATTGAACTACGCAGTACTTACCTACTAGCTATTGGTCGAATCAACGAGTCTGCACGCAAATCATACAATGACAACAGACCGCCTTCCAAGTTCCAACACCGCCCTGTTGGTGCAAACCGTTTCGAAGTCGTCACTCATACTCATAGTCGGTAATGCAGGCATCTGCAAGGTCTGTCATACGGTGCTGTACGGCAGCTATCTCCCTACAGCATAGCGATTCGATGTGCAGCGACATTGGACGTCTTCCTCGTCGATAGACCAACTGTCACTGTCCGACTCCCACAACTGAACCTGACCCGGGGCCGGACATTATCGGACCGTGGATCGCACACTGGGTGAAACCCGTATCACCCGTATGGCACAGGCCCTTTGACTTTGTGTGTGTCAACCGTACCAACCGTAATTTCCGAGTGACCAGTCTTTATCTGTCGTATCGATTTTTTCCCAAAGTGATACGGAAGTTTAAAAAATCACTTAATAACACGTCTCTACAAAATCCTTCGACGTCTTTGTTAACAACAAAATAAAAATAGTTCCGGTATGCGCGCACATCTAATATTCTGACCTTTGCTTTGAAAGCACCGCCACCTTCTGGCAACTAAATTCTTCGTTCGGGAAGTGTGCCGTTAACAACGTTTTCATTGGTTATAAATCGTTGTCATTTAATTTCACCTTTTTTATTTCGAACGCTTATACAAATTATTTGTTGACCTATAGAACACCTATCGTGTATAATAGGGCACCATATCTTTGTTTTCGCACATAAATGTCTACTAATGAAGTAAACCAAAAAAAAACGAAATTTAACATGGATTAGATAGGAGTAAATCAAACTACTTGTTTGGAACAAAGATGGCGATACGCAGTGTTCTATAGCGACGATTTAGGCATCGAACAAAATCGTTTTTTTCAGTTTGTCTTATAACTGAGTACGTTTCTGTTACCATTAATGTATAATTATATTGTATATATTTCAATATGTAGCATGAAACAGTTGCATTTCATTTTCCCTTTAAAGTCAACAAAACAAGGCCGAATCATTACTTCGCATGTCACAATGGCGTCTGTCTCGCAGACTCTGCTTGCTGAAAAGGTTATTACTTGTCATATGATTAACAATGTGGTCTTTAATGCATTGTTCCATGCATTTGCATAATATACTCGTTACACTTACAGGTATGTAATTTCCTGCCTTTTTTCAGCTTCCCTTTTTATATATAGCTGAAATCCTTCCCTGTTTCCATTCCTTTGGTAGCTCACCCATAGCTAGAGAATTATTAAAAGGTCTAGCTAATGGTATACATAATTGGGTCGATACCTCTTTTGGGAATCTATGGTACATACCATGTGATCCTACTGATTTACCCATATTGAGATAATTTTAATTTTTCTTTAACTATTTCCTCCTCAATAGTTATATTGTCCATGCTGTGTTTTAATTCCACCGGCGGGATGCGGGGGGGTGTAACCATATGGTTCTACCTTGAAAACACTTGAGAAAAGTTACCTAAGACATTTGCCTTTTCCCTGTAAGAATTTATTTGCCAATGTCGATGTCGTGTCATTGGGATCTATGTTCAAATCTGAAACACGTTCCCTACTTTTTGTTTTGGAATTCATGTATTTCCACACTGCTTTTGGGTTTGACTTAGCTTCTGATGCTAACTTTGTTTCACATTCCTTCTGGATCTCCCTTGTTAATTTACGGAGTTGGGTTTTATCCCTACAGTACTCATTATAGTGTTTCTCTTCTTTGGTTTCTACATAACGCTTCCATAGTGTGTGCTTCTTTTTAATTGTTTTTATTGATTTTTTATCAAGGTGTACTTTCCCTTTGTATTTGTTTGTGCATATAACTACTCTATGAGGTATCAAATCATCTTGGATTTTGTCATCTATTTTATCGTTGCCAATTACCTCTTCCCAATCAGCGTTATCCAATTTTTCGTTTACACTTTTATAATCTCCTTTCTCGTAGTAGTATTTGATCCATTTTCGACTTGCTATATCAGCATAACATGTCAATGTTATCATGAGAACAGGGTGATCCCTTTTCCCGAGTGGACTCTCATGCACTATTTCATCTATCATAACTTTTTTGTTTGTTATAACTAAGTCAACGTAAGTAATATATAAGGTCGGGAGACTCCCATTAAGATATATACTATCGCTAGCACAGGAGCCACCCCAAAATATAAACAACAACAACATTTACATGACACAAATCAGAATACCATATGACTTGTTTTTATAGTTGATAATTTCTCAATGTGTCAACATGCATAGATAATACAAGGACTGATTATATGTACTCGTGTACACATTGACGTACATATGGATACTTAGGTATACATTCCAATACGTATTTCGAATTACAAATAAAAGCAATTATGGATACGACAACTGGATTCATAATTTAAAATAAAAATGTTTTTGTGTTTGTTGAAAAACCATATAGACTGTGATTGTAAATTGTATTAATGATAATACTTGGTGTATTGTTAACTGTCTGTACTATTTTGTGTCTAATGCATTTTTTCTCGCAAATTCACGTTTGAATCTGGACATAGACAGATTATTTATTTCACGTGTGCAGTGCTGATGAACATAATAAATGTGTGTGTTTTGAAAAACATTAAAGTAGTAGTGTAAAAGATTGTTAATTAATTGATAGTAAAATCTTAATTGTTGGATTTTATATTTAGCAATTGAAGTCTTTTAAAAATAGGACGTGTGTGAACATTGCATTTACTTGAGGATATTATTCGTATTGCTTTTTTGTACTTCGAAAAAATTCGATGTGCCCGATGACCCCATAAAAGTAAGCCATAATTAATATGAGGGAGAATAAGAGCATTGTACATAATATCTAGTGTATTAGGTGGTTAAAAGTGTTTAAGTTTATTTAGTAGGCCTATTGTTTTATATATTTTATTTGCTATTTTGCTACTCTGCCAGTTTAATGGTTATTTATTGTGGTGCCTAAACAATTGAAATAATTTACACATTTAATGTATGCCCCATCTATTTGTAATACAGGGTATTCTACTTTCTTTTGAGGCATTTGAAAAGTCGTCAATTTAGTCTTTTTGGCATTTATTGACAGTTTATTAGCTTTCAACCAAATGCTAATCTTTTTTAGTTCTTTTTTAATATTTTCACTTCGCATTTGGCCTTCTGAATCGTTAAATGTATTTAGTGTACTAATAAGGGTGGTGTCGTCAGCATACGTTATCAGTTTGAAAAGTTCACTAGAAAATGCTATGTCATTTATGTATATAATAAATAAGAGTGGCCCTGATATTGAACCTTGAGGGACACCAGTGTTGAAGACAATTTCCTTAGACTTAACATTTTCAATGTCTACGTGCTGCTTACGATTTTGTAAATAACTCCTACAAAGGTCCAGAGCCTTGTCATTTATAATCCATAGTACTTTTACTTATGTACCATTATATTGTGATCGATCGTGTAAAATTATTTTGATAAATCAAGGTATATATTTATTGGAGTAACCGATTCATCAAGTTCTTTTATAATTCTGTCTATGATTTCGAGTGTAGCAAGCTCAGTAGAATGTTTCTTTCTAAACCATATTGGCTATTGTAGTATAATGCATTAAAATGGAATAATCTTGGATTTGATTAAACATAACCGTTTCAAAAAAATTAAAATCACTGGCAGGATAGAAACAGGACGATAATTGTTAAAGTCAGAAATATCACCTTTTTGAAAATGGGTAAGACTTTTGCAATTTTTAATTTGTCTGGAAATATACCAGTTATTATTGATTTATTAATAATTAGAGTGACTGCATTGCTGATATCATTTTTTATCAATTTTAGTAATTGTGCTGAAATGCCGTCTTTTCCACATCTTGATTTTGGAGGTAAACGATCAATTATACTAACAGTAGTTTCCATGTTAATTGGGTTAAAGATGTGAAATATCTGGTTTTTCAGGGAATCTTTGTATGATTGAACTCCTCTAGTAGTTGTTTTAGAGGCTAGAGTGGGACCAGCATTAATAACAAACGTGTTAAATCTGTTTGGAATAATGCATTTGTTGTTTATCATTTCCCAATCGACTTTGAACAAATGTGGAAATTGCTCTTTCTTTTGAATTTTCTGAATAATTTCTTTACTTAAACACCATGTATTTTTAACGTCATGCTTATGCTTTTCAAAACTGGATTGGTAATGCATTTGCTTAGCTAATCTAATATTACTTTTAAGAATTTAATTATAAGTATGTAAGTCAGTTTTAAGTTTAAGGTTATGTTATAAATTTACGTGAGTCTGTTTCATTCTCGAATACAATTTGTTTCTAAACTTTATCGACTTAATAATACCCTTGGTAATCCAAGGAGTTTTCTTTTGTTGATACTTATTAAATTGTATTATTTTAATATGTCGAAATTTATCCATAGCTGCAGGAACAATTTCATCGAAGATATTGTAGTTTTCATTCGGATCCGCATGAGTATCTGTGTTAAGTTTATCATAAAGATTTGAGTTTATTATTTCAATTTATTGAGTGAGTTAGGATTTTGTTGTTTGTTTATTCGTATAAACCTTGGTATCGCATTAGAGGTTTCGACATAGTCCAGACTTAGAAAGTACGGAAAGTGATCAGAAATATTGCTCACTAAAATACCAGCTGAAGGTTTGAAGAATACTTTTTGACAAATTACATAACAAAACTATCAATGAATGTTCCATGAAATTCTGAAAGTCATGTTGGCATAGTATTTTAGGGAAGAAACCATGTGAAACGATTGTATCGAAATATTCACATATTATGGGTTTTTGTTAATTCTAAGCAAGTCAATAATGCAATATCCTGCAATTATTATTCACTTTAAGATTTTTTTTAAACAACTAAATTTAAGTTTGTAAATATACGGTAATTTTCTATTATACCTCTAGGTGGTCTATATTTATTTCCCAGAATTATGTTTTTCTTCATAACACAACATGGTACTTCATTAAATTGACCTTCCCAAGTGTCTGTATTAGCATGGATTTGTTTACAGATTTGTAATTGTATTTGTTGCTGGTATACATTGCCAAGCCAGCATGTGCACTACAGATTTTGCCTTGGCATATTAATGTATATGCATCTATTTAAAATAAAGAAGTGTTAGCCTCTTCATCGAGCCATGTTTCTTGTAAACATAGAGCACTAATCCCACAGCCACTACTTCTGAATGTCTCTAGCTTTATTTTAATTTCATAAATTTTTGCATTTAAACTCTAACAGTTTAAGCTTAGTAAAATATATTTGGTTTGCTTGTTCGTTAAATGGTTTATTAAATTATCATCGTCAAAGTATGGTGAATGTTGAAATGGTTCAATATCCTCATATTCATTCATTTAATCCGTTTTTAATATGTGTTAGAGATAATTTTTCTCTAGACCACTAAATTGCACTAAGAAATAATGTTTATCAATCATATTGGAAAATTTAATAAAGAATAGTGTTCTCTGTTTATAGGATACATCACATAAACACAGACTAGACGTTGCGAAAGAGCTGCACAAGCTATACCCTGAGCATGATACAAATACATTTGGTAAAAGTGAATATGACGAATATTCCGCAAGCGAATATAACACAATATACTTGCATCAGCACAAAAAGTGTGAAAATAAATTACAGCATATGGACTGCCACAACATGAACGTAGAGTGAGAATATCGTAAGTGTACTGAATAAAACACAAAATGAGTATTGCGTAGACACTAAGCTTTGAAAAAATACTATATATGTCCCAACAATAAAAATGAAAAATAACTAACACTAAACCTAGCGAAAAAAAAAGTATAAATATTGCCCTCCACCAAAAAAGAAAACAACGTGAGTATTGACTGTATGTCGATATATATCGATGCACGTCATATACCTGTAGACTAAAATGTAAATAATATGAAATTGCACTATCTAAATACAACGTCATTTCATGTGGAGCTGTTCGCTCAAGCATAAATGTCAGCAAAAAGCATATATCAAAAACATGAAATGCTTTATAGAAAACATCATAGGTACTATAAAGTTCTTTGATATAGTTCTGTAAGTGAGCCTATGCAATAACGTTAACATAAATAAAACGAATTTTGACATCAACAAAAACAACACAGTCGTATATATTGTTCGGTAAGCATTGTTCAGACCCTCGCCAAATCAGCGAGAGTCTTCACTTTACGTTTTTGTCCGTCTTTACGTACCTTGATGTAAACACAACAAAAAGAAAGTGTGAGTGGTGAGAGCTCGTTGCCTCTCCAATCGCTTTATTCAGATGTTCATCATTGATGTTCGTACTCCGCGGGCTTCTATAGACACATCCTATGAGAAAGTTTTTGTTTTTATTTAATTCGATTTCCACCCACACTGACTCCAGAAAAAATGTCTCCAAAGACAGAAAGGGTGTATCTTTGTGTGATTTATGTGTGTACAGGACTACTCCTCTTCCTTGTTTGTCTACTATATTATGGAATAAATCGTATTCACTTAATACCAGCTCTGCTGGGCTTAATAAGTATTTCAATTGTTTTGTTTTATCTCTGTGATCCCTACAATCATGCATTTGTTTTCTTGAACTCTAATGTTGGACTCCGTGAGTTTATTTATTGAACTATCTGCATTTGTGTACAGGCATTTTAGTTGTTTCTGTGTATAATTTATGTAGTTTACATTAGTTTTCTGTTTTGTCGTTCTTAGAGTCTTTCCTCCTCACCCTTTGTGGGCTTGATTTTTACAATTTACCTCCTCTAGTAGTTTTTCCTTCCTCTCTCTCTCTTTGTGTTTGGTCATGTTGAATGCGGAGTCATTAATATTTTGGGTCAGCCTCCTTAAAGTTTGAAAGGTTTCAGAATAACTTCACATTTTTGTCTGTATCTTTCACAATTACCTTAAGTAGTCTTGGTTTGCTGTTACTCTCTCCGGTTGTTTTTTCCCTAACCTGATCACGTTCTCTACCTCTGTATGCACATCTAGATTTTGGTGGCATACCTCATTGAATAGCCCCTCAACTAACTCCATGTCTATCTTGATTCTTTGATCTTTTATATTGGTTTCTGGTTCTAGTGCATTGAAGAAAACGACGTTTGCTTCCTGAAATTATTTCAGCTATTTATTTAACTGTGTCCTGCAACACCTCGTTATTAACCCTGTCGTTGATATGAGTATGGATGGCATTCTCGGTTGGTTGATTTGCAATGAATTGCCTACATACACTTTCTTTAACTTCTTGATCGTCTCATTTGTCCTGTAATTTTTTCTACAGCCTCTAGTCGTGCATTTATTGTTTCAAGGTACAGTTCACATATTTCCTGGATTAATGTCTCATTTTGAGGTTTTTTTCTATTTTTGGTTTCCATCCGATACAAAACTACAAGCATCCTGGTTTTCGCATGGCTTCATACTCTCCTGCTTTGAATTTCAAACAGTTAACGCTGTAATGCTGTTCTCAGTACTCACACGCTAGTATTTTGATTTTTTGATTTTTGAAGATTTTTTTACAATCCTCACATTTCCATGCCTCACGTGATTATGAGTTTTTGTTACCCCTCCTGGCACCCGTATTGTTATTCGCGAGCTGCGTGGCTACTGCTTGGACATACCCTCCGCTATCTTGATTGTCACTAATTTTTGTAGTAAATTCATGGTTGTTATAGTTTTGGTATAATGTTTATTAATCCAATCTATATGTGCGGTACTTTAAAACTATCCCTATGATAATAAACTCTAACGTATTAACAGTCCAATTTCGAGCTTGTTCCCACATATCACACAAAAATTCAAAAGGTATTTTTGCGAGCTGTTGTATAGTACAGTGAGTACGTGCTGATGGTACCAAGGCGTCTGTGCAGTCGATGAGAGAAAACCTTAGATTTATCTGCTCCAACCCAGGGATACTCTGAATATCATAGACGTCTTGGTGAAACTAGCCTGTTAGTGGTAATAGTATACAAAAGCTGGTAGTGCAGTTATAAGAATATTGACTTAGCGAATTTGTTAATGTTTTCTGCCGGAAGTAAGAGGGCCTAGAAATTGGCGGGAAAATACTAGTTGCTGCTTTACAATTTAAAAGGGCGATTTATTCTGATCAACTAGTAATTTAAACATAACAACATGTGGGGTCAATTAGTGTGCAATGCATTACTGCTGGGGGTGAAATACTATTTCTCAGCTGGAAAAAAAACAAAGACAAATTATTACTTTATGCCAAGCCGCTAACATAAACAAACCTCCGCCTAACCGTCTCACCGGATTATATGAGTCAGTGTAGTAAATCAGCGTCAACACTGATGATGTCAGGTGAGTAGGAGTAGTTACCAATCTGGAATTCGTCGTAATCTAAGTGATGTTGTTTCTCGTATAGTGTCCACTACTGTGAGAGGCATAGTCCTTTTCCTCATCAGCGTCGTTGCCTGTATCGGATTCATAATTACCAGGTGAGATTATGTATTTATTGTAGCCTCGCTATAATGCGTACCTCCAAGCACATTTAGGCATTCATAAACATGCACGTAAGCAAGTACACCATCACGTATACGTGCGCGTGCGCACTCTCATGCAGATGCGCATGTAACACATCTTGCACCACACTCCACGCACCACGCACCACGCACCACGCACCACGCACCACGCACCACGCACCACGCACCACGCACCACGCACCACTCATCACACATCACACACTATTCGCACGCTGACACACGCACGTACACACACACACGAACATTCGCACGTATGTGAGCGATCGCGCACACACCACATACCGCGGCAAATTGTAAAATAGCGAGACAGTGAGAAAGGTCCTCATTCTTTCGACACAGTTTTAATTGTTTCCTAGTTTCCTAGTTGTTTCCTAGTTGGAAACAACTAGGAAACTAGGAAACTATTTAACAGTTTTAATTGTTCTACCTGCAACGTTTCGTTTAAAGGTGGTGGGTCTTGCATTTTGGCATTTGAGTTTTAATTAAATATTAAACATTAAAATGTTGATTTTTTGTACAATTCGGAATGTTTCAGACGAAAACGAAAACAAATATTGAATATAAGAAAGACAAAAGAGAGATACGGCGTTGGCTTGAATTGCACAAATGCGTGTACAGCAGACCTCAATACAAGTGAACCATAAAACCAAGAACTGTTCTCACGTAAGCGATCACAAACATTGACTGTCATTTTATATCTTTAGTTTGTTAATAAAACTAATCACGCATAACTTGTACATTTGCAAAACCATTACACTGCCACTCATCCGCTTGCAATCAAACCAGATTGTTGCTGCTCAAAAAAAGAAGAGTTGCCTAGTCGTAATGGACACAGTGCATGTGCTTTTGATTAATAAATTTGTCTATCACTCCTAAACTGATTTTAATGATTTATTGTATGCAGTGGCAATGTGGTCGCCTAGACACATAATAATGCATGTTGAGTCACGCATGGATTTTCCGTTTTCACCTGAACATATTGGCATATTGGGAATGAATAAATAGGTGCAGGTCAATTTTATGCGTGTGTGTGTATATGTGTGTGTGTGTGTGTGAGTGCGCGCGCGTGTGTGTGCGTGTGTGCGTTTTTGTGCGTTTGTGGGTTTGTGGGTTTGTGTGTGTGTGTGTGTGTGTGTGTGTGTGTGTGTGTGTGTGTGTGTGTGTGTGTGTGTGTGTGTGTGTGTGTGTGTGTGTGTGTGTGTGTGTATATATGTGTGATATGTTTATAGATTGAACATGTTTTAGTTTTCCCCCATGCACTGTAGTATTATTGATGAAGATGCTACATACTCGAAATATAAATATGTTGTTGTGATATTGCTACCACAGAATTATTGCGTGCCTGGATTAATAGTATTGACCAGTTAAATCGATTGTAGTTTTGTGATATTAGGTTGATTCATGATTGAACATGTATCAGTACAATGGGTACAGGGCGTTTTGCATTGATACCACAAAAGACCGATGTAAATCTCACTACAGTTGAAATGGTTTATAATTCCGGTCATGTCCCATGTCCGACTTGAAGGGAACATGGACGTATTCATTTCCGTAAGCAATCAGCATTTACCTCCAAACAAATCACAAATAAGGGCAACTAACAACCGATAGTCATACTTCACAAAAGACAGTGTTTTCCGATATGTGACGAAAAGTAATTAACAAAAATCGACATTATATCTGCTATTAATAATAATAATGATAATAAACTTTATTTACACACCATCAAATCCGGGACTAATGGGGCTAACAATATATATATATATATATATATATATATATATATACACCTATGCATAGTAAAATTACGGGTACATGCAATGATACAAAATAAACGATTACCAAAAGTGCTGAATAGCAGAACATACTGGATAAAATTAAAATTAAAAAGAAAGTATAAATTACATTAAATAAGTTGATTAGATACTAAAATGTGATTCTGAGATAAATCAGACTAAACATATATTTAAACTATATGCATGAATAATACAAAGGTTAAATGATGTATGATTATATTAGTTTGAGAACAGAAATGTCTTCAATAATTTTCCAAACTGCCTAGTGTTCTCAATCGCGCGTAGTTCCAGAGGCAGAGAGTTCCACAATGTCGGTCCAGCACATGCAAACGTCCGGCGACCATAACGTTCTATGTTCACGCTTGGAACGTCCAAAAGCAGACCACCGCCAGAGCGTAGGGTCCTGCTTGACGATGCAGCAGTGACGCGAGGTACACTGGCGTGCCTGCATACAGTACCGTATGTACAACCATGACTAACTTGTACTCGATGCGCTTTCTCACTGGGAGCCAGTGTAGGTGTTGTAGGACCGCAGTGATAGATCGCCGTTCACCTTGTCGAAGTTGCATCACAACACGAGCGGCTGACCGTTGGACTCTCTCTAGACGGTACAGCAGACGGTCAGGTATACCAAACAGCATCGCATTTCCATAATCAATTCAAGTGCATGGACAATACATTTGCAGACACTGGTCATCATTGCCTCTCATACCCGAGCAATTCTCGAGAGATTAATTTCCTTTCCATTTTACTCAAAGGAATGCGGCTGAATTGATTATTACACACACATGCATGCTTGCACCCACGCACGAATGCAAATACACACACACACACACACAAGCACACGCACACGCACACTCACACACACATAAACATATGTCCGCACGTACATACACGCACTCGCGCACACGCGCACACGCGCACACGCGCACACGCGCACACGCACACACGCACGGTCGCTCACTCGCTCGCCTTTACGCACACATGCACACGCACACATGCGCACACGCGCACACGCGCACACGCGCACACGCGCACACACGCACACACGCACATACACAAGCACGCACATCAATTTGGTCTTACTGGTCTTCCTGGACGTTATAATATTTATGATATGTTTTCGTTCTATGATGGCTTTTAAAATATATATTTGCCATGAGAGCATTATTGGCCCGGTATTAGCGCTATACAAGACATCCTTGTCATTATATCCTATAATTAGCATAATGATGTTGCTTAGTCTATATATTATTCTAATACTGGTTATCCATTCGTAGATGTTTGAACACAGCGTACTTATTTAATTTGCCTAACTAGAGTGTTGTTTTATGCAGTGGTCAACAAAACGTAGATTAATCTGTGACAAGTCTGTCAGCTGTCTAGTGTGTTTGAACACTCCTTCCAATTAACAATGTGACATACTGGTTGCAATTTGTATACTGCAAGAATACACACACTGCGAAGATCTGTTCAACGCCCAGAGGCCCATACGAAGAATATCGTGTCAGCTGTACAATTTCACTAGACAATGAGCTTAATAAGTTTAATAATAAGTTTATTTTTCCTTGGCAGCCATTGAGGCTGAAAAGTACAATAGGTACATTAAAATTGATAAAACAATTAAATAAAGTAGATTAATAAAAAGAGTAAATAGTAAATGAAATATACAACCTAAATAAGTTAAATTATAACTAATTGAAATGTATAATTTGCGTATAAATAAGTAAATAGAATAAATAACTAAAACAAGATTCACTGTCAATTGCGGGTAATTCGTAGGAAATAAAATATCCAATTACAGCCAGTGATACAGTCCATAAGTTATAGAAGAGTTCTTAAAGCGTTCGGTCCTACACCGAGGAGCACTGTACACACGTGCGTTTCGGATTGCGTATGGAGGTGTCCGGGAGGGAGGCAGTAGATGGTGCAGTTTGTGGTTAGGTTGTTGTATGTTTGTGAATAAAGTTCTGCACAACGTCTCCCTCCGGTCTGCCAGCGTTGGTAGTCTCGCTGTGGCGATGGCTTCATCGTAACACACGTCATGGAATATTATCCGCATAGCTCGTCTCTGGATACTTTCCAGCTGCTTGGTTTGCCTTTTCGTTAAGCTCGTATGCCACACCTGGCAGGCATATTTAAGGACCGATCGGATTAGTGTTGTTTATATCTTGACGAGATGATGGGGTTCGACTCCTGCTCGTTTGAGCAGGATTATGAAATATAGTTTTTGCGACGCTTTAGCGGTGATTTCGTCGATGTGAAGTTGCCACGTAAGATCATGTGAAAGTGTAACACCTAGAAGGCGAGTGCAATTTACTTGTTCTATCTGTCTGTCGTTGATAATTATCGGCTGGATGTCCGGTGTTTTTTTCTTGAAGCATATGCAAATTTCCTTCGTTTTGTCATAGTTCAATGCCATTTTGTTGGTGGTAGTCCACTGCGTTACTTCGTCTGCCGCTGTTTGGAGCGAGCTATCAAGGCCTGAGGGTGAACATGATTCCCATATTGTGCAATCGTCTACATATTTGACATGTTCACAAGCTGTTTGTAAGTCATTTATATGATGCACAAAACCGATCGGGCCAAAGAGTGTTCCTTGTGGCACGCCTGCGTTCACAGTAGTGTACTTCGACTTGGTACGGCCGATCTTCACTCGCTGTTTGCGTTGGCATAAGAAGGATTTTAGCCATTTGATTATGAAATTCGGGAGTCCAAGTGAAACGCATTTAGTTAGCAGAGTGTGGTGGTCTACTCTATCAAACGCTTTGCTGAAGTCAACGAGTAGTACGCGGATCATGGTTCCGGTGGAATCGAGCGCTGATTTCCACCTGTGCACTAGCTCGATTAGTGCGTGCACTGTGGATGTTCCCTTTACTGAACCATATTGTTGAGGGTCAACTTGGTCTCCAGCGATGGCCATTATCCAGCCACAAATGAATTGCTCCAGGCACTTGGACAATACCGGCGTGAGTGATATTGGGCGCAGGTCTTTATGGATGAGCTTCGGCGGTCGTACTTTGGGTATAGGTGTGATGTCAGCGCATTTCCAAAGCGGTGGTACAGTCCCTTCCCGCAGGCTGCTGTTGAATATCGCGCACACCGGGGGAGCAAGTATGGTGGTGTAGTCGTTTAGAATCCAGTTAGGTATTTCATCGGGGCCGACAGCTTTGTCTGTTCTAATCCGTGATAGATAATTGGCTACTTCTGCGACGCTGATGATGTAGGTATCTGGGACGGTAGTATCAGCTCCTACCGGAAGGAATGTATCGTCCGGTGACAGCGGAGTCAGATCGTTCGTTACGGATTGGAAGAAATCGCACACGTCGTTGGCGAGAACGTCTAGATTTCCGGAGCAATGTGCGTTAGCGAGTCCCTGCAGATTGTCGCGGTTTACTTTGACTCCAGCAATGTCTTTAACGTTGTTCCACCAACGTTTCGGGTGATCTTTCTCAAGACCCTGGATTTTCCGTTCGTAGTATCTCCGTTGCAGTGACTTTCTCTCGCCGTTGACTTTGTTTCTACAAAGCTTGTACAGTAATTGGTTTCCACCAAGAAGTGCACTCTGGCGGCAGCGAATTAGATAGCGAAAATTATCATCTATCCAAGGTCTGTCGCTTGAGCATCATCTGATTTGGTGCTCTGGAAGATGCAAATCAAGTAATGTTCTTATACTAGAGTTGAAGACTTATAAGGAAACTGCATAATTAATTAGAATCACATAGCTAAATTGAAGGAACGTTTTAAACAAGCCGCCGGTGTATCACCGAGAACACTGTTTTTTTCGTGACACACCGGCTCAAATGTCTCAATAGCGCGTCCTTGTTGCGTTTTCCGTATGGAAGATCACTGTTAATCAGCTATATAAATTCTAAAGACTAAAATCGGTTCGATTATTTGAACTAGTTGCACTAAATATTTGTACGATTAAATGCTATAACACAATCTACTAACATGTTTAATGTAGAAGAAAACGGCAGTTTTTAGAACCATTTTGTTGTGATCATTGGCACGAAACGAATCCTAGACGCCGTAAAAGTGTATTTGAGATAAGAAATACTGGTTTATGTCGGTAACTATGAACGTTTAAAAAATGCGTGCTTAACAGTTTTTTAAGTTGTCAACTACGTCTATGAAAACGTTAGAATCTGCACGATATAGGCAAACTGTGATAATATAGGCCTACTTGCTTCATCTGTTTTTTTAAACGATTATTCGGTTAATACATTAGCATCGAACCGAGGAAAAACCCCACCCCATATATAGGTTGGGGAAACATGAGCATATCATATAATATTTGTGATGTGCCTACCTCATTACCTGTTAAACGTAATTATTTATAGGCGGGCATATATACACACTACACGTTTATAAGCTGATACACACACACATACCCTGAGAGAGATATATATATATATGTACATATATACATATTCTTATAGGCATAATAGACACACGTATATGTATATATATATATATATAATATATATATATATATATGTTTATATATATACATGTGTATATTATGCCTATTTGTCTCAAATAACAATTGGTTTAGTACTTGTGAATTACGTATTTGGGGTTAACCAAATAAACATCTTCTTCTTATATTGTTCTCCTTATTCTTCTCTCTTATTCTTCTTTTTCTTACGGAGACTAGAACATGTTATGCTCTCATCGAACAATTCCCCCCACTATACTCAACAACATCCGTTGCTCTTGCTAATATCATGCAGCGGCCAATCCTGCCAACTTAATTAATTATGTTAATGTCGCAAACAAGCGGTGTTTCTAAATATAAGTTAATATTTAAATGCGTGTATACATGTAAACGAGCAACGTTGCTTGTGTCAGTGAGTTGCACGTCTTTGAAGAAACACTATCTACATATATTACTGAACAGTCTTTGTGTTGCATCCCATTTGAGGTACGTGGAGAGAATGATTCGCTTACATGTCGATTTGCTATATGCAGTGTTTTATAAGGGATTTTAATTATCCACTGCACGAAGTCATACGCCAGTATACATACATAAATGAACATTTTTTTGTTTGATTAAGCGCCTTTCTCGTTTAGTAATTGAGTCGTATTGTAATTGTTCACAGTAACGTTTAAAACGTTGTATG
>CM034532.1:61287458-61344426 GCA_020002185.1 Paraescarpia echinospica
GCGGCCCAACGCAAAAAAAACGGACAACATAATACATTCATGTTTTGAAGAACGCTAAAACAGGAGTGAGCTATTTTATATATATATATATATATATATATATATAAAACAAACTATATATATATATAGTCTGTTTTATTTATTTACATTTATTTACAGTTGAACGACTTCTTAGAAGCATGACGGAAATAAGCCGAATGGACATGGTTTTGTTGCTGCTTTGCTTGGAAGTGGCCCGTTGCGTTGATGTTACATTTGTATTTACTACAGTTTTGTTTTGGTTTGTTCATTAACTTATAAACAACAAGTAATATATAACATATTACGTGTGTCCTGACGACATATGTATTTCAGGTGTACAGAAGAACTATATTTGATAAATTTACGTATCATATTTCCTTTGTTTGTAAAAACAAAGGTAAATGAAACGTTTTCTAAATATATTTAGCGTTGCCTTATTCACTAATCTTTTGTTCTTTGTGGTCACAATTATTGATTCCAGTCACAAAAGATATGACGGCTATTTATTTCAGCCAGTCAACTGTCCACCTGCAAGGGACGGTTTCCACATATCGACGATGTGACCATCGCGTGGGGACGACATCCTCCAAGACATGCACTGCAGCCTCACGTCACAAGGCCGGACCTATACATTTAACGCCTTCGCCAAGCCCAGACATTTTCTTCAGCATGTCTGCGTGAACATCATTGGAGTAGACAACATATCGGTTTGAAGAAAACTGAATGTGTCATTAGAAGCACAAATAAAGGTTGCACAACAAGTATTATTTTCTTCTGTATCGTGTGATCTCACGTGACGGCTCGCCGGAAGTACGCTTAACCAGTGAGTGTCCGAAAGAAATAATCATAATTTGGGCCGTCATACATTTTTTTACAACATTCATGTAAACGATTATTTATCTGTGACATTGTCGGGTGTGTGCGTGAAAAGTTGTGAAAATAACGCATCGTTCCAAAGACCATTCCAACAATTTTACAAAATAATTGACGGTTATTTAATCAACGCTGCCATGATGAAGGTGAACAACGGTTATTGCGTGGCACTCAAAACAACCATTCGATATTTCTTGTAGCTACCCTCTTGCCGATAACAATATCTGGCGAATGTCAATACCGTAATATAGAAATAATTACTACAAGAGAACAACACCGAGGACTACAACGAAGGAAGCAACTACAAGAACAAAACCACCACCACCAACAACAAAAACTACTACTACTACTACTACTATTACTACAACGAAAATGGCAAGGACTACTACAAAGCGAACAGTACAGAATATTATAACAAATATAGTAGCAACTACGACAACACCACCAACAACAACAACTACTACTACGAAAAAGGATACTACAAAAACTACTACTGCAAATATAAAATCAACGGCAATAACGAGAATGACTGCTACAATCCCAAAGGCGACCCACTCTCAGTCACCAACACTTAAGAAAACGACAATGCCACCAACAAGTACAACTATGAATAAAATAATGACAGCAAAGAAACCAACTTCCAAAACACAAAAACCAACAGTAAAAATGACGACGGCTACTACAACTACTATACTTATTATCACCACACCAACAATGTCTAAAAGCACAACTGATAGAACGACATATGTTGCAAAGCTACGCCTTCATCAACAGCGAAGAGAACAACACCGACACCACATCCAACAACAACATCAACTACAACTGCGATAACAACAACATATAAGCAAACAAACTGCTACACCACAAACAGAAAAGCTCACGTCAACGACACTTAGGCAAACCACCCCACATTGACTACAATGACTTTCGCAATTAAAGCGATATTAACAAAAACTCTCAAACACCATCGATAATTAGAGAAACTTCGACACAAAAGCCACTAACACAATTCACGACGTCAACGTCGGGCTATGTATCTGTATTTGTGAATTGTTAAATATTTGTGAATTATTAATTGAAGATGATGCTTAGTTAAACCAATGTATTATTAACACAAGCACTATGGTAACAAGTTTACATATGAGTTGTGAATATCATTTTGTATTTTATTTATAATTCGTGTGGTATTTATTCAATTTTTTTACTTTGAGAAGGGCATAGCAACACATAAGTCTATTACTTCAGCTATGTCCTTTCACCAGCAGCAGCACACAATGTTGTTGCTGTTATTAAATAAACTTTAATTAATTCCATTCACCTACAAAGAAACCGCCAACAACAATACAACCAACAACTGCTACAGCAAATCGAGCAATACATAAACATCAACACAAGCTGCCTTACCTATGACAGTGATTTAACAAGATTTAACAAGATTGCCATCCAGAAAATTACTCTGGATGGCAGGTGGACAAGGAAGCCTTTTGGCTTATCGAGAGTCCAATACTTTTTATCTACATGTATCCCGCCTTTTAAGGTGTGTGTCGATTTTATTTTTAAACATATTCACGCTACTAGCACCAACACAATCAGGAGATAATCTGTTCCATTCATTTACAGTCCTTTGTGAGAATGAGAACTTTCTTATATCTAATCTACACTGCTCCTTTACTAATGTAGCTTCATGTCCTCTGGTCCTTCTATTTTTCTTAACTGAGAAAAAAATGTTTCTATCAATATTTTCATAACCATTCAATATTGTAAACACTTCTATGTGATCTCCTCTCAATCTCCTGGTCTCTAATGTTGTTAAACCACATTCTTTTAGGCGTATTTCGTAACTAAGATCCCTCAGATTTGGTATCATTTTAGTCGCTCTCCTCTGTACTCTTTCTAGCATATCTATGTCCTTCTTGCGATATGGCCTCCATGCTTGTATACAATATTCTAAATGAGGCCTCACTATTGTTTTGTACAGCGGTACCATTAATTCTTTTTTCTTATACGCTATATTTCGCCTAATTAATCCAAGGATTTGATTTCCCTTTGACGCTGCAATTCCGCACTGCTCTGAAACCTTCATATCAGCACTAATGGTTAACCCCAAGTCCTTTTCTTTTACAGTAGTACTTAGAACAGTACCCCCCATTTTATATGTTACCTCTTCATTCCCATGACCTGTGTGGAGGCATTTACATTTCCCAAAATTGAACAGCATTTGCCACTTTTCAGACCATTTGATCAACCTATCAAGATCATCTTGTAAATGCTGTCTGTCTCCATCACTTTTAATCCTTCTAAACACTTTTGTATCATCCGCAAATTTTAATACCTTGCTTGTTATATCATCGTCCAAATCGTTGATATATATTAAGAATAATATAGGTCCTAGTACTGATCCCTGTGGTACCCCACTCAATACCGATTTCCAGTTTGAAGCCTCCCCATCAACTACTACACGTTGTCTTCTGTCATTCAGCCATTTTTCTATCCAGTTTATTATACCATTTCCTATGCCATGGGCCTTTAGCTTAAGGAGTAATCTTTGATGTGGTACTTTGTCGAAAGCTTTTTGAAAATTTAAATAGATGATATCTACTGGTGATCCCTCATTTACCCACCTAGTGATGTCTTCCAAAAAACATAACATATTTGTTAAGCATGACCTCGCTTTTAAAAACCCATGTTGAGATGGATTTATCAAGTTATGTTTAACAAGAAAATCCACCATGTGATCTTTAATTAGTCTTTCTAATAATTTACAAATCACCGATGTTAAACTAACTGGTCTATAATTATTTGACTTGTTTCTCGAACCTTTTTTAAATAACGGTATAATGTTTGCTTCTTTCCATTCCAAAGGAACCACTCCCTCTTCTCATGACAGTTGAAAACTGTTGCAAGCAGAATGCTAATTTGTTCTACAATTTCCAATAGTAGTTTAGGTGGACTACCATCCACTCCAGGTGATTTATTATCCTTCATAGCCCTAATTTTCTTAGCTACCATTTCTGGGGTTACAATTAACTGTCTTAAATAGTCTGATTCTGCCCCCTTGAACTTAGCCTCTGGTACTGGTAGTGAACTAGTGTCTTCTCTGGTAAACACTGAACTAAAATACTCATTTAGGTCTTCTGCCATTAAGAATCCTTCTGATATTATATTTCCAGCACTATCTTCTAGAGGACCGACCTTATCCTGAACTTTCTGTTTGCTTCGAATATACGCATAAAAACTCTTACTGTCATGTTTTATATTACTAGCTAATTTTTTTCATAGCTTCTCTTTGAATTTCTAATTTCAGCTGTAGCTTGATTAAGTGCTTCTTTATAAATGTTGTAGTCTTCATCATTTCCAGTACATCTATATGACTTCCACATCATTTGTTTATACTTAATTTTTCTAATGGCTTCTTTCGATAAGTGTTTCTTTTTAGACCGTTTCCCTTGTTTTTTGAAAGGTACAAATTTATCGACTATGCACTTAATTTCACTATTTAAGATATTCCAGCATTCGGTTGCTGTCTTATTCTTCAGTGTGTTATTCCAGTCTATCTTTGCTAAATATTTCCTCATGTCCTTATACCTTCCTTTGTGGAAATTTCTCCTATACTGCTTTTTACTATTCCTTTCTGATTTTACTTTGATGGTAAAATGTATCTGGTTGTGATCACTACTCCCCAGTGGCTCACATATCTTGACATTGTCAACTAATTCTTTCTGTGAGGACAAAACTAAGTCTAACACATTCTCTCCCCTGGTTGGTTCTAGCACATGTTGAGAAAGGAAACTATCTTGTACTAAAACTAAAAACTTGTGGTCCTCACTCCCCATACTCTGTAGAGATTTCCATTGTATATGCCCATGGTTAAAGTCCCCCATAATAATACAGTTCCGTTTGCTTACTTCCCTTATAGCGTTTTGTATTTTTTCATTCTCTTCTATGCTTATGTTTGGACTTCGATAAACTAACCCAACTGTTAACGTTGAGTTTCCTGTAACTATGTTACACCAAACAGCTTCTTCGCAATCTGCTTCTCTTTCTAATTTTATTTCATAAGCCTGGATAGATTCTTTAATATATAAAATAACTCCACCTCCCTTTCTTCCTATTCTATCTTTCCTAAACATTACATATCCTGTTAGTCCCAATTCGGCATCTGATATATCAGTGGTGGCCCACGATTCGGTTATACCTATTATGTGAGGGTCAATATCTTCTACCATAATGTTTAGTTCACTTCTTTTGTTTACTATGCTCCTTGCATTTAAACAAATGTATTTATATCCTGATTCAGAACAGTTTTCCAGGCTGTTCTTTGCCGATTTATTTCTGCTGTCTTTATCTATGCCTCCAGTTTCAGGCTTCTCTGTGAATCCCCCCTGCGAATCTAGTTTAAATAGATGCAGCCTGTCCCACTGTCAACAGATTGCAGCAAGTTCTCTGAGAAAACTGCTGACCCCTTTCCACTTAGATGTAGGCCATCTCTCATGTACATATCTTCCCTCCCAACAAAGTATCCCCATAAATCTACGAATCCCACCCCCTCTTCTTTACACATCTGCTCAACTAGTGCGTTGATCGCCATCCTCTTGCAGTTTCTATATGTCGGCCCACTTCCTCCCATTACTGGCAAAATTCCTGAGAGGATAATCTGTTCTACTCTTGTCTTCTTTAACTTCTTCACTAACTGTCTGAGAACTATTACTACGGAAACACCAGGAACTTCAATATCAATAACAAGAAGAATCACGGTAACAACACCCATTACTACTAAATTGCCAGGCAATCATACTTTATCAACATTAATTATGAAATCGACGACAACTAAATTTACAAAAACAACACAACAGCAACCTGTTATATCCGCAGGTACATCTACTGCGACCACAGTGTCGTCGATGACGGTGGAATTAAAGTCTTCAAAACAAGGCGTAGTCAGTACTTCGCATGTCACAATGGCGCCTGTCTCGCAGACACCTTCAGGAAATACTGGTGGACCGATTAAAACAACGCCGTTTGTCTGTGTCACTAACATTACAAATGGCTTCGGAAGCACTTCTGCTACGCGAAGTGACAGCATTAGAACAACGGAAGTAGATGGCTGAGAGGAAAGGGTGTCCAAATCAGCACTGGAATTAAAAGAGACACTAACGTCAACAGGGTGGGAACGCGTGTGCTCATCATAAACTTCACTCGGTCTCAACCCTCACGTAGTGTCTGGTGAGTCGGTGTAGTTACTCAGTGTCAACCCTCAGTTGGTGTCAGGTGAGTCGGTTTAGTTACTATATGTTAACCCTCAGGTGATCTCAGGTGAGTCGGTGTAGTTTATCAGGGTCAACCCCCAGGTGGTGTCTGGTCAGTCAGTGTAGTTACTAATAGTCAACCATCAGGTGATTACTTAGGTTTACATAGGTTGTCCCAGACCGTAGGCGGTGGCCTCGGTGGTCAGATCTACGTATGTTTCTGTAAAAGCTCTACATCTTCCTGGCAAGACGGCTATGTAGTTGTAGAGGAATTCTTCCTTTCTCCAGTGGTTATCTAGGCGATTTTTAAATGAGTTGATACAAGTTGCATTTACTACATGTTCTGGTTAATTGTTCCGCAATTGTGTAACTCTGATTGAAAAACTCTCCTTTTTTGTATTTAATTGTGAACGTTCTTGGAATTTTGTCAAACAATGACCCCTTGTTCCTTCCTTTATTTCACAGTCTTTGCATAACATGACAATGTTAGAACATACATTACAATCATACTTTCCTTTTAACAGTTTATATGTTTCTATCATATCTTCGCGTGTTCTTCTATATGCTAATGTACATAGTTTCAACCTCTTACATTTTTCATGGTAAGGAATATCCTTCCTTCATGGGAGTTGCTTTTGTTGCACGTCTCTGAACATTTTCTATTGCATCCTTATATTTCTGTTTATAAGGGGACCATGTACTTAGTACGTAATCTAAATGACTCCGTACTAAATCTTTATATAGTTGTATAAAATTATTTTCATTTTGTAAATTACCTTCTAATAATTACCATGATAATGATAGTCAATATTAACCCAAATATATTCATGGACCATATTATTGATTTTTAAATTATAAGTATACATATGTTCATTTTGTTTTCATATGTGCATCAGTTTACGTTTGTCTGAATAAAATGTTAACAACCATTGGTTAGACTATGATGTAAGTTTATCTAAGTCTTCTTGTAGTGTGTTATGGTCATCTGTGCTATTAACGGTTCTAAAAATGTTAGTGTCATCTGCAAACATATATAAGTCTGAAGTCATATTGCTTAGTAGATCGTTCATATAGATTGAATAGGATTGGTTCTACGACACTTTCCTCGGGGATGCCACTGGTTACACTTGTTCACTCAGAGTTTGTTCCGTTTATGCTAACCTGTTGTATATGATCAGACAATAATGCTTTAATCTATCTTAATGTTGAGCATTTTATACCATATGCTTCTAGTGCACGATCAAGTGCTATAACACAATCTACTAACATGCTTAATGTAGAAGAAAACGACATTTTAAAAAACATTCAGGATTGGCACAAAACAAATCCTGCCATAAAAGCGTGTTTGAAATAAAATAGACTGGTTCATGTCGATGAATATGAACGTTTAGACAATGTGGGCATAACGGGTTTTTAAGTTGTCAACTACATCTTAGGAAAACGTTATAAACTGCACGATATGGGAAAACTATGCTAATATACTTGCATCATCTGTTCTTTGTGAACGATTATTCGGTTAATACATTAGCATCGGAATCTAGGGCAACCCCCCACCTCCATATGTAGTTTGGGGAGACATGATCATATTATATAATACTTGTGATGTGCCTACCTCTTTACCTGTTAAACGTAATTTATATGTATATATATATATATATATAATATATATACATGTGTCCATAATGCCTATTTCTCTGAAATAACAATCGATGTAGCACATTTGAATTACGTATTTGGGGTTAACCAAATAAACATATTCTTCTTCTAATCTTCTTCTTCTTCGCCTTCGTCTTTATCTTCTTCTTTTTTCTTCTTCTTCTTCTTATGAAGACTAGAACATGTTATGCCCCATATTCTCTCATCCAACAACTTATCCCCCCATTCAACAACTTCCGTTGCTCTTGCTAATATCATGCAGTGGCCAATCCTGCCAACTTAATTAATTATGTTAATGTAGAGGTGTTTCTAAATATACATTTTTATTGATATAGGTGTATACATATAAATGAGCAGCGTTGCTTGTGTCAGAGAGTAGTTGCATGTCTTTGAAGAAACAGTATCTACAAATATCACTGAACAGACTTTGTGTTGCATCCTATTAGAGGTACGTGGAGAGAATGAGTCGCTCATATGTCGATTTGTTAAATGCATATACCAATGTACATAAAACAAAATTTGCTTGGTTGATTAGGCGCGTTTCCCGTTCAGTAATTGTGTCATATTGTAATTGTTCACAGTAACGTTTAAAGCGTCGCATGGATTACCATTAACACTGAATCTTTTAATTTTAATTAAGTATTATACGTGAGCATGCAGTGTAATGTTACGTAAATCAAATATATGTATTTATAGACGTCACAGCCCTGTTTATTGTTGTATTGAAATCAGGAAGCATTGTGACAGTAAACGAGGACAAAAAAACAACAATACTGACGGAATAGTATATGTTAGCTATCACGAAGTGGAAGTAATCATTATCGCAGAAGATTATAAATTGATGTACCAAATTGTCTTGATATTATGTAAATACTGGCAGCGTGAATCAGAAGGTCGTATTACATGTACAATACAAATATTAAACTTTCAAAACGACAATGGCTTCACTATCCACATGTCATCTCCAAGGGCTTTCTTATCTGGATGATTTTTCTTAAATTCTATTTGATGTTGTCGTTCCGGTTACTAGTTAAATTTGCATGTTCCTCAAAACGCAAATGCGATCAGGTAATTGGCAAATGTCATTGTTCAACTATTATTTAGTTCCTCCAAACGGATTTATTTTATAAATAAAAGTTACTCTTTTGATAGACCAAGATGACATTGAATTCCAGCTTTGCGGCTTTTTCTTCTGCACAAAAAACAAGGTATAAACAAATAGTCTTATAACAAGGTCGAAAATATTGCCACTTTCCTGAAACAACGGTGGTAGTCTATAACGCAAAATACACGTTCAACGAGATTATATCAGTGCAAAAAAATAGAAACAATATTGACGGACGAGAGGGGGAGGGGAGAGAGATTGTGTGTGAATAGGCGGACTAATACTTATAACGGTAATAACATTGCAAGACAATTCTACAACATGATCACGATAGAAGAAGGTTGTAGACGAATTAAAACAAACAACGAAGATATAAGACAAAGACAAAAACAATCCTAACACATGAGTGGAATAGGCGACCTATAACAATTGGATAAGAAAAAGGCAGCTAGAAAACAATAAAGAAACATTGCAATACACGTTATCAATGCAGGACGTCCTGTATTGAAATAATACACCGTTATCAAGCAATATGAGTATATATATTGTTATTATCAATAATGTTGTTGTTATTGTTGTATACTGTTGTCGTTAATAGAACTCACAAACATGAACGAATGGATACGAACGGAAGTCATTTTGTTCCTGCTGTGCTCAAAAGTGGTCGCAGGTTTGTTTCTTTCATGCATGTAACATCATTGGACATGTTGCCATAACATAGCGTTGTTTATGTAAAGAACATTACACAACTTGCAAATAAACATAGAACATGTATAATCTGCTAACAACAATGTAGCCAGCTTGTTGGATGAGCAAGTATAATTATACATACTTAATGATGTAATTAGTGTGATAGGTGAATTTGAAATTCATCATACTGCATTGTGGAAATCGTTTTTATTTTTCAGTTTGTTCAGTCATTTCACCTTTCTCTTGTTATGTTTCGAAGACTTTATGTTGTTATCGTTAGACTATTTCGCCAACTGGCCTAATAATATGATTAAAATAGCGGTGTAACGGATCGAAAGTACAGACGTGCCAAAATGCCTATTCACACACAATCTCTCTCCCCTCCCCCTCTCGTCCGTCAATATTGTTTCTATTTTTTTGCACTGATATAATCTCGTTGAACGTGTATTTTGCGTTATAGACTACCACCGTTGTTTCAGGAAAGTGGCAATATTTTCGACCTTGTTATAAGACTATTTGTTTATACCTTGTTTTTTGTGCAGAAGAAAAAGCCGCAAAGCTGGAATTCAATGTCATCTTGGTCTATCAAAAGAGTAACTTTTATTTATAAAATAAATCCGTTTGGAGGAACTAAATAATAGTTGAACAATGACATTTGCCAATTACCTGATCGCATTTGCGTTTTGAGGAACATGCAAATTTAACTAGTAACCGGAACGACAACATCAAATAGAATTTAAGAAAAATCATCCAGATAAGAAAGCCCTTGGAGATGACATGTGGATAGTGAAGCCATTGTCGTTTTGAAAGTTTAATATTTGTATTGTACATGTAATACGACCTTCTGATTCACGCTGCCAGTATTTACATAATATCAAGACAATTTGGTACATCAATTTATAATCTTCTGCGATAATGATTACTTCCACTTCGTGATAGCTAACATATACTATTCCGTCAGTATTGTTGTTTTTTTGTCCTCGTTTACTGTCACAATGCTTCCTGATTTCAATACAACAATAAACAGGGCTGTGACGTCTATAAATACATATATTTGATTTACGTAACATTACACTGCATGCTCACGTATAATACTTAATTAAAATTAAAAGATTCAGTGTTAATGGTAATCCATGCGACGCTTTAAACGTTACTGTGAACAATTACAATATGACACAATTACTGAACGGGAAACGCGCCTAATCAACCAAGCAAATTTTGTTTTATGTACATTGGTATATGCATTTAACAAATCGACATATGAGCGACTCATTCTCTCCACGTACCTCTAATAGGATGCAACACAAAGTCTGTTCAGTGATATTTGTAGATACTGTTTCTTCAAAGACATGCAACTACTCTCTGACACAAGCAACGCTGCTCATTTATATGTATACACCTATATCAATAAAAATGTATATTTAGAAACACCTCTACATTAACATAATTAATTAAGTTGGCAGGATTGGCCACTGCATGATATTAGCAAGAGCAACGGAAGTTGTTGAATGGGGGGATAAGTTGTTGGATGAGAGAATATGGGGCATAACATGTTCTAGTCTTCATAAGAAGAAGAAGAAGAAAAAAGAAGAAGATAAAGACGAAGGCGAAGAAGAAGAAGATTAGAAGAAGAATATGTTTATTTGGTTAACCCCAAATACGTAATTCAAATGTGCTACATCGATTGTTATTTCAGAGAAATAGGCATTATGGACACATGTATATATATTATATATATATATATATATATACATATAAATTACGTTTAACAGGTAAAGAGGTAGGCACATCACAAGTATTATATAATATGATCATGTCTCCCCAAACTACATATGGAGGTGGGGGGTTGCCCTAGATTCCGATGCTAATGTATTAACCGAATAATCGTTCACAAAGAACAGATGATGCAAGTATATTAGCATAGTTTTCCCATATCGTGCAGTTTATAACGTTTTCCTAAGATGTAGTTGACAACTTAAAAACCCGTTATGCCCACATTGTCTAAACGTTCATATTCATCGACATGAACCAGTCTATTTTATTTCAAACACGCTTTTATGGCAGGATTTGTTTTGTGCCAATCCTGAATGTTTTTTTAAATGTCGTTTTCTTCTACATTAAGCATGTTAGTAGATTGTGTTATAGCACTTGATCGTGCACTAGAAGCATATGGTATAAAATGCTCAACATTAAGATAGATTAAAGCATTATTGTCTGATCATATACAACAGGTTAGCATAAACGGAACAAACTCTGAGTGAACAAGTGTAACCAGTGGCATCCCCGAGGAAAGTGTCGTAGAACCAATCCTATTCAATCTATATGAACGATCTACTAAGCAATATGACTTCAGACTTATATATGTTTGCAGATGACACTAACATTTTTAGAACCGTTAATAGCACAGATGACCATAACACACTACAAGAAGACTTAGATAAACTTACATCATAGTCTAACCAATGGTTGTTAACATTTTATTCAGACAAACGTAAACTGATGCACATATGAAAACAAAATGAACATATGTATACTTATAATTTAAAAATCAATTATATGGTCCATGAATATATTTGGGTTAATATTGACTATCATTATCATGGTAATTATTAGAAGGTAATTTACAAAATGAAAATAATTTTATACAACTATATAAAGATTTAGTACGGAGTCATTTAGATTACGTACTAAGTACATGGTCCCCTTATAAACAGAAATATAAGGATGCAATAGAAAATGTTCAGAGACGTGCAACAAAAGCAACTCCCATGAAGGAAGGATATTCCTTACCATGAAAAATGTAAGAGGTTGAAACTATGTACATTAGCATATAGAAGAACACGCGAAGATATGATAGAAACATATAAACTGTTAAAAGGAAAGTATGATTGTAATGTATGTTCTAACATTGTCATGTTATGCAAAGACTGTGAAATAAAGGAAGGAACAAGGGGTCATTGTTTGACAAAATTCCAAGAACGTTCACAATTAAATACAAAAAAGGAGAGTTTTTCAATCAGAGTTACACAATTGCGGAACAATTAACCAGAACATGTATCTACGTAGCGCAGCGTTTCGTGTTTCGTAAAATAGCGCCACATACGCGTCTTCAAAGTTCGATTAAACCGTTCTACGACGTTCGCTTTGGTCTCCTCGTTATGCGTCACGAAATGATGAACGCCGCGACTCTTTAGCAACGTTTGCAGGGGTCGGTTCAAAAACTCGCTCCCCTTATCGGTCTGCAGCGTGTGCGGCGTCTCGTCGTCGTCGTCGTTCAGCAGGCGCTCGAAGGCCGCGACGAGCGACGCTCCGGACTTATTCTTCAACGGAACGCACCACGCCCGCTTCGAAAACACATCGATCACTGTCAATAGGAATGTTATACCGTCGTTGTGCGTTTTCAGTCTAGTCAAGTCGACCAGATCGGCTTGCCACTGCTGGTTTCGACCGCCCACGATGACGCGACGTCGTTTGAAATGACGTCTAACCGGTTTGTGTAGGGTATAGGCGTCCTGCGACGCTAGCCACCTCTCGACGGCCGGACGTCGGAGCTTCGACGCCCGGTGCAACGCGTCGACGCCTCCGTAACTCCCCACCCATTTCGGATCGAAGTACGCGTTATTCAGCTCGTCGTCGTCGTCGACGTCGATGTTTCGTTGCTGTCGAGGCTTTCGTTTTGGACGACGACTCCACCCGGACACCATGACGACGACGACGATGATGATACGATGATACAGAACGCGATAAGCGCGATGGTGAAGCCGACGACGACGACGATGATGATCGCGCGTCGTGACGTCATCACGACAACGTATCCCACGCCGTGACGCCCAACGAAGCGGATCTGCGTTTAGGTTCGCCTCGCATCCGAGTACGACGTCTCCGCTCAGTCGGCGCTGCTGATGAACAAGACGTCGACGGCATCGTCATCCTCTCTTCTAGTAGCTGCTTCCGTCGTCGCTCCACGTACGAACGATAGCGCGGGTTGCCTACGAATTCCATAGGGATATTCATATCCTTCATGTGCAATCCGAACACCCGCCATCCTACGGGCGCCGTCGTCTTCGATCTCGTTCGCATGAGATCGTTTACTAGATCGACCATATTACTCCCCGCGATCGCTTTACCGTCGTACACGAATTCACCGCAATCGTTCCATCGAGACAACGGATCGGCTTTCATTTTTTCGATCAGCAGTCTCGTCTTCTCTTTCAACGTTTTCGGCATACTGGCTACGATTTCGCGCTCTATCGTCTCCGACGATGGTGGCGCCACCGCCGCCGCCGCTGCTGGCGCCAACGGTACCGCGGGTGTCTCGCCGCTGTTCACCACCGACACGCGTACCGGTTGCGCCGCTCGAGCCGCCTCTATCTTATTGTACCGACTCAGCAGTTGATTGTACGACACTTCCTTTTCTCGTTCCGATAAATCCGAACGTTCTAGAATGTCCTTCATGTCGCTGTCAAGGCTACTCAGCACACGTGATCGAGGCGTGTTCGACGACTGATCGACGCGTGGCAGAAGGCTTTCCACCAATCGTGGATCGACCAACGCCATCTTCTTCGCGTACTGCATCAATTACCGCCGGCGCCGCCGCCGAACACCTGTCTGAGCAGCGGCAAGATAACGGTACTCGCTAACGGCGCTAGCAGGGCCGTCAAAAAACCACCCGCACCCTTTTGCAAGATGACACGCTTCTGCTTACGCGTCACGTGTTTGTCGACGAGTTTACGCAGGTGATCCCGGTATTTCGACAATACGCGTTTCTGTTTCGGCGACAACTTCACGTTCCCTTTCAGAATGTTGTACGCGCAATCGCACAGACTACAAATGAGACCGGTGTCCGCGTGGGCGAGTAGCGCTTTTCGCAGCGCGATGTTCCGCCTATGTCTCTCCAACAGCTGCAGGGCGACGATGTGTCTCTTTATTTGATTCGTCGGTCCCGCCACCTTCGGTCGTCTCTTCGCTCCCGTCACGCGCCCTGTCATAGCGACTAATAAACGTACGCCCCGTCGTCCCTCTCTTCTTATAGTCCGCCTACGCCACCACCACCACCACCGCCGCCACCCTTCCGTACGTACACGTACTGAAGGCGATCGTCCGGAAATATGCACGTACGCAGACGCATGTCCTCTTCCGCTTCCTGTTTCAGATCCACGAATAGATACCCGTACGCCGACGACGTCGCGTCTTTGAAAGCCTCTATCATGTAGTTGACCTTTCCCGGGTACATCTGTTTCGCTAGGTGACCTACATGACCCGCGTCTCGAGGACTCTTGAATAGAACTATGTATTGAGCGTTCAGGCTGATTGTACGGTTTTCTTTCCCTTTCGGAAACATGTTCTGACCCAATTGTACGACCGACGTATTACAATGATGACTTTTTTAGTAAATAGTACCGTCACCCGGCTATCGGTCTCCTCCATGAGGTCGTCGAGTACTAGAAGCGTTCTCGCTTTACCGTCTAAACGTTTCGGATCCGGCAGACCGTCTACGAACTCTATTTTCGAAGACATAGACGTGTAGCCGCTCTGCATTGTTCGTAACACCACAGGATTTTCTCCGGCGGCGGATCGATCATAGTGTCGTAACGTATCAAACGCTCGACGAACGTCGTCTTACCGCATCCCGTAGGACCGGCTACTATACACGTAAAAGGATGCTTTTCACGACTGAACGACGAACACTTTTTTACGCGTTTTTAAACTCATCGCGCAACTCCATCAACAGTTTACCGAGCGTGTTCTTCCCCGGATCGCCCGCGATTCCGCTACCCCAGAAACCCTCCTTACTCGCTATCCATTCCACCAATTCGGCGTCCCCGGTCGCCAACAGTGCAGCCTTCAAATCGCTCGATCCGTCAAACTTCCTCCTCAACAACATCTTCATACATTTCACCCTAATGTCGGTCCATTTGTTTCTCATTCTCTTTAGTCGAATGTCGTAACTGCGTCGTTTCGCTGCGTAAGAGCTTCGTGAACTTTTGATTATTTCGGCGCATTCCACGTCCTCGTAGAATATCGCTTTCCTATACTGATAGGCGTGCTCGACGGATCGAAAGCCTCGACCGAACGCCGACAGTCGACGCATATACATATTCGACAAGAACGACCGCGATCCACCAAACCTTATAGGCGACGACATCGTACCGACTACCGATCACTCGCTACCGCCACCGCTTATATACCAACACTAAAAAGTTGCGACTAGGGTTCAAACCCGGAACCTTTCGATCCCTAGGCGAACACTCTCCTAAGAGAGCTATACCGTCGCCAACGATTATTTTGCCCCGGTTATATCTCACCGCTAGGTGGCATTTTACCCCGCTAGGTGGCCTCTCGAATCTACAAACGCATTACGTCAGCGTTGAGGACTACGTTAAAAGTACGAAACTAAACGTTGCATGGTTTTAGCGTGGTTAGCGCGATAAACGCAATATTGCTTACGTCAGCGCGCTCTAGGTACGACGTTGATCGCTAGGACTAAAATACTCTCTGCACTCACCGCTAGGTGGCATCTCTCTAGTGTACTGTCAATCATCCAATTAGTATCAAATTACATCGCTCATCAATCACGTTTTTTATAAGTAGGTTTCCCAAACTCATTAGTGTCAAACACAAAGCCTTTGATCTTTTTTTATACATAGGATTAGTCTCGCATTATTGCTGACTCAGCGGTGTGCCCGAATCGTTTAGTGGTCATTAAATTATTTTTTATAAGTAGGATTTTGAGGTCCAACAGCGCTTACTACCTACTTATTTAGTTACTTTGAATGAATTGAAATAGTAAATATTGATGCTGATGCCAGATCTAAAGTATCAGAATAACATAGTATTAAAATATTATTTAATAGTTGTTTGCATTTATTTATTTATTTTGCCTTTTATATTTATTTTACAATGCCACCTACCACAGTTTGTCCTCAGAGTAAGTGAATCAGTATCTTCTAATTGCTTATTTTCTAATTACTCAAATGAATAATAAATTTATAATTAGGGATACATTAAATACTAGTTTTGTTTCACTTCCAGTGTATTCCTTCCGAACAACATACCATTATGTAATTATGTCATAAAAAAAATCATCTAGATATTACAGCCAATACTGTGTTTGTTTAAAAAAATGTGTTTAAATTGAATTGAAAAAGTACTGATTCTTAATATTGCCAAGCTTACATGAACGCCAGCTGAATATTCAAGTGTGTGCTCGTTGCACTAAGTTGTTCGATAAACATACTGGCCAGTTGATGTAAGTGTCACAACACTAATCCCAGTTCTGTTGATCATTGCGCCAATTAATGAGCCGATTATACAGATTCAAGTGGCTTTTAGAATAGTGCACCCTGAAATAAGCATATATATTGTTACTTCAATCCTTCAATTTCATGCCAGAGAGATCATGTCATATACAACACACACACACAAACACACACACACACGCACGCACGCACGCACACACACACACATATATATATACATACATATATGCATACATGCATACATGCATACTTGCATACATGCGTACATGCATACATACATACATGCATACATACGTACACACGTACATACGTACATACGTACATACGTACATACGTGTATACGTGCATACGTACATACATACATACATATATACGAACATACATACGAACATACATACGCACTTACATACATATTTAAGTACATACATACATACATACATACATACATACATACATACATACATACATACATACATACATACATACATACATACATACATACATACATACATACATACATACATGCACGTCTCCCTTTCTTGTCCATATCCGAACTAGTATCCCTGTTTTCCACTTCTATGGGATCTTTCCCTCTCTCTCTTTTCGGCCACCGCCAGTATTTCCACTCGTACTTATCAATTCCAGTCGCTCGGCCTTTCTTAAACTTCTTCATTGCTCTCTCTACTTCTTCATCCACAATCTTCTTCACCTTTACTTCTCCGTCAATTGCACTTGGCAGACCTAGTTTTCTGCTTTCTTGTTGGTTCGGCAGCGTCTTGAAGTACTTTTTCCAGTCCCGTGTCACATCTTTCCTGTCCGTACCTAGCTTTCCATTTATGTCCTTAATCACTGTTCCAATTTTTATATCCTTGCTGTCCTCATCCCTCTCTCGAGCCATATTTTAGATCATCTTCTTTTCATTGTCCTCATCTAGCTTTCTGTATAGCTTATCTTCCATTTCCCTCTTTGCTTTATCAACAGCTCTCCTAACTGGCTTCTTTTTCTATCCATGCAGCTGCTGTATGGCAATGCCCGGTTGTCCTCATTCCCCTTGATCCTTTCTATTTCTTTCCATACTTCTCTCTTTTCCCCAATTGCTTTCGCTACTTCTTCGGTTCACCATGTTTTATTTTTTCTCTTAGAGGAAGCTCCTCCCGTACGAGATATTCTGTCACATAGCTCCTCTACTAATCTAATGAAAGCATCCTAAAAGTACTTCCAATCTTCCTCCACCGTTCCTGTTGTTGGCCGCAATTTCTCATACTCTGATATCACTCTGTCTGTGTATGCACCTACTGTGTCCCCGGGACATTTCCATCACATCTTTCGCCCCACACTTTTAGTCTCTCTTCTGCATACGCACAATAAAAACGAGGGGCTTGTGTTGCATAGTCACGTATTCCGCAGGGATCACCTTAGATTCCTACACTCGCCACTTATGCTGTTTCCTCAATATAAGCAGGTCCAGCTCTGTCAAATGGTAACCATTCCTATAAGATTCATTGTGGCTTTCCCTTTTTGGAAAAATGACCCAGAAAGCGAGAGTATAAAGCGCAAACTACATACTGCACACTAAACTACAACACTTGGCGCATCACACAGACCTGTGTTTACACACCACACTGCAGATAACCTCTTTAAATTGTGTTTTAGTTGCGTCAATCAAAAATACACTAAACTACTTTTTAAGGTTACATTTGTAAAAATTATTATTAAATCTACTACAGCCGATTCACATATATTCTTCGTTGTTCTAGCATTACACGCATTTGATATTAACGTTGCATTCTGAGATCGTTCATCTTTAAATACAAATGTAGAGTGAATAACTTAGTAATTTCTTCGATATCTTAATTAACTCTTTTTCACATACAGCGTATCATGCAACGGCCAAACATAAGAACAAATATGCCAAAAAATAAATTATCGAGTAACATATCATATACAAATTATCTAATTACTCTCAGTCATTGTGTCTACGCAAACGTTTTATGGCCTTTATGCGGCATGTATTCTTCCTCCTGTTAGTTCCACTTAACCATATTGACTCACAGTATTTCACCACACCCCATTCGTCTTATTCCTACCACTGCACCTCCACATAACTTAAACGTCTTTCACGTAAATTAAAGCTAGAGATATTGTGCCAATATAAGAGAATTCACACGCGAATTTCTTACAATATATAATTAGATTTAAACTTTAGTTAATGCCAATTATAAAGCTCCTGGCTTTATGCTTAAAAATATTTAGCGTTTTTGAATGTTTAATGTGTACAGGTACTTTATTCCAAAATCGAGCCCATAGTACTTTCAAGAAGTTCTCTCCAGTTCTATAATTACATCTAGGTATATATAAATTGTTCTCCTGTCTGGAACTTCTGGTCACGAAGTCATTATTACATTTGTAAAATTGGTGGAATAGACTAGGAAGTTGATTCATACGCTGTTTTTGCTAATGTTTTAAGTAATAAATTTGGTATAATTTGTATTTTATTTAACTACAATAGACTAATAATACTTTTAGAAAAAAACTACATTATATATAAACATCAGTATGGGTTTCGTTGAAAACATTCTACTATTCACCCAATACTGCCTCTGCTCAAGGATATTGCATATGCAAATGATACAATAGCAAAATACCCTACTTTAGCTGTGTTTCTTGATTTTTTAATTGACCATGGTATTTTTACAAATTATATTTTATTGAATTCGGGGAATAAATATTAAATGGTTTGCCAGTTATTGAACTGATCGAAAACAATATGCTGATATATATCCTCATGCTGCCATTTTAATTGACACCATAAACCAAGAGTTAATATATTTTTAAGACTGGCTATGTGCCAATAAATTGTTAATACAAATAAAAAATACAAGAACGTTTGCATATTTAGTCCACCGAACAACAACGCAAATAATTGTATGAACATATAAATTATTATCATGTCGGAAAGGATAACAAAGAAGAATCGGTCATTTTTAGGAATAGGTATATTGAAAAACATTTAGCATGGAATAAACATATCAAAATAAATAGTTATAAAATATATAGGGCAAAATGCCTTACAAAGTCTTTATTATACCTTAATTCAAAGTCAATTAACGGGGAGTCAATGGAAATACGATCAGAAAGTTATAATTTTTACAAAAACGTGCTTTACGAATAATTTCAAAAAGATATAGAAGTCACACCGATCCGAATTTTAAATCTGAAAATATACTTAAAATCGCTCATATATACAAGTACCATGTCTCACTATTCGTGTATAACTATCACTTTAGTACATTGCATAAATACTTTAAACAATATATGCCCAAAAAATGAGCCATTAACACCAGAATTACTAGACAACATAACCTCTTAGGTACAGAGGAGCCCAGAACACTTTTTTCTAGGTTACCTAAACATAATTTTACGAATCTATGGAATAATCTTGATTATAAAATACAAAACATCAAATTCAGACAAAAATGTTCTCTTTATGCAGGCAACATGTACACAACTATCATAGCCACTTGCATTGCCTTAATTCCATATGTGCAGAATAATCTAATATATTTGTTTTAAAATCTATGTTTGGATTCGGACAAATCTTTTATAATAGTTTACTAACAGTAATTTTGTATAATTCGATTTTTTCTCCGTTGGACCCTCAGTTAGTTCTATGCAATTATACATGTATAGTTATATATTTCAAAGTTTTTGTGTTTAAGTATGGGGTCACATGTAGACGGCATTTAATATGCCATGTGACCACCACGCAACACGACTTTAATCTTTTTTACAGTTGTTTTATTTATACTGTTATATTGTTGTTGTTACAAAATAATTTTTTATTTGATTTAATTTGATTTGAATACCAAAGTGGCATACATGATCACTGGCCTAGGAACGAAATTAATATTATATTGACATAACATAACATACTATGACGTTTATTTGTACCCATATTGGTACATAATTAATATATTTTTTTAACATCACTTAAGCAGTGAAATCAACAATTATCAACATTGTACATATACGTATATCATATACGTATATGTTCTAAATACTCTTGGAAATTACATAGATGCGCATGTACACCTGGTATGGTATTGATGTACCATAGAATGTAATCACGTAGCTTATGTAATGCCTATTAAGACACAATTATCGCTATCACAGGAGCCACCCTATTTATGTAATGATTTATATAGTCCTTTTATAAGGTGTCTATCTCATGAATGTTTATTGGGAGTGATTGGTTAATGTGAGAATGTAACTTTTTTGGGTGCTGGTTGTCTGAAACTAGCATCAAATGTATAGTATTTAATGGTTTTGTTGACATGTGTAGCAATTTTATAGAGAGCATATATCATTATATTTGTGTAACAAATATGTTTTATATAAAATGAGATACATGTGGTTGGCTATAGATGAGATATTTCATTGTAAATTCGTGCTTAGTTCTAAAAATATGTACATAATTTTTTTCATGAGTATTATAATTATGTATGTTTACATTTGGAATAGTTTGCCAGTTAATTCAATAATGAAGTAATATATTATGAATTTATTTAAAGTATAATTTTAATTTATGTATCTTTAATATGGCTCCTACTTTTAGTAGTTTAAGCTTTTTAAAAAGTGGTTCTGTGTGTGAGTAGTATTTATTTAAGATTATTATTCCCCGGCTTTTTTATTTTCATAATTGTACTTCTTTGGTATCCCCAAACAATGATACAATAATTAATATGAGATAATACTTTTATATCTAAAGGTAATACATATTTTAATCTTTGTAATATGCCAATTGTTTTGGAGAACGTATTTGAAGTTTTCTCGGTGTCTTTTTTCCAGTTCAGGTTAGTGTCTAATGTCAATCCTAGAAAGATAAATTCATCTGTTCTTTCAATAGTTATATCATATATTTTAAGCGTAAGAGTCTGCGTACGTGTAGTAGGCATATAAAAAATCATGTACTTTGATTTGTTTTTTAAACATAATTGATTTATATTTAGCCGTTCGTTAACTTTACATAGTTCTTCATTTATTAAGGATTCTGTACTTGTATTGCGTGGGTTGTTGTTAAGATATTTTATAGAGCTAGATAATGTGGTGTCATCAGCGTACATGAAGAAATTAAATAATTGACAAGCTTGTGAGATATCATTTATGTAAATGATAAATTACAGTAGCCAAGGATTGAATCTTGTGGGACGCCGATTGTTATAAGTAAGATGTATGAATTTATTTGTTAAATTTCAATATATTGTTTTCTGTGTTATAAATAACTTTTGAAAAACTGCAAAGTTGAGCCATTTAGGCCATAGTATGTTAATTTGCTCAGTAAAATGTTATGGTAAATAGTATCAAAAGCCTTAGAAAGGTCGATAAATACATTAATTGTTTCATAAATTTTATCCATTTGAGTTATAATTCTAATCTAATAATGCAAAATTTTTTGAAAGTAATAATAGTCGTATTAGTTAAGGTTCATAATTTTAAATATCATTTGTCTATAAAATGTTAATTAAGTCATTATTATTAATACCTCATAAATAGAAGAGAACGTTTCTTCTAACGTCATGCTTTTATATAAATGAGTATTCAAAATTTTTTAATAGTTACGTATTTTATAATAGCATTAAGTACGATGAAATAAGTAATATTTGTTATGTTGTACATACCCTTTCCTGAAAACACGTTTTGAACCGTTCGTGGAATGAAGATAAAGCACAGTTGTGTGAGGATGTTAGGTTGATGTGACAGTCACACACAGAGGAAACTTGGGGACTTTTGATATAATGTTCAGTATGGTATTTTTCAACTATTCATAACAATCTGTTTTCCTATTTATCTCCGGGATACTCCTGGATTATAGCAGTTTAAAAAAACTGTATCTCTAGCCACTTGTCGCCTGCGGTACGTCCGCTCGGGCGCCCGGGTTAAATGGAGACAGTGTTAGCTCTCGTCGTGACAAGATATATTGTCTGCTCGATGTTTAAAATCCCATCTTATGTGCTACGTTTTATTTCTATTGCCATTGTCACAGAAATTTGAACAATGTCACCAGAATAAGTATGCCTTGTTAATGTGGCATTGAACCGTTATATAACCATAATATGTGATTGATTATTCTTTGTTAATAGGAGCTGTTGCCGGACTGGGCGTGGTTTTATTACTAACCAGTGGCTTGGTCTGTATCGTCGTCTTAAACTACAGGGGAGTGTCCTATTTTGCAAATTCGTTAACACATGTATGACTATTATTTTTGAAATATTTGAAACCGCTACACGCAATTATTCATCTTGCCATGTCCTATGTTTATGAATATCATTATTTACCATTAAAACATGTTTCAAGACTGAATATAACATATCGTACCATTCCTATGCACAAATAGAGCAATAGTGTATTTATAAGAAGTATATTTAAATGCAAAATATATTATTTGATGAACGTTTGTTCTATGTATTTAACACATATAATCAAACATACTGCGTGTTTTTGAAATCTGATTATATAACTCATGTGTTCATTAAATATGTCCTTTTTTCATATTTAATTTAAATATGTTAAATTATAACTTAAACAAATGCACTGTCCATTGTTTTCGTTGTGTTCCTCTTTTTGTCGTAGCATTTGTCATGTTTCTCATTCCATGCTATATGAACTATATGTTGGGTTAGCTGACATTGCAGTCCATGCTATTGTGTGTCAGTGGCACTCATTGTTATTATTGGACCACCCTCTAGTGACCATTGACCAGACTCTGACCAATTGTTCTACAGTGTCTGCCATATTGTTTTGTGGAAGTGACCACATGTGTATTTTCAGTAGTTCTGCCAATTAAATGTTTCTTGAATTATGCAAATGTTTGATGGTGATATTCACTGGCATACAATTACACAACAGCTTTCTTCCCCTGCGGGGTGATTGTCTTATCCGTTTGTCTGATCCTCGCTCGAAACAAGTCATCTATTTCTATCATCGACCATTCGCTCTCTCGCTCTCTACTGTTCACGTTTTCAAATACCTCTTCGCTATCTCCCCATCCTTCTACCACCCTGCCCTTTCGGTTTCTTCTGCAAACTACTTCAGTGATCAGGCGAATCTTAATTTCAGTAGCTTTGCATAAGTTCCCTATATTCGTGTTATCGTTTCCTGGTACTTTACGTATTTTGCGAACTCTGTTGATCTCTGCTACCTACAACTTCTTCTCTTGTTTCTTTGTCAGAGCAAGTGTTTCCATATTCTAAAATATTGGTGTCAGCAAGTGGGATTGTTTTCAACTACCTACAAACTGTGTCGACATGCTTCAGTGAGTACATGTCTGAACTGGCTCTGAACTGCAGACAATAGCCTACTGTCTGAGTGTCTGTGTACTGACTGTCATTCAAGTATGGCACGCCAGTCTGACCGGTTCGACCCAGATAGAGAGCAATGGTCGTCCTACTTGATGCGTGCAGAGCTCTACTTCGACTCAAACAACATCACAACAGACCCAAAGAAAAACGCTGCTCTGTGTTCAACCATGTCACCAGCAACATTCGCACTTCTTCAGAATCGACTGACTAAGGAAGTGACAGAAGCTTCCTACGAAGAAGTTAAAGCGGCGCTTAAACTGCATTTCGACGAAAAGCGTAACTTTCTTGGAACGCGTCTCGACTTCTTCCGCACGTTTCAGCAGGAAGGTCAATCCATCACTGATTTCCTGGCCGAACTGCGCACTAAAGCCAAAGAGTGTGACTTCGAAGAGCAGTGCTGTATAAATAGTCAGGACAATGCACTACGAGATAGGCTTGTCATGGGCTGTAGGCACACTTTTATACAGCAGGCAATACTGAAAGAAACAGACGCTTCACTGACGCACGTACTACAGTGTGCTAAAATGGCAGAACTACTTAGTAAAGAGCTGAACAAAATGCACGAACAAACAACAGGTCACCCTCAGCAGGACGTGCACGCTGTTTGTCAAAGTCACCCGTCTCGCCAGAAGCAACGCTTCCGAATTAAACAGCGACCTGATCACGGAGAAAAGGGCAAGGTTAACAGTCAACCTAACAGAAGAATCCAGAAAGCATGTTATCGATGTGGTTTGCATGCTCATCACCACACAGTCTGTCCATTCATCGACGCCGTCTGCTACGGGAGCGATCGTAAAGGAAACATACAAGCTGTTTTCTGAAAAGCCCGCCAGAAAAGGAAAATGGCTTAACACACGGTCGAAAAAAGTACAGAGATTATCGCAGTTGAGGTGCTCTCCACTTCCACACGCGTTGATAAACCGCAGACATTACTGCAAATCTCAAACGTCGTCTTACACTTCGAAGGGGATATTTGGGCTGCTGTGTCGCTCGTTGGCCCGGATATATGGAAGCACAACGATCCGACTTTTCGGTTATGGCAAGCAACCGATTACAGTCAAAGGACAATGCACTGTCACTGTGTCCTGCAATGGGGTCAATCGGTCTTTGCCACTCATCGTCGTCGGAAAGGCAGGCACGTCACTTTTCGCGCTTGACTGGATCAAAGCATTCCAAGTTGATGTGAATGCCTTGCTCTACAGCAGTACTGCTACTGCATTGCCGTCCACCACTGACTGCAATGTAATCGAAAAGTGTGATCGCGACCTACAGAGGGTCCTAGACCAGTACCCAGCTGTCTTCGCGCCCGGTTTGGGGCTCTGCACTAAGGTGAAAGCACGGCTTTTACTGAAAGGAGATGCCGTCCCCAAGTTCTACAAACCGAGACCAGTACCATTCAGTCGCATGGATACCGTTGACAAAGAGCTACATCGTCTCGAGGATTTGGGCATCATAACTCGTGTCGATCACAGTGAATGGGCGACGCCCACTGTCGTCGTGCAGAAGCCGAACGGAAAAGTGCGCATCTGCGGAAACTATAAAGTGACTGTAAATCGTCAGCTTCACGTAGATCAGCACCCCATTCCGAGGGTACACGAACTGTTCGCCAAGCTGCAAGGAGGACAGCACTTTTCAAAGCTTGACATGTCCGACGCATATCTACAAGTAGAGCTAGATGACGCCACTAAGCAACTACTCGTCATAAACACGCACAAAGGACTGTTCCGGTACAATCGATTGTTGTTTGGACCGGCACCAGCGCCGGCCATTTTCCAGAAGTTAGTCGACAATCTGGTCTCCGGCATTCCATGTGTGACTGCCTACCTGGACGATGTGATCGTCACAGGACGGACGAAGGAAGAACACCTGCAAAACCTCAAGCAGGTCCTCTCTGCGTTGAACAAGTATGGAATGAAACTGCGACTTGACAAGTGTGAGTTCTTCCGACAGCAGGTCACATACCTAGGACATGTGATCTCAGCAGATGGTCTCAAGCCGTTTGAGGAACGCGTCAACGCCATCGTCAAGTTTCCGACGCCATAGAACGTTAAACAGCTGAAAAGTTTCATCGGCAAGCTGAACTATTACGGAAAGTTCTTGCTATCATTCTCTACCATCTGTGCCCCTCTAAACCGACTGCGCAGGCTGGACGTCAAATGGGCCTGGTCCGCTGAGTGCGACCAGGCATTTAACCGACTGAAAGAGACGCTGGCCCAGAAAACGCGCTTGGTCCACTAAGATCCAACTAGGCCAATATCTCTGGCCGCCGACGCATCGCCTTATGGCATCGGGGCTGTTATTTATCAGTGTGCACCGGAACCGATCGCCTTCGCCTCCAAAACGCTGACGTCGGCAGAGAAGAATTACAGCCAGGTGGAGAAGGAGGCAATGTCAATAATTTTCGGTGTGAGGAAATTCCATCAGTACCTCAGTGGTCGCCATTTCCAGCTCACCACAGATCACAAACCTCTGCTGACCATCTTCAGTCCAGAGAAGAGTTTACCAGTGATGACGCTACAGCGACTGCAACGATGGGCACTGATAATAATGGGCTACGATTACCACATCGTCTACAGACAGTCTGCTGATCACGACAACGCAGATGCTTTGTCTCGCCTGCCCATTGGTCCCGATCCGAGTTTCGACAAAGAGGAGAGCATAGTCGAAATCGACAATGAAGTGAACTTGCTCGACTTGCAGGTCATTCTCAATTTGCCGCTCTCTGCGAAAACCGTCGCCGACTACACCAGAAAGGACCCGATTATGGCAAAGGTGCTAGATTTCGTTGCAAATGGGTGGCCATCCACGTGGCCGCATAATCAGGATAAGGACAAAGTTCGTACTTACATGAACGCCCAGACGGAGATCACATCGAAGGATGGTGTCCTTCTACGCGACTCCCGAGTCATCATTCCGACTGCACTTTGTGCTAGGGTCCTCAACATGCTGCACTTGACGCACATTGGAATAGTGCGCATAAAGTCGCTCGCACGCATGCATGTGTGGTGGCCTAATATCGAGGTCGACATCGCCGTCCACTGCAAGGACTGCACAGCTTGTGCCGAAACAGGCCCAAATCAACCTGAAAATCTGTCTGCCTGGCCCTTTCCGGACCGTCCACGGCAACGCAATGACATTGATTTTGCCGGTCCGTTCCTAGATGACATGTGGTTGGTTGTGATGGATGTCCACTCGAAATGGCCGCACATTCTTAAATTAAACAAGTATCCGACATCTGAGACTACTACGTCCGCGCTCGATGACTTGTTTGCTATCTGGGACGATCACACATCCGACTGCTCAGTCATTTCACCTGATGGTCTAATAATAACAATTAGTTGAACGGCTTGTTGGCATTTTCAAACAGGCCATGAAACGAGCTGTCAGAGTGGAGAGGAAGACATGTGGCATTGCGAGAATTCCTCCAACAATACCGTGTCACAAATTGCACGACTGGTCGTACTCCAGCTGAACTGATGCTCGGACACCAGCTGCGGTCTTCTCTCTCCGTTCTACAACCACCTGTGCACAAAGTGAAAACACAGAAGAAATCAACATTGCCAGCCAAGCCGAAATTCTCAATCGGTGCATATGTCCATTACAGAGATTTCACAAAATTCGTCCAACATAGGTGGCTGGAAAAGTGACTGGTCATATCGGAAAGAAAATGTTCATTGTCCAAGGACCTGATGGACATTGCCGCCGACACGAAGTTCAGCTGAAGTCGCGGTCCGTTCCAACAACGAACCGCCGACGCAATCTGAAGCGTTCTGCTGCACTCGCGCCTGAACGTTCTACAACAGGAATAAGACAACGGTGTTTCCGACTTTTCTATTCCCGAAATTGACGAACACCTGCCTGACGAAGCCATGAACGATGAACCACCTGTCCCTGTTGATCAGCCCGTGATACCTCGTCGTTTGACCCGCGTTAATTTTGGTATTCCGCCGAAGAGGCTCATTGAGGAATGAGCAACGAACAATCTGGAAGGGAGGACTGTCATGTTTCTCATTCCATGCTATATGAACTATATGTTGTGTTAGCTGACATTGCAGTCCATGCTATTGTGTGTCAGTGGCACTCATTGTTATTATTGGACCACCCTCTAGTGACCATTGACCAGACTCTGACCAATTGTTCTACAGTGTCTGCCATATTGTTTTGTGGAAGTGACCACATGTGTATTTTCAGTTGTTCTGCCAATTAAATGTTTCTTGAATTATGCAAATGTTTGATGGTGATATTCACTGGCATACAATTACACAACAGCTTTCTTCCCCTGCGGGGTGATTGTCTTATCCGTTTGTCTGTTCCTCGCTCGAAACAAGTCATCTATTTCTATCATCGACCATTCGCTATCTTGCTGTCTACTGTTCACGTTTTCAAATACCTCTTCGCTATCTCCCCATTTTAATTTATATTTTTCCCTTCTCCTTGTACCACCCTGCCCTTTCGGTTTCTTCTGCAAACTACCTAAGTGATCAGGCGAATCTTAATTTCAGTACCTTTGCATAATTTCCCTATATTCGTGTTATCGTTTCCTGGTACTTTACGTATTTTGCGAACTCTGTTGATCTCTGCTACCTATAACTTCTTCTCTTGTTTCTTTGTCAGAGCAATTGTTTCCATATTCTAATGTATGGGTTTCTACTGCGATGTTCCAGTTGATTGCTATGATATCACAATGTCAAACATAATGATATAGCACTGCTTGATGTAGATGTATATTCTCTGTTCCAGACGAAGACGAAGATGAAAACTCATCCTCGAAACAACTAAACGTCACGAAAGAGTCCTTACTTGTGAGAACTTGCAAGCGAGTCTACAATGTGATAATGCCTCGCTAATCTGGAGATATGGACGCGACTTGGTGGAGCAATTAAGCAATAGTATATACTATGTATTAGTGCATCACGTAAGTTGCCAATGATGTTTAAAGATAATGTTGTGGTTTGTTGTTTAGTTGCAATTTTTTGAATGTATTAATACAATATCTGTAGGATATCATGCATATAATGAATACTTTTTATGGAATTGTTACGATGAACGTGTTTTGTTCTAGACGATTACCGAATAGTTATAAGCATATATTATTCCTAATAGTTTGCTTGTTTTTTGTAGGTTATTACAAATATCAAATATATTAACTAGTGCACCGAATCATGTTTAAAAATAGTGCCGTGTTTGTTGTAGATTTTGTATTGTTGAGGGTGTTTAAATTACATTTTAAAGGAATTTTACTATGATTTGTGCCGTTTGTTACTTAATTCCGTTTGTTGGTTTTGTGGTAAATTATGACTATATTAATTTATATTACTTTATTATTGATATTACATGTGTTTAGATGTAATATTGCTGAATAAAATTTTGTGTGGAAATAAAGAATTTGTCTTTGAAACGTTCAATGTAATTTTCAATATAATCTTATAATCTATCAAAATTTTAATTACACCAAATACCTGTTCAGTGACTTTTACAACATAGATGTAAGCAAACACATATCTTAGGTCATCGCATTGTGAAAACTAGCACGGCACCTGACGTATAAGCACCAAATCAAATCGTACCAAACCATAATATTACGAAGACCGTGTTGTCTGCGGTATATAAACACACGAACTCACACACGCACACGCACACGCATACGCGCCTACACCTACATTATATGCATGTGTGTGCTTGTGTGTGTGTGTGTGTGTGTGTGTTTGTGTGTGATGTTTGTGTGAGTGTGTTTGTGCATGTGTTTGGGTGTGTGTATGGGTGTGTTCGTGTGTGCGTGTGTGTGTTTTGTGTTTGTATGTGGTGTGTGCGAGTGTATGTGTGTGTGTATGTGTGTGTGTGTGTATGTGTGTGTTTTGTGTATGTGAATGTGTGAGTGTATGTGAGTGTTTGTGTTTGTGAGTGTGTGTTTGTGTGTGCTTGTGTGTGTGTGAGTGAGTGTGACAGTGTCTGTCAGTGTATGTGTGTGTATGTGTGTGTGTTTGTGTATATGTGTTTGTGTGTATATAAATTTATGTGTGTGTACGTGCGTGTGTGTGTGTTTGTGTATGTGCGTGTGTGTGGAAAACAAATCTTATTCATATTTATTCTCTTCTCAAAATGCCGACTCCTCGAACGCAATAAGTTGTGCAAGTGCAAAAGTACCCGGATGTAGGTCAAGGTCAAAGGACAAGGACAAGTACCGGATGTAGGTCAATGTCAAGTGTCAAGGTCAAGTACCCGGATGTAGGTCAAAGGCAAATGTCAAGTGGCGACACATGTTATTAACAAAACAGCGCCATCTATCGAAATTTTTATGAACTAAGTATATGGGCCAACGTTCAGTACTGCCAAAATTCGTGCGTCTTAGTTTGACCAGTAGCGCCACCTGGCGGACTTTCCGCGAACAAAATTTTCCCTGGCTGGTATGACATGAACTAGAAGTGTTGCCACCTGGCGGATAAGTTGTGAACTAAATGTTCGATTGCTGCTTAAATTTGTGTCTTGTTTTTGTCGAGTGCTTACTCCTGGTGGATATATCATCATCAACTGAAAGCACCCCTGTTAGATAATTTGTGAACTAAGTAACTACTCTGCAGTCCGCGTGTGTACATTCTACTCTGCAGTCCGTGCTCTTGAATTTTCTACAATCCGTAATCTTTCGGCACGCCCACGTGACCTTTATGTTGAAAGTGCTCCTATATAAGGCCGTGGAGACGATTTGCTTGTCATTCTTCATTCGACATGGCAAACTTCACGCGTCTTGGATTTCGTATGCAGAGGCGGCCAGAAGGCGCAGGCCATTGTTCATACCGTGGCGGGATTGAGTCCCATAACCTACGGGGATGCCTTTCCCTCGCTACCAACGACGGCCTCGTCGGAACCAACCCCGGCACCCGCGCAACCACCATCCCGGGTGGTAAGTTTTTATTAATATTATTATTATTATATTTCCGTTGTACTATTTTTCGTGTGTGTAATCATCTAGCATTAAGACACTGATGAAAACGTCTAATAACAATCCTTCGTTCATTTAGAACGTCGACTGTGAGATCCCTACGGGACCTCCCCCTCCCGGGCAAGCTTTCAGTGCCCAGTATATAAGGCTAATTTCACACGGCGTGATCATTCGAAGCGCCACGTCGCCCGCGGTAGTTGTGGCCGCCTAAAAAGGACGGCTGAGGAGGCCGAGCTGGACGCGCTGGTGGTGAGTTAAACTTTATATTGCGTTACTATACACTTTCACCTAAAATGACGTCCCTGTGTTTTGTTTACTTCTGTTAAAATGGCGTCCACGTCTATGTTTACTTCCGTTAAAACAGCGTCCACGTCCATGTTTACTTCCCTCTAAAACCATGCTTTCCCACACATGCCTTCTAAAAAGGCAGCTCCCTATGACTATGTATTTCTTAACAATCCAGTATCCGTGAGTGTGTATCTTGTATTATTTTATTGTAGTTTCACCGTTTCAGTAGCGTCATTCAACATCCGGGTATTTTTATATGTTGGCGTAACTAAAATGTGGTGTTATAATAAGACGCAGTATTTGGTCGCCAGTTTGCAACAATCCTAATACCAACATAGCTTATACTATTTTTCTACTTTACTATATTAGTGGTCAACTCTACAAATTCGTCGTTTATTGTTCAAACTGATATTAGATCGTTTTTTTTTATCTTTTTTCGTACTGTAGTGTTTAAATTCGTGCTTCTTCTGAAAAAAACGACGTCCCTGTATATTGTTTACTTCCGTCAAAAACGACGTCCCTGTGTATGTTTACTTCCACTAAAATCTAGTCCATGTATATTGTTTACTTCCGTCAAAATGGCGTCCCTTTGTATATTTACCTCCAATAAAATGACGGCTCATACATACTTCCTGTCAACATACCTGCTCTCATCCTATTCCTATCGAGACATTGCCTCCGTATATATTTATCATCTTCCTATCGACTTGTGGTCACCGTACTTGTGGTCACCTTTCGTTTCGTCACGTGTTTTCCCTTTCATAGAGTCTGTAATATTTAATTATTCTTGTAGAAATTCATCAACTGGCCTTTGCCCCCAAAGACACAACCGGTCCCAACAGCCACTGGGACAGCCCCGGCCCCGACAGCTGCCGACACACTACCGACCCCGGCAGCTACTGGGACAGTCCCGGCCCCGACAGCTGCTGGCACACTACCGACCCCGATAGCTACTGGGACAGCCCCGGCCCCGGCCTCGACAGCTGCTGGCACACTACCGACCCCGACAGCTACTGGGACAGCGCCGGCGGTCCCGACAGGCACCGAGACACCACTGGCCATCACGACTGCGCCTCCGTTATCAACCAACCGAATGGATGTGCTGCCACAGTTCACCTGTTGTATGTGTGGCAGCACATTCACGCGGAGAAGGGATTGGCACCGTCACGTAAAGCAGGGGTGGTGTCAAAGAAAGCAACACAAACAACAGCGACGGCAGGTGAATATTAAAGAGGTAATGGTAAATTTATCATGTTGTTGTTTAAATGTTTTCAGATGCTGCTACAAATGTCGTCTCTTTATGTTTTGTATACCATTATTAAAAGGCCACTTGTATTTATTTTCAGGTGCTGCTACAAAGCCCATTATCTCTTTATGTTTTGTATACCATGATTAACAATCAACTTGTATTTATTTCAGCACCAAGAAAAGGAGCGCATCGCTGCGTCACGAAAACGCCGCCAGTCACCGACGGCTCCATCACCGAAAAGGCCGTCTCCTACAACCTGTTCGTCGCCACCTGCAGTTTCTTCATTGCAACAAGATTCAGTTGTACCACCTCCGGTGATAGATTTTGTACCGGATAATTTGTTTAATTTGTATAGGAGTCAGTGATCGACAATTCGCACACGTTATCGTAGGGGGCCCGTCCAGGGATCCTACAACATTCGATTAACAGATACTGACATAACCTCGTTACATCCAACATTGTGGAACATTTTTAACGAACAGACTACCGCCTTCAAAATTAACTTAAGCTTTGGGTTTATTTTATATAACCAGAAAACGAAAGAACATCGTTATTTTCATTCTTCAAAAAAAAATTCCGGAAGGTTTCTGGACGCACCCCCTTTAGTTACTAATGCCGATGAGTTTCAGTCGTTTTTAAATTCGTTTGAAGAAAAAGATATTTTAAGTTGGGCTATTATGCAGAGGCCCGATTCTCAGTGGATATGTCGTTTGGTAACAAATGTTAATTTTACATAAACATCATACCTGATCACCCTATAGGTACTGGTAGTGTAGTGCTTCCAGAGTATATTATCACAAATAAAGGTTTAAATTCGTTGTCCTGTGACTTGCCACGACACGGCAGTCCTCCTTATAAAGGTAATCTTTGTTTTTTCCGTGCTCTAGCGCTAAGTCGGGGAGCTGATATACATAATCTCTAACCTCATGTTGCCGCGTTATACAACATGTACCATGAGGCTATAAACGATGCCCCATCTATGAAGCATTTCCCTGGCATTAAGTTAAGTGACCTGTGTGACATTGAGAAGCTTTTCCATATCAATATTGTTGTTTATGAATTACTCGATCATCACGACGACGACGACAAGAACTTGGTAGCGTGTCATTTACTGAGACGTTCAACTTGTAAATTCCCCGATACTTTAAATTTGAATCTTTTCGAAACACATTTTCTTATATCCACGATATTAAAACATACACACGGTCTTTCAAATGTATCAAATGTGACAAACTTTGGCATACCCTAAAGTACTTAAAAAGACACCAACAAGGTTGCGAAGTCGAGGTCAAGAGAATTTTCCCTGGTGGTATATTTCATGTTCAGGAAACAATTTTTCAGAAACTTGATTAATTGGGTATACACGTCCAAGAAAAATACCGGTATTATCCGTTTCGGGCCACCTTTGATTTTGAATCTTATTTTGATACGGCCAACTTACCGGTAAATACTAAAAGATATTCAATCACCAGAGGCTAGAATGCTCGAACCTGACTTAGACGAAATTCTAGATGACGGGTCACCTTTACCTATTATCCCAGAAGAACAAATAAAAAAATTAATTGGTATGCTTCACGGCTTTCTTGAAGAACTACCCGTCATTGGCTTTAATTCCGGAAAATACGATTTGAACGTCATTAAAAAATATATCACACCACACTTCCTGACAACCGACGTAGGTGACGAGAACGAATCTAATAAGAAATCTAAAAACTCCATGTTCGTGGTAATGCGTCATACTAATTTGATATGTTTAAAAACAGCGACTTTGAAATTGTTGGACATCATAAATTATTTGGCCCCTGGTTTTAGTTACGATACATTTCTGAAAGCTTACGGATGTGTACAAACTAAAGGATACTTTCCCTACGAATGGGTGACTTAGTTAAGTAAACTCGACTGTGAATCCCTTCCTCCAAAGGAAGATTTTCACAGCGATTTCAAAAACGAAGATATTTCTGAAGAACATTACGCGTACTGCGAACAAATTTGGCGCGATCACGATATGAACACTTTTCGTGATTTTCTCATTTGGAACAACAATAGAGATGTAGTTCCTTTCCTTGAAGCTATAAAAAAAACAGTTCTCTTTTTACAAATTGCGCCACATTGACATGTTTAAAGATGGTATTAGCGTTCCCGGTCTAACCATTAATTTTATGTTTGACACATTACCACGTGATATTTATTTCAGTCTGTTTAATCAAAAGGATTCGGATTTAAACGATATGTTAAAAAAGCCATCGTAGTCTATAATATATCACCGCCATCACGTAGTCGACGTTACACGGCTTCGTGAATCGGAAAGGGGTGACTCAGCTCGCCCCTCTCGTTCCGTTGTCGGCTACGATGCGAATGCATTATACCTTTGGGCTCTTTCACAATATATGCCTACCGGATGTTATACGCGTCGTAGCCGAGAAAATAATTTTAGATCTAAAACATCACGTGTTTACGGAAAAATGGCTTTTGAATGGCTAGAGTGGGTAGCTCACGAGAAGATTACAACGATAAGGCATCAGTTTAACGGAGAAGAGAAAAGCATTGGGGATCGTAAACTTCCCGTTGACGGATGGTGTGCCCAGACTCGCACCATTTATCAATTTCACGGTTGCTATTTTCACGGTTGTCCTTGTAAAGTGGAGCACACCAACTCTATCTACAGGAAGTCTATGGCCGATCTCTTATCGGAAACTAAAAAGAACACTACGTATTTGCGTAAATATGCCGAGGTCGTCGAAATGTGGGAATGTCAATGGAAAGAAATTCAAAAAAAATTCCGAAGTAAGACATTTTCTAAATTCAAAATGTCCTCACCGTAACTTGAAGTGGAAAATGACCAAGATAAAGTTTTGCAAAATGTAGTTGAAGGTCGCCTATTTGGCATGGTAGAGTACGACATTTCGGTACTTTTAAGATAATATTTTGGTGAAATGTAACCCATTTTCAAAAACATTGACATTACCCGTGATGACATCGGTCCCTATATGCCAGCTTACGCTGAAGAGCACAATATATGATCTACTCCTCGGCGTACACTGATCCATTCGTATTCTGGTAAACAAATTATTTTAGGTACACCTTTGTTAAAATGGTATTTGAAACAAGGACTGATCGTATCTCACGTTTATTAAGTTTTAGAATACGAACCTAGTCCGTGTTTCAAGCATTTCGCCAGTGCCGTCTCGAATGCACGCCGCGAAGGTGACGTGCACCCGGACAAGGCCATTATCGGTGATACGTGTACCCTCGGAATGGGGTGCTGATCTACGTGAAGCTGACGATTTACAGTCACTTTATAGTTTCCGCAGATGCGCACTTTTCCGTTCGGCTTCTGCACGACGACAGTGGGCGTCGCCCATTCACTGTGATCGACACGAGTTATGATGCCCAAATCCTCGAGACGATGTAGCTCTTTGTCAAAGGTATCCATGCGACTGAATGGTACTGGTCTCGGTTTGTAGAACTTGGGGACGGCATCTCCTTTCAGTAAAAGCCGTGCTTTCACCTTAGTGCAGAGCCCCAAACCGGGCGCGAAGACAGCTGGGTACTGGTCTAGGACCCTCTGTAGGTCGCGATCACACTTTTCGATTACATTGCAGTCAGTGGTGGACGGCAATGCAGTAGCAGTACTGCTGTAGAGCAAGGCATTCACATCAACTTGGAATGCTTTGATCCAGTCAAGCGCGAAAAGTGACGTGCCTGCCTTTCCGACGACGATGAGTGGCAAAGACCGATTGACCCCATTGCAGGACACAGTGACAGTGCATTGTCCTTTGACTGTAATCGGTTGCTTGCCATAACCGAAAAGTCGGATCGTTGTGCTTCCATATATCCGGGCCAACGAGCGACACAGCAGCCCAAATATCCCCTTCGAAGTGTAAGACGACGTTTGAGATTTGCAGTAATGTCTGCGGTTTATCAACGCGTGTGGAAGTGGAGAGCACCTCAACTGCGATAATCTCTGTACTTTTTTCGACCGTGTGTTAAGCCATTTTCCTTTTCTGGCGGGCTTTTCAGAAAACAGCTTGTATGTTTCCTTTACGATCGCTCCCGTAGCAGACGGCGTCGATGAATGGACAGACTGTGTGGTGATGAGCATGCAAACCACATCGATAACATGCTTTCTGGATTCTTCTGTTAGGTTGACTGTTAACCTTGCCCTTTTCTCCGTGATCAGGTCGCTGTTTAATTCGGAAGCGTTGCTTCTGGCGAGACGGGTGACTTTGACAAACAGCGTGCACGTCCTGCTGAGGGTGACCTGTTGTTTGTTCGTGCATTTTGTTCAGCTCTTTACTAAGTAGTTCTGCCATTTTAGCACACTGTAGTACGTGCGTCAGTGAAGCGTCTGTTTCTTTCAGTATTGCCTGCTGTATAAAAGTGTGCCTACAGCCCATGACAAGCCTATCTCGTAGTGCATTGTCCTGACTATTTATACAGCACTGCTCTTCGAAGTCACACTCTTTGGCTTTAGTGCGCAGTTCGGCCAGGAAATCAGTGATGGATTGACCTTCCTGCTGAAACGTGCGGAAGAAGTCGAGACGCGTTCCAAGAAAGTTACGCTTTTCGTCGAAATGCAGTTTAAGCGCCGCTTTAACTTCTTCGTAGGAAGCTTCTGTCACTTCCTTAGTCAGTCGATTCTGAAGAAGTGCGAATGTTGCTGGTGACATGGTTGAACACAGAGCAGCGTTTTTCTTTGGGTCTGTTGTGATGTTGTTTGAGTCGAAGTAGAGCTCTGCACGCATCAAGTAGGACGACCATTGCTCTCTATCTGGGTCGAACCGGTCAGACTGGCGTGCCATACTTGAATGACAGTCAGTACACAGACACTCAGACAGTAGGCTATTGTCTGCAGTTCAGAGCCAGTTCAGACATGTACTCACTGAAGCATGTCGACACAGTTTGTAGGTAGTTGAAAACAATCCCACTTGCTGACACCAATATTTTAGAATATGGAAACACTTGCTCTGACAAAGAAACAAGAGAAGAAGTTGTAGGTAGCAGAGATCAACAGAGTTCGCAAAATACGTAAAGTACCAGGAAACGATAACACGAATATAGGGAACTTATGCAAAGCTACTGAAATTAAGATTCGCCTGATCACTGAAGTAGTTTGCAGAAGAAACCGAAAGGGCAGGGTGGTAGAAGGATGGGGAGATAGCGAAGAGGTATTTGAAAACGTGAACAGTAGAGAGCGAGAGAGCGAATGGTCGATGATAGAAATAGATGACTTGTTTCGAGCGAGGATCAGACAAACGGATAAGACAATCACCCCGCAGGGGAAGAAAGCTGTTGTGTAATTGTATGCCAGTGAATATCACCATCAAACATTTGCATAATTCAAGAAACATTTAATTGGCAGAACTACTGAAAATACACATGTGGTCATTTCCACAAAACAATATGGCAGACACTGTAAACAATTGGTCAGAGTCTGGTCAATGGTCACTACAGGGTGGTCCAACAATAACATTGAGTGCCACTGACACACAATAGCATGGACTGCAATGTCAGCTAACCCAACATATAGTTCATATAGCATGGAATGAGAAACATAACAAAAGCTACGACAAAAAGAGGAACACAACGAAAACAATGGACAGTGCATTTGTTTAAGTTATAATTTAACATATTTAAATTAAATATGAAAAAGGACATATTTAATGAACACATGTGTTATATAATCAGATTTCAAAAACACGCAGTATGTTTGATTATATGTGTTAAATACATAGAACAAACGGTCATCAAATAATATATTTTGCATTTAAATATACTTCTTATAAATTCACTATTGCTCTATTTGTGCATAGGAATGGTACGATATGTTATATTCAGTCTTGAAACATGTTTTAATGGTAAATAATGATATTCATAAACATAGGACATGGCAAGATGAATAATTGCGTGTAGCGGTTTCAAATCTTTCAAACATAATAGTCATACATGTGTTAACGAATTTGCAAAATAGGACACTCCCCTGTTGTTTAAGACGACGATACAGACCAAGCCACTGGTTAGTAATAAAACCACGCCCAGTCCGGCAACAGCTCCTATTAACAAAGAATAATCAATCACATATTATGGTTATATAACGGTTCAATGCCACATTAACAAGGCATACTTATTCTGGTGACGTTGTTCAAATTTCTGTGACAATGGCAATAGAAATAAAACGTAGCACATAAGATGGGATTTTAAACATCGAGCAGACAATATATCTTGTCACGACGATAGCTAATACTGTCTCCATTTAACCCGGGCGCCCGAGCGGACGTACCGCAGGCGACAAGTGGCTAGAGATACAGTTTTTTTAAACTGCTATAATCCAGGAGTATCCCGGAGATAAATAGGAAAACAGATTGTTATGAATAGTTGAAAAATACCATACTGAACATTATATCAAAAGTCCCCAAGTTTCCTCTGTGTGTGACTGTCACATCAACCTAACATCCTCACACAACTGTGCTTTATCTTCATTCCACGAACGGTTCAAAACGTGTTTTCAGGAAAGGGTATGTACAACATAACAAATATTACTTATTTCATCGTACTTAATGCTATTATAAAATACGTAACTATTAAAAAATTTTGAATACTCATTTATATAAAAGCATGACGTTAGAAGAAACGTTCTCTTCTATTTATGAGGTATTAATAATAATGACTTAATTAACATTTTATAGACAAATGATATTTAAAATTATGAACCTTAACTAATACGACTATTATTACTTTCAAAAAATTTTGCATTATTAGATTAGAATTATAACTCAAATGGATAAAATTTATGAAACAATTAATGTATTTATCGACCTTTCTAAGGCTTTTGATACTATTTACCATAACATTTTACTGAGCAAATTAACATACTATGGCCTAAATGGCTCAACTTTGCAGTTTTTCAAAAGTTATTTATAACACAGAAAACAATATATTGAAATTTAACAAATAAATTCATACATCTTACTTATAACAATCGGCGTCCCACAAGATTCAATCCTTGGCTACTGTAATTTATCATTTACATAAATGATATCTCACAAGCTTGTCAATTATTTAATTTCTTCATGTACGCTGATGACACCACATTATCTAGCTCTATAAAATATCTTAACAACAACCCACGCAATACAAGTACAGAATCCTTAATAAATGAAGAACTATGTAAAGTTAACGAACGGCTAAATATAAATCAATTATGTTTAAAAAACAAATCAAAGTACATGATTTTTTATATGCCTACTAAACGTACGCAGACTCTTACGCTTAAAATATATGATATAACTATTGAAAGAACAGATGAATTTATCTTTCTAGGATTGACATTAGACACTAACCTGAACTGGAAAAAAGACACCGAGAAAACTTCAAATACGTTCTCCAAAACAATTGGCATATTACAAAGATTAAAATATGTATTACCTTTAGATATAAAAGTATTATCTCATATTAATTATTGTATCATTGTTTGGGGATACCAAAGAAGTACAATTATGAAAATAAAAAAGCCGGGGAATAATAATCTTAAATAAATACTACTCACACACAGAACCACTTTTTAAAAAGCTTAAACTACTAAAAGTAGGAGCCATATTAAAGATACATAAATTAAAATTATACTTTAAATAAATTCATAATATATTACTTCATTATTGAATTAACTGGCAAACTATTCCAAATGTAAACATACATAATTATAATACTCATGAAAAAAATTATGTACATATTTTTAGAACTAAGCACGAATTTACAATGAAATATCTCATCTATAGCCAACCACATGTATCTCATTTTATATAAAACATATTTGTTACACAAATATAATGATATATGCTCTCTATAAAATTGCTACACATGTCAACAAAACCATTAAATACTATACATTTGATGCTAGTTTCAGACAACCAGCACCCAAAAAAGTTACATTCTCACATTAACCAATCACTCCCAATAAACATTCATGAGATAGACACCTTATAAAAGGACTATATAAATCATTACATAAATAGGGTGGCTCCTGTGATAGCGATAATTGTGTCTTAATAGGCATTACATAAGCTACGTGATTACATTCTATGGTACATCAATACCATACCAGGTGTACATGCGCATCTATGTAATTTCCAAGAGTATTTAGAACATATACGTATATGATATACGTATATGTACAATGTTGATAATTGTTGATTTCACTGCTTAAGTGATGTTAAAAAAATATATTAATTATGTACCAATATGGGTACAAATAAACGTCATAGTATGTTATGTTATGTCAATATAATATTAATTTCGTTCCTAGGCCAGTGATCATGTATGCCACTTTGGTATTCAAATCAAATTAAATCAAATAAAAAATTATTTTGTAACAAAAACAATATAACAGTATAAATAAAACAACTGTAAAAAAGATTAAAGTCGTGTTGCGTGGTGGTCACATGGCATATTAAATGCCGTCTACATGTGACCCCATACTTAAACACAAAAATTTTTTTAAAATATATAACTATACATGTATAATTGCATGGAACTAACTGAGGGTCCAACGGAGAAAAAATCGAATTATACAAAATTACTGTTAGTAAACTATTATAAAAGATTTGTCCGAATCCAAACATAGATTTTAAAACAAATATATTAGATTATTCTGCACATATGGAATTAAGGCAATGCAAGTGGCTATGATAGTTGTGTACATGTTGCCTGCATAAAGAGAACATTTTTGTCTGAATTTGATGTTTTGTATTTTATAATCAAGATTATTCCATAGATTCGTAAAATTATGTTTAGGTAACCTAGAAAAAAGTGTTCTGGGCTCCTCTGTACCTAAGAGGTTATGTTGTCTAGTAATTCTGGTGTTAATGGCTCATTTTTTGGGCATATATTGTTTAAAGTATTTATGCAATGTACTAAAGTGATAGTTATACACGAATAGTGAGACATGGTACTTGTATATATGAGCGATTTTAAGTATATTTTCAGATTTAAAATTCGGATCGGTGTGACTTCTATATCTTTTTGAAATTATTCGTAAAGCACGTTTTTGTAAAAATTATAACTTTCTGATCGTATTTCCATTGACTCCCCGTTAATTGACTTTGAATTAAGGTATAATAAAGACTTTGTAAGGCATTTTGCCCTATATATTTTATAACTATTTATTTTGATATGTTTATTCCATGCTAAATGTTTTTCAATATACCTATTCCTAAAAATGACCGATTCTTCTTTGTTATCCTTTCCGACATGATAATAATTTATATGTTCATACAATTATTTGCGTTGTTGTTCGGTGGACTAAATATGCAAACGTTCTTGTATTTTTTATTTGTATTAACAATTTATTGGCACATAGCCAGTCTTAAAAATATATTAACTCTTGGTTTATGGTGTCAATTAAAATGGCAGCATGAGGATATATATCAGCATATTGTTTTCGATCAGTTCAATAACTGGCAAACCATTTAATATTTATTCCCCGAATTCAATAAAATATAATTTGTAAAAATACCATGGTCAATTAAAAAATCAAGAAACACAGCTAAAGTAGGGTATTTTGCTATTGTATCATTTGCATATGCAATATCCTTGAGCAGAGGCAGTATTGGGTGAATAGTAGAATGTTTTCAACGAAACCCATACTGATGTTTATATATAATGTAGTTTTTTTCTAAAAGTATTATTAGTCTATTGTAGTTAAATAAAATACAAATTATACCAAATTTATTACTTAAAACATTAGCAAAAACAGCGTATGAATCAACTTCCTAGTCTATTCCACCAATTTTACAAATGTAATAATGACTTCGTGACCAGAAGTTCCAGACAGGAGAACAATTTATATATACCTAGATGTAATTATAGAACTGGAGAGAACTTCTTGAAAGTACTATGGGCTCGATTTTGGAATAAAGTACCTGTACACATTAAACATTCAAAAACGCTAAATATTTTTAAGCATAAAGCCAGGAGCTTTATAATTGGCATTAACTAAAGTTTAAATCTAATTATATATTGTAAGAAATTCGCGTGTGAATTCTCTTATATTGGCACAATATCTCTAGCTTTAATTTACGTGAAAGACGTTTAAGTTATGTGGAGGTGCAGTGGTAGGAAGAAGACGAATGGGGTGTGGTGAAATACTGTGAGTCAATATGGTTAAGTGGAACTAACAGGAGGAAGAATACATGCCGCATAAAGGCCATAAAACGTTTGCGTAGACACAATGACTGAGAGTAATTAGATAATTTGTATATGATATGTTACTCGATAATTTATTTTTTGGCATATTTGTTCTTATGTTTGGCCGTTGCATGATACGCTGTATGTGAAAAAGAGTTAATTAAGATATCGAAGAAATTACTAAGTTATTCACTCTACATTTGTATTTAAAGATGAACGATCTCAGAATGCAACGTTAATATCAAATGCGTGTAATGCTAGAACAACGAAGAATATATGTGAATCGGCTGTAGTAGATTTAATAATAATTTTTACAAATGTAACCTTAAAAAGTAGTTTAGTGTATTTTTGATTGACGCAACTAAAACACAATTTAAAGAGGTTATCTGCAGTGTGGTGTGTAAACACAGGTCTGTGTGATGCGCCAAGTGTTGTAGTTTAGTGTGCAGTATGTAGTTTGCGCTTTATACTCTCGCTTTCTGGGTCATTTTTCCAAAAAGGGAAAGCCACAATGAATCTTATAGGAATGGTTACCATTTGACAGAGCTGGACCTGCTTATATTGAGGAAACAGCATAAGTGGCGAGTGTAGGAATCTAAGGTGATCCCTGCGGAATACGTGACTATGCAACACAAGCCCCTCGTTTTTATTGTGCGTATGCAGAAGAGAGACTAAAAGTGTGGGGCGAAAGATGTGATGGAAATGTCCCGGGGACACAGTAGGTGCATACACAGACAGAGTGATATCAGAGTATGAGAAATTGCGGCCAACAACAGGAACGGTGGAGGAAGATTGGAAGTACTTTTAGGATGCTTTCATTAGATTAGTAGAGGAGCTATGTGACAGAATATCTCGTACGGGAGGAGCTTCCTCTAAGAGAAAAAATAAAACATGGTGAACCGAAGAAGTAGCGAAAGCAATTGGGGAAAAGAGAGAAGTATGGAAAGAAATAGAAGGGATCAAGGGGAATGAGGACAACCGGGCATTGCCATACAGCAGCTGCATGGATAGAAAAAGAAGCCAGTTAGGAGAGCTGTTGATAAAGCAAAGAGGGAAATGGAAGATAAGCTATACAGAAAGCTAGATGAGGACAATGAAAAGAAGATGATCTAAAATATGGCTCGAGAGAGGGATGAGGACAGCAAGGATATAAAAATTGGAACAGTGATTAAGGACATAAATGGAAAGCTAGGTACGGACAGGAAAGATGTGACACGGGACTGGAAAAAGTACTTCAAGACGCTGCCGAACCAACAAGAAAGCAGAAAACTAGGTCTGCCAAGTGCAATTGACGGAGAAGTAAAGGTGAAGAAGATTGTGGATGAAGAAGTAGAGAGAGCAATGAAGAAGTTTAAGAAAGGCCGAGCGACTGGAATTGATAAGTACGAGTGGAAATACTGGCGGTGGCCGAAAAGAGAGAGAGGGAAAGATCCCATAGAAGTGGAAAACAGGGATACTAGTTCGGATATGGACAAGAAAGGGAGACGTGCATGTATGTATGTATGTATGTATGTATGTATGTATGTATGTATGTATGTATGTATGTATGTATGTATGTATGTATGTATGTATGTATGTATGTATACATGTATGTATGTATGTATGTATGTATGTATGTATGTATGTATGTATGTATGTACTTAAATATGTATGTAAGTGCGTATGTATGTTCGTATGTATGTTCGTATATATGTATGTATGTATGTACGTATGCACGTATACACGTATGTACGTATGTACGTATGTACGTATGTACGTGTGTACGTATGTATGCATGTATGTATGTATGCATGTACGCATGTATGCAAGTATGCATGTATGCATGTATGCATATATGTATGTATATATATATGTGTGTCTGTGTGCGTGCGTGCGTGCGTGTGTGTGTGTGTTTGTGTGTGTGTGTTGTATATGACATGATCTCTCTGGCATGAAATTGAAGGATTGAAGTAACAATATATATGCTTATTTCAGGGTGCACTATTCTAAAAGCCACTTGAATCTGTATAATCGGCTCATTAATTGGCGCAATGATCAACAGAACTGGGATTAGTGTTGTGACACTTACATCAACTGGCCAGTATGTTTATCGAACAACTTAGTGCAACGAGCACACACTTGAATATTCAGCTGGCGTTCATGTAAGCTTGGCAATATTAAGAATCAGTACTTTTTCAATTCAATTTAAACACATTTTGTTAAACAAACACAGTATTGGCTGTAATATCTAGATGATTTTTTTTATGACATAATTACATAATGGTATGTTGTTCGGAAGGAATACACTGGAAGTGAAACAAAACTAGTATTTAATGTATCCCTAATTATAAATTTATTATTCATTTGAGTAATTAGAAAATAAGCAATTAGAAGATACTGATTCACTTACTCTGAGGACAAACTGTGGTAGGTGGCATTGTAAAATAAATATAAAAGGCAAAATAAATAAATAAATGCAAACAACTATTAAATAATATTTTAATACTATGTTATTCTGATACTTTAGATCTGGCATCAGCATCAATATTTACTATTTCAATTCATTCAAAGTAACTAAATAAGTAGGTAGTAAGCGCTGTTGGACCTCAAAATCCTACTTATAAAAAATTATTTAATGACCACTAAACGATTCGGGCACACCGCTGAGTCAGCAATAATGCGAGACTAATCCTATGTATAAAAAAAGATCAAAGGCTTTGTGTTTGACACTAATGAGTTTGGGAAACCTACTTATAAAAAACGTGATTGATGAGCGATGTAATTTGATACTAATTGGATGATTGACAGTACACTAGAGAGATGCCACCTAGCGGTGAGTGCAGAGAGTATTTTAGTCCTAGCGATCAACGTCGTACCTAGAGCGCGCTGACGTAAGCAATATTGCGTTTATCGCGCTAACCACGCTAAAACCATGCAACGTTTAGTTTCGTACTTTTAACGTAGTCCTCAACGCTGACGTAATGCGTTTGTAGATTCGAGAGGCCACCTAGCGGGGTAAAATGCCACCTAGCGGTGAGATATAACCGGGGCAAAATAATCGTTGGCGACGGTATAGCTCTCTTAGGAGAGTGTTCGCCTAGGGATCGAAAGGTTCCGGGTTTGAACCCTAGTCGCAACTTTTTAGTGTTGGTATATAAGCGGTGGCGGTAGCGAGTGATCGGTAGTCGGTACGATGTCGTCGCCTATAAGGTTTGGTGGATCGCGGTCGTTCTTGTCGAATATGTATATGCGTCGACTGTCGGCGTTCGGTCGAGGCTTTCGATCCGTCGAGCACGCCTATCAGTATAGGAAAGCGATATTCTACGAGGACGTGGAATGCGCCGAAATAATCAAAAGTTCACGAAGCTCTTACGCAGCGAAACGACGCAGTTACGACATTCGACTAAAGAGAATGAGAAACAAATGGACCGACATTAGGGTGAAATGTATGAAGATGTTGTTGAGGAGGAAGTTTGACGGATCGAGCGATTTGAAGGCTGCACTGTTGGCGACCGGGGACGCCGAATTGGTGGAATGGATAGCGAGTAAGGAGGGTTTCTGGGGTAGCGGAATCGCGGGCGATCCGGGGAAGAACACGCTCGGTAAACTGTTGATGGAGTTGCGCGATGAGTTTAAAAACGCGTAAAAAAGTGTTCGTCGTTCAGTCGTGAAAAGCATCCTTTTACGTGTATAGTAGCCGGTCCTACGGGATGCGGTAAGACGACGTTCGTCGAGCGTTTGATACGTTACGACACTATGATCGATCCGCCGCCGGAGAAAATCCTGTGGTGTTACGAACAATGCAGAGCGGCTACACGTCTATGTCTTCGAAAATAGAGTTCGTAGACGGTCTGCCGGATCCGAAACGTTTAGACGGTAAAGCGAGAACGCTTCTAGTACTCGACGACCTCATGGAGGAGACCGATAGCCGGGTGACGGTACTATTTACTAAAAAAGTCATCATTGTAATACGTCGGTCGTACAATTGGGTCAGAACATGTTTCCGAAAGGGAAAGAAAACCGTACAATCAGCCTGAACGCTCAATACATAGTTCTATTCAAGAGTCCTCGAGACGCGGGTCATGTAGGTCACCTAGCGAAACAGATGTACCCGGGAAAGGTCAACTACATGATAGAGGCTTTCAAAGACGCGACGTCGTCGGCGTACGGGTATCTATTCGTGGATCTGAAACAGGAAACGGAAGAGGACATGCGTCTGCGTACGTGCATATTTCCGGACGATCGCCTTCAGTACGTGTACGTACGGAAGGGTGGCGGCGGTGGTGGTGGTGGTGGCGTAGGCGGACTATAAGAAGAGAGGGACGACGGGGCGTACGTTTATTAGTCGCTATGACAGGGCGCGTGACGGGAGCGAAGAGACGACCGAAGGTGGCGGGACCGACGAATCAAATAAAGAGACACATCGTCGCCCTGCAGCTGTTGGAGAGACATAGGCGGAACATCGCTCTGCGAAAAGCGCTACTCGCCCACGCGGACACCGGTCTCATTTGTAGTCTGTGCGATTGCGCGTACAACATTCTGAAAGGGAACGTGAAGTTGTCGCCGAAACAGAAACGCGTATTGTCGAAATACCGGGATCACCTGCGTAAACTCGTCGACAAACACGTGACGCGTAAGCAGAAGCGTGTCATCTTGCAAAAGGGTGCGGGTGGTTTTTTGACGGCCCTGCTAGCGCCGTTAGCGAGTACCGTTATCTTGCCGCTGCTCAGACAGGTGTTCGGCGGCGGCGCCGGCGGTAATTGATGCAGTACGCGAAGAAGATGGCGTTGGTCGATCCACGATTGGTGGAAAGCCTTCTGCCACGCGTCGATCAGTCGTCGAACACGCCTCGATCACGTGTGCTGAGTAGCCTTGACAGCGACATGAAGGACATTCTAGAACGTTCGGATTTATCGGAACGAGAAAAGGAAGTGTCGTACAATCAACTGCTGAGTCGGTACAATAAGATAGAGGCGGCTCGAGCGGCGCAACCGGTACGCGTGTCGGTGGTGAACAGCGGCGAGACACCCGCGGTACCGTTGGCGCCAGCAGCGGCGGCGGCGGTGGCGCCACCATCGTCGGAGACGATAGAGCGCGAAATCGTAGCCAGTATGCCGAAAACGTTGAAAGAGAAGACGAGACTGCTGATCGAAAAAATGAAAGCCGATCCGTTGTCTCGATGGAACGATTGCGGTGAATTCGTGTACGACGGTAAAGCGATCGCGGGGAGTAATATGGTCGATCTAGTAAACGATCTCATGCGAACGAGATCGAAGACGACGGCGCCCGTAGGATGGCGGGTGTTCGGATTGCACATGAAGGATATGAATATCCCTATGGAATTCGTAGGCAACCCGCGCTATCGTTCGTACGTGGAGCGACGACGGAAGCAGCTACTAGAAGAGAGGATGACGATGCCGTCGACGTCTTGTTCATCAGCAGCGCCGACTGAGCGGAGACGTCGTACTCGGATGCGAGGCGAACCTAAACGCAGATCCGCTTCGTTGGGCGTCACGGCGTGGGATACGTTGTCGTGATGACGTCACGACGCGCGATCATCATCGTCGTCGTCGTCGGCTTCACCATCGCGCTTATCGCGTTCTGTATCATCGTATCATCATCGTCGTCGTCGTCATGGTGTCCGGGTGGAGTCGTCGTCCAAAACGAAAGCCTCGACAGCAACGAAACGTCGACGTCGACGACGACGACGAGCTGAATAACGCGTACTTCGATCCGAAATGGGTGGGGAGTTACGGAGGCGTCGACGCGTTGCACCGGGCGTCGAAGCTCCGACGTCCGGCCGTCGAGAGGTGGCTAGCGTCGCAGGACGCCTATACCCTACACAAACCGGTTAGACGTCATTTCAAACGACGTCGCGTCATCGTGGGCGGTCGAAACCAGCAGTGGCAAGCCGATCTGGTCGACTTGACTAGACTGAAAACGCACAACGACGGTATAACATTCCTATTGACGGTGATCGATGTGTTTTCGAAGCGGGCGTGGTGCGTTCCGTTGAAGAATAAGTCCGGAGCGTCGCTCGTCGCGGCCTTCGAGCGCCTGCTGAACGACGACGACGACGAGACGCCGCACACGCTGCAGACCGATAAGGGGAGCGAGTTTTTGAACCGACCCCTGCAAACGTTGCTAAAGAGTCGCGGCGTTCATCATTTCGTGACGCATAACGAGGAGACCAAAGCGAGCGTCGTGGAACGGTTTAATCGAACTTTGAAGACGCGTATGTGGCGCTATTTTACGAAACACGAAACGCTGCGCTACGTAGAGGCGTTACCGGATTTCGTGCGATCGTACAACAACGCCTACCACCGAAGCATCGGTAGGACGCCGGCGAGTGTCGACGCGATGAAACAGGAGGCCGTATGGCAACGACTGTACGGTGGCGGTGGCGACGTCGTACGACGACGAAAACCGAAACTACGCGTGGGAGATCGCGTACGTATCAGCAAGACGAGGGGTCATTTCAAAAAAGGATACATGGCTAACTGGAGCGAGGAGCTGTTCACCGTCGTAGAGGTGCACCCGTCCGAACAGCCCGTTTATCGCCTCAAGGACGACGCCGAGACGCCGATAGAGGGCACCTTCTACGAACCGGAACTACAACGCGTAGTCGTTCCAAAAGACAAACTATATCGCGTGGAGGCGGTTCTACGGCGTCGTCGGCGTCGTGGCGGCGGTTCGGAGGCGCTCGTAAAATGGAGCGGATATCCGGCCTCATTCAACAGCTGGATCGACGCCGAGTCGCACGTGGACCTATGATGAATCGTTGGACGCGTCACACCGGCTGCTGGCGACTGCACGAGGCGGAACTATGCAACGGATCTTCGTTCTTACCGTATAAATGTCCCTGCTGCATCGACAGCGCGCAGTGGCGCGACGATGTGCGACGACGACGAAACTACCTCGAGTGGCGAGCGTCGAACGAACGCCGACGAATCGTCCGTCGTCGACGACGAGCGCAACGCGGACTCCATCGACGCTACAACAACAACCGCCGCCGAACCCGTTCCATGGCGAATCTGCGGCAACGAATGCCCTAAGGCCGAAATCGTGTTCCTCTGTCAGGTCGTCGTCCTGTACTTCGTCATCGCCGTTAGTATATACAATCTGACGAAAGGTTAAGGTGACTCCAACCTGTGGACGGCGCTGTTGAGCAGCTGTCTCGGTTACCTGCTCCCGAGTCCGTCTATGAGTGTCGGCGGCGGAGGCGAACGTCGACAACGCGATGGCGGTCTCGTCTGATTTTTACCTGACGCTGCTGAGCAACGCGTCTATGAAACGTCACCCCGAAAATACGTTGACGCACTACGTCACGACGTTGCCGCGACGTTTCGACCTGTCGGGGGAGTGGGAATGCGGCGCCGTGTCGGTACAGTATCCGCACACGTGGTACAACGTGAGAGAGAAGGACGCCTACTTCTATCTGACTTGCGCCGCGGGCGAACGGGGTGTTTACACGCAGATAGACGAAGACGGCGCGACCGTGTTGAGATATCGTCAGACGACGATTCCTCACGGTTTCTACAACAACGTTTATACGTTGTTGAACAGGATCAACGAGGCGCTAGAGAAATTACACACCAGGAAGGTCAAGGCCGTGCTAGAATACTGCGCCGTCTCTAACCGCTTTACGCTACGCATGTCGGCGGGTGTTGAATTTATCATACCTCATTCGAGCCGTCTGAGGCACGTGCTAGGTTTCCATAGCAACACGATCATGAGTTCGTCCGCGTACGGTCCCGCGCCGGCGACGAGGCCCGTCATCAGCACGTCACCCGCCGCGTACACGTTCGAGTACGAAGGTCGCGATACGGTGACCATGTCGGCGGGCATCGAGAGTCTGTACGTGTACACGGATCTCGTGGAACCGCGCGTCGTCGGTGACGTGTTCGCGCCGCTCCTTCGAAACATCGCCGTCCGCGGTGAGAACGGTGACGTCGTTTCGGAATCGTTCGTTCCCGTGGAATACGTTAAGCTGATGCGGAATCAATTCGACGAGGTCGAAGTCGATATAAGAGACGATCACGGCCAACCGATACCATTCGAGCAGGGGAAGGTGGTGACGACGCTTCACTTCAGACGTTGTAAATCGAAATTGTTTTAACATGTCGTCGAAGAACCCGTACGTGGACTACTACGTTCGTCAGGTCGGCGGACAGCTGCCGGTCTTCGTCGGCGCTCGGGGCCAACGAGGTCACGGTCTGGGTAATCTCTTCGGGAGTCTGTTTCGAAGCGCCATGCCGCTTATCAAGAGGGGCGCGATGGCGTTGGGAAAACGGGCGCTCAACACCGGCATGCACGTGGCGCGCGACGTCGTCGCCGGCGGCAATCTGAAACAGTCGCTAAAAAGGCGCGCGAAGGAGGCCGGCGCCGATCTTCTCGACGGCCTATTGAATCCACAGTCGGCGGCGACACCAAAGAAGAAGAAGAAAAAGAAACAAACGCAGCAGCAGCGCCGTCCCCGCGGCGTAAAGAGAGCGCGCTTAGCGGCGACGACCGTCAGTAGGCGGAAAAGAGCGCGTCGAACGGACATATTCGACGAGTAATGACGATGGAGCGCGCACTCGAGAACGGTCAGTGGACGAACGTCTACCAGCCGCCGTATACGGACCTTCGAGTGCGCTTCATAGTGGTGACGCCGCGCGGAGGAGATCCGACGGCCGCGGTGGCGTCGGCGTAAAGAGAGCACGCCTAGCGGCGACGGTCGTCAGTAGGCGGAAGACGTCGAACGGACGTCAACGATGGCCTTCGTGAACGGCTCGACGTGCGAGGGCGTGAAGGCCGAACTGGAGCTGTTCAGCGGACCGGTGTCGCAGACGAGCATCGAGAGTAGTCATTGGACCGTCTACCAGCCGCTGACGACTCTCGACGCCGGCGGTCCTATCGAGTTCCTCGTGCCGGGTTCGGGCGAAGACTATACGGACCTGGCGAGCATTCAACTGTACGTACGCTTCAAAGTGACGCGGGGGGACGGTACCGATCTGGAGGCCGCGGCTACGGTGGCGCCGGTCAACAATTTCCTGCATTCGATGACCAGTCAAATCGACGTGTCGCTGAACAACACCCTCGTGACGCCGTCGACCAATACGTACGCGTACCGGGCCTACCTCGAAACGTTGCTAAGTTACTGTAGGGACGCGAAACGTTCGCATCTCACGGCGTCGTTTGGTACAAAGACACCGCCGGACGGATGGACACGCTAGGCAACGCCAACATCGGTTTCGAGGCGCGACGCATCGCGACGGCCGATACAACGAGGTGGAGATGATGGGACGCCTGCACGTCGACGCGTTTATGCTAAACAAACACCTACCGAACGGCGTCGACACGAAAGTGCGCATAGTTGCCTCGAAGGACGCCTTCTCGATCATGGGCGCGCAAGCCGTACCGGGGTGGCGCGTCGTGCTGCAGGCGATTCGACTGCACGTGCAAAACGTGAAGTTGAACCCGGCCGTCCAGATGGGACATATCAAAGCGTGGGCGTTGGGAACGGCTAAGTTTCCGATGCGTCGCGTCGACTGCAAATCGTTCTCGATAACGGCGGGTGAGCTATCGCACACGCACGAGAACCTGTACATGGGCGCGATTCCGAAACGCCTCTTCCTGATGATGATCGATAACGTCGCCTACAACGGCGACTACACTAGAAATCCGTTCGACGCGCGTCACAACGACATAAACTTCTTGTCGCTCGTCGTCGACGGACGTCAGGTACCGAGCAAGCCGCTGCAGCCGGACTTCCCGAACAACCGGTACGTGCGGAGCTACATGAATCTCTTCGAGGCGACCGGAAAGGCGTTCGAGGACGAGGGGAACGACGTATCGCGCACGGACTTCGGCGCCGGCTACAGCATCTTCGGTTTCGACCTGACCCCCGACTGATGCGACGGCGATCATTTCAACGTCGTGCGTGGGCGTCGATATGCGTTTCGGGACGGCGCTACCGCTTCCGGTGAACGTCGTCGTGTACGCGGAATTCGAGACGGTGATGGAAATCGACCGGAACCGGAACGTCATTTACGACTGGTAACTATGGATACGTTTCAACTGATGCGTCGTCTGGAACTCGATACGTACGCTAAACGTATCGTCGTCGGCGTCGTGCCTAAAGACGCGCTACTTACCGCCGCCGCCACCGCCACCTACCCGACGGCCTTCGTGTGCAACACCGACGACGGCGGCGAACCGGGACAGCACTGGGTGGCCGTCTACGTCGGCGCCGACCGACGAGGCGAGTACCTCGATTCGTACGGTCTGGCGCCGCTGCACGCCGACTTCCGCGCCTTCCTGCGCCGCGACTGCGGCGACGCGTGGACGTACAACGACAAGCGCCTGCAGAGCGTCATCTCTAACGTGTGCGGACAATATTGCGTCGCCTACCTTCTCCTCCGATGTCGCGGGATGCCGTTGACGACGTTCCAGAGCCTATTCGGCACCGATAGGGTGAACAATGACTGTCTCGTACACGATTTATTAAAACCTCATTAATTATACCACCGCTTGTATAGTAGTAGAAATAAAAACGAACAAATGATGTATACAATTGTTGGTGTTAATTATTACCCACACATACATACAGAAACTACCCCTAGGGGGGTGGTGGGGGTTAGGTTAGTAGTAGACGAGTTAGACGAGTGTTTACGAGTTAGACGAGTATCGGCGCCGTAGTGACGCCGTCGTCGAGCACGCGGCGTTTAGCGTAGAAGTAGCTCAACGCCGCATGTTCTTGAACGTAAGTCAACACGGACGAGTCTTTCACTTGGAAACCGCGGTTCCAGCCGACTCTTTTGCGACGGTCGCGCAGAATGGCGAGGAAGGTGTGCTCGTCGATGTCGGCGTTCTGTCGCTTGCTCAGTCCCTTCGTGCTGTACTTCGGACCGGCGACGCCGCCGAAGCAGTAGTAGGTTTTGCTGCACAGCGCCACGATTCCGTCGCCGCGCCACTCTTCTTTGAAGAGACCCAGCGTTCGACGATCGAACAGGCGTCGGCGCGCGCAGCAGGCCGTCTCGTCCCACGCTAGTCCGGCGATGCGCCGTCGTACGTAGGCGTCCACGTGCGCGTCGCAGCATTCGGCCGGAAACCAGAGCGAACGATTCCGGAAGTAGTGTTCGCGACGTTCTTCCGGTACGAGCGCGTCGAAGTCACGTCCGGCTAGGGCTATGTACGCCGAGTCGGTGTCCATAGCGCAGTACTGGAAGAACGGACGGGGAATGTAGGCGTCGACGAAATCGTAATAAAATTCCAGCATTCTCAATTTTGCGTACTGCAATACGAAATAGCCGATATGTATCGGCAGGCCGTAGACGATTTTACGCTTATTCAGCGCCACCTCGTACAGCGCGTCGTCGACGACGACGTCCAGTTGCCGGCAGCGCCGATTGTTGAAGAGCATCGACGCGCCGACCGGCGTCGCGTACTTGATTTCCCGGTGCCGATCGACGCGCGTAATCGTTTTCCCGTAGGAACTGTTCCCGAGAAGTTTAAAGGTATCGGCGATGATCGATTTGTCGGGATCGATATCGCCCTCGCGGCGCGCCGTCGAAACCGCGTCGCCAAAGCGGCGAAAGCACGCTATCGGCGCGTACTCGACGATCTGGTAGTCGCGCTCGACGACGAGCCCGTGCGCCAGATACCAGCGCAGGAGCGGCGTCGCGAGCACGATCGCCGCGCCGAAGTAGCTACGACGAGCGTGCGTTGAGGTCGCGTGAGGAGATCGTGCGACTCGGCGTAGTCGCGCATGAACGGGCTGAGATCGTCGCGCACGATATCGACGTTCTTGAATACCGGCTGCATCTGGGCGACCTTGTCGCGCAGCGCTTCCGGTACGGCGATATCGCACTGCACGAGGCCGAACAGAGAGCCATCGCGCACCGCCTCCAGTATCGTCGAGAGCGTAATGGCGGTCGGCGGCGGTTGCCATCGTGACGCGTCGGGCGGCGTCGTCACCGCCGACGGTTTCACGGCGTGCCACTGGCACTCCCACATTTCGACTACTTCGTCGACGAAACGGCGCAGGTAGCCGGTCACGGCGATCGTCGCGGCGTACAGCGTCGTCATCGGTTGACCGTTGACGGCGTTCGTCGTCACGTGCGCCTGACACGTCGGGCAGCCGTGAAAATAGCAGCCGTGAAATTGATTCGCCGTTCGCGTGGCGGCGCACCAGCCGTCGACTCGGTGCTTTCCGATGCGCTTCTCGCGTCCGTTCAACTGGCGACGTATACGCGCGCCGGTTTCCGCCTCCACGCGCGTCAACCACTCTACGGCCATACGGCCGTAGCGGTGCACGCGTTCCGCTCGAAAGGCGTTCTCAGCGCGTCGGCGCGTGTACCAGCCCGTCGGCATCTCCTGCATTATCGCCCATAGATAGAGGCCGTTTGCGTCGAAGCCTACTCTCGATCAGCACGGCGCGTCGCCGCCACGAATCGACGTCACGTCGGCCTCGTGGAGGCGCGCGAAGATGATCGACGGGCCGCCGACGATCTGCGCCTGCAGCAGACGGTGCAGATCTTTGTTCGGCTCGTTGAAGAGCGAGAAATGGATCGACTTCGGCAGGTCGTTGAACAGGTACAACAACGTCAACACCGGTACGCTGATGGCGTCCTTGAACATGTCGATACGTCGGCGCCGATAGAAGGCGAACTGGCGATCGACGGCCTCGAGAAACGGCGCCACGTCACGATTGTTATACCACACAAGAAAATCGCGCATCGACGTCATGCCCCGTCGCGCGACGCCGTCGCGCAAATCTCGTACGCCTCCGCGGAGATTCCCTCGCGTTTCAGCTGGCTGTAGAAAGCTTCGCGCGACGGCAGGGCGGTTTCATCCAGACGCGACAAAGCGTCGATGTGCTCGTACGGGAAGTAGCCCTTCGTTGCCGGGCAACCGTACGCTTTCAGAAAGCGATCGTAGCTAACGCCGGGCGCGAGGGAATTCGTTATGTCCAGGAACTTCAACGTCGTCGTCGACAGGCACATGTAATTGTTCTGACGTTTAATGGTAAACGCCGACGACGTGTGCTGCGCGCCGTCGGTTATGAGCAGGGGGGTCAAGTACTTTTTGACGACGTTCAGGTCGTTCTTACCCGAATAGAATCCCAATACGGGCATTTGACGAAGGTACGTCCACAGCCGGTCGGCGAGAGTGGAGTACGGTGACGCGTCGGCGTCGTTGTAGTTGCATCGTCGCCGGCAGTCGGCGTCGAGCGCCTCGAAGGTCGCGTCGTAGCGGGGACGTATAATCGAGCACGCCGCCGCGCTCACCGCTTCCAGGTCTTCGATGAGGCGACGCGCGAGTTCCGACGAATCGCCGGTCGTGACGTAACAGCGCGCCGCTTCGTGACCGGGCACGTTCGACGCGACTCTCACGCTGATCAGTTCGTGTCGCGCGATCCAGCGGCATTTGTCGCTATCCTTCGGCAGATCGTTATCGGCGAAATAGCACTCGAAATCGAACGTCGCGCTGTACGGGTAGTAGCACAGGTCGTCGTCGCCGACGTCGATGCCTTCGTCGTCGAGCCGCTCGAATACGGACGCCGTCGGTCGGTAGACGCCGCCGGGGAACACGTGACGAACGCTGCCTTCGCACGTCGCTTCGTGACGTCGTAAATCGTGCGCGATCCGCCAGAGGACGCTGCCGCATTTCCCGCACTTGTACGTTTTCGTGTACGCGCGCCGATCGCTTATGTACGAGAAGTGCGACTCGTACAGGTTGACGTTCAGCGTCGTGGGGTGCGCTTCGCGCGATCGACGGACTAGTTCGGCGACGTCGTTCGTCAGTCGACGATAGACGACGACGTTGATGCCGAAAACCGTCTCCACGCGATCCAGTTCGTTCAGGCGCACGCCGCCGCCGCCGTTCGAGGTCGCCGTGTCGCGACAATACCGCGCGTGCATACGTTTAGCGACTTTCGTTAAACGGTTCGTATGGCAGATACTTTTGCCTCGTCGGTGACCTTGTAGGTGAAGGCCGATGCATCGGAAGAGACACAGATGGTCGTCGTAGGGCGTACCTCGATCATCGTTCGTCAACGACACGATGAACTTGTTGAGGCGCACGTAGGCGGGAAGCGTCGTCACGCCAACGCATCCGATAGGATGATTGATGATGACGT
>CM034532.1:61345426-61381163 GCA_020002185.1 Paraescarpia echinospica
GTATTGGAAGGGCACCATCTGGCAGAGGATAGCGCAAGACAGGCATATTTGGAAACGACACGCTGAGGCCTTCGCCCAACCACGGGATACTACGGCTGCATAATGATGATGATGATGATGATATATATATATATATATATATATATATATATGTGTGTGTGAGTAAAGTCAAGAAAAGTGGAACATATTCATTTTCTAAACGTCTGTGCTTTGCTATTCCGTTACTAAAATAATTGTCATGTTTATATTTTTAAACCATGGTCTTATGGCCGGCGAACGGTGGAGAGACGAACTAGACGAGTACTGGAAGGCACCATCTGGCAGAGGGTAGCGCAAGACAGGCAGAGGCCTTCGCCCAACCACGGGACACTATGGCTGCACAATGATGATGATGATATTATATATATATATATATATATATATATATTGTATATTTAGCGTGTTTTACCATTTACGTTAATATTAATGGACGCCAAACTAAATTGACGTCAAAATATATTAACGCTAATTTAACAAGACGCTCAATTATGACGTGCTACCAGTATAGTAAATCTAGTACTGTTAATGTTATGATACAGTGACATAGTTCTGTCATATATCGTACTTTGTATGCTGGTCCTGCTCATTGGTAATGAAAGAGTTCAAGTTAAGTGCAAACGTGTTTAGTAGTACAGTATATCTGGAACTAGTGTATACGGTAAGTAGAATTATAGTCATAGTAATCAGTCGATATGCACTGAAATGTGTTTATTGTATGCTTCAAGTGCAAGTACAACTGCACACTATTCCATTTCGATTGCAATCATATAAATTAGTACGGTATGCAGTTAAAGGTGATTGCACTTACTTATACTTTATGTGTTCAATCCGTATTCGTCCTCTTACCACCGCGAGTTACACGTGTTTTGGCATAGACGTTCACATCCTTGAAATTATTACAAGTGCACGTTTTCAAGACCTACACGACGTACAAACGCTAATTTAAATGCACGCCATATCGGAAAGATTAGTAAAAGGCTAATTATTTTGTACGTCAAAATAACATGATTTACTGTTTACACCAAGAAAGGTATCTCGTGAGATATGTGTGTGCGTGCGTGCGTGCGTTTGTGAATGAGTGAGTGAGTGTGTGTGTGTGTGTGTGTGTGTGTGTGTGCACGTATATTATATAAATATATAATATCATATAATATATATTACATGATATTATACATTTATATAATATACATATATATATGTTGATATATATATATATATATATATAGTTTTAGTCATACTAATAACATTCAGTGTATGCAAATAAAAAATAACCGAACATGTCTTTCATTTACAGCGTGTACAGTTACGCTTCACCAGATTCGACATACCGTATTGCGGAAGAAGCTGTTCCTGCGACGGACTCAATATCTACGATGGAAGTAGCGCCAAATCAGCATTGATAAACACATTCTGTGAAGATATATTATTACCACTGGAGAATATCACAACCAGCGGAAACACTGTTTTCATTTACTTTTACTCTGATGAGCATTCCAGAGAAAACGGATTTGAGATACACTATTCTTCTGTTGAAGGTAAGGTACCTGTGGTTAATATATATATATATATATATATAACATACATATTTTATGTTAGTGTAGACACATATCGAAGCATGTCCGTTTCGCCGACCAGCAAACATTACAAAACATAAACACAAAAGACCTACAAGTATTAGTCCGAGTGTCAGTTCAATTAACCTGGTCCGAGCCTTGTTTTTAATATGCAAAGTAGATTTCTTACTGCATTCTAACAATATGTTGCGTGCTGATTTCAAATATGTCTTCAGCAATGCACTAAAACTTGAGTATTATGTAAAATTGGCATTTTAAATATGCTATGTACAAATAGTACTACTAGTAGTAGCCTAGCTTAGCTAAAGCGGCCCAACAGGAGGTCATCGGCATAGTCGAAAGTGAAAGTGATTCAATATCTTTTTTGAAAACCATTGTTTTACCAAAGCTGCACAGAGCTACGAGCGACAAAATATACTCCAACGCAGATACATCCATGCACGCCTGAAAAAACATAACAACACAAATCCTTGTCAAAAGAAAGGACTAACGTCTACATAAAACTTACATCCCTTTGAAAAATGCAAACATATACGCACACTAATGACGCAGACGAAAGGGAGCAGTCATTTGTAGACGAGTTCGGAGCTCTACAACCAGTTTCAGATCGGGGTGCGATATTAACCCGGTCCAAACATTGTTTTGCTATGTACAGTCGTTTTGTTCCTGCATTCCAACAGTTATTCCAAATCCGGCTGCTGCAGCCAGACACAAGACGGTGATAATTTTTTAGAATAAGCTTTTAATTGTGCCACTTATAGAATATTGTCAGTGTTTACCACAAAATACAACCCTTCTTGATAGCTTGAACTGCGACAACATGCAAATGACACTTTATGCAATAACCAACACAAGCCCATTGTAGTTTGAGAATTGAAATTGGCCAAAGGATGACGTTTTTTATTGGAAAGTGGATTGCTTCTAATGCAGCCACTTTTGGGCATAAAGATAGTAGGAATGTGATGTCTAACATGCAAACCAGATGGGAAACTGAACCCTTGTACAGCCCCATCAAAGTTTCTCAGGCACACATTCCTACAACATGACGACAATATACAGACATACATTATTTGTCGCTATAGAGGTATAAAACCACTATGAATATAAACCTAAGCAAACAATACAAACATTCCACCACCAATAGACACATGCAATTACAAAAAGGTGGGGCCATTCCGCCTATCCTGTATAAACAAGGAAAAATATATACCGTTTGTAAAACAAAAAGCCTGTCGACGCACCAAAACCCAACACATTCAAGAATTTGGGATATGCCCTGTGTTCACTCCGAAATTTGGGAAAGCGTTGCGACATTTTCCAACTTCTTTTTCTACCAACGGTGTACAATAGTTGTTTAACTAAACGTGCCTAGGCAAAAAGGTGGGGAGGAGGGCGGATTTAGAAATATCAGGATATACACGACATGAGACACAGATAGCTAACGCGCAAGTGGCGGCTTAACCGCTAATCCAAATCGTACGCTGTGGCCTAATCCTGGCATGTCATGATTGGCTGAAGGCGCTGGGCGGTTTTATTAAGCCAAACAGCTGGAAGTAATTATCGCCTCAGCCAGTTACCTCACTACCCGCACTAGGCCTGTCCTGGCCATTGCATAAAATACAGTATGCTCTGCGTTCATACCTTCATTTATGCAATAACCAACACAAGCCCATTGTAGTTTGAGAATTGAAATTGGCCAAAGGATGACGTTTTTTATTGGAAAGTGGATTGCTTCTAATGCAGCCACTTTTGGGCATAAAGATAGTAGGAATGTGATGTCTAACATGCAAACCAGATGGGAAACTGAACCCTTGTACAGCCCCATCAAAGTTTCTCAGGCACACATTCCTACAACATGACGACAATATACAGACATACATTATTTGTCGCTATAGAGGTATAAAACCACTATGAATATAAACCTAAGCAAACAATACAAACATTCCACCACCAATAGACACATGCAATTACAAAAAGGTGGGGCCATTCCGCCACAAGGTCACCAAGAGGAACCTGTGACCACCCCACCGTATGAAACACATCAAACCTTTGACCCAAGATACTTTATGCAAGTCGGATATACTTCCTAAAACATCCGATGTGCACCTGCCAGCTTCCCTGATTTGTGCGTCAGATATCACTCACAAAGCTGCTGCTGTAGCTGCACCAATGCGAAGACTGTGACCTTTAAATGAAATAGTTTGGTAGCCACAAAAGCTGAGGAGTCGTTTAAGGGACACGTCAAATTCACACCGCAGCATAGGCGAACCATCCGTGTACACAAACAGGATACCCTGTACTGGGCCCCTGGCATGAATGAATTCCCTTACCACCGCTGCTTGGTGGATGACAGAACCTTGTAAGCATTCAGCCCTTACCTGCAGAGATTGTGGGCCTTGTCGTGCACTATGCCTAAAACGACCCAGGGACACTGTAATAAGGTCACCAGATAGCGTAACATGTCCTAAATGTAAACAGCTTTGAACACTGCACCTTGCCCTCGATACCATTTCTCTTATTCGCCGGTATGCTCTAAATGCAAGGACCATCACGGCCCGTAGCATAGTACATTTGTACTGTACAGAGAACACAGTTGAGAGAGCTTGTACTAAGCGAGTGAGGATAGTTAGTGTGTGACAGGCAAGCGGACATCACGCAAAGACCCAAAATTTCGTGCAATAACTTGTGAACAATCAAACTAGTATTTGGATCGGGAAACCCATTAATCTTGTGACATTATGCCACTGCTGAAACGATAGATGCTGAGGCTAACCCTCCAGCATGCATGTGTGTCACAAAAAGCATAGTCATTTCCACCGAGATTGGCACCCAAGGATACATGCTCAGTGACTGAGAAAAAAAAACACACACAACCAACTTACCCTTGCCCGCTCATAATAATAAGGCTTAAAGATTCCCCATAGCTGACTGGGGAGACACAAAAGCTGAGGAGCCGTTTAAGGGACACGTCGAACTCACTCCGCAGCATAGACGAACCACCCAGGTACGCAAACAGGATACCATGTACTGGGACCCTGGCATGAATAAATTCCCGTAAAACTGCTGGTTAGTAAATGACAGAACCGTATAAACATTCACCCCTCTCTTGCAGAGAGTATGGGCCTTGTTGTGCACTGTGTTTAAAAACAACCAAAGGATACTCTCCTAAATACGAACTACCTTTGAATTCAACACCAGGATGCAGCTTCTGGTGTGTGTGTGTTAGGAATGTGTTGAAGCAATTATTAGCCTCTACAATGGTGTTTCCCAACAATTAGTAACCGGCTTGCTAATTATGCATTGTTTCACTGAGCAGATATGCGCTGAAGCTATCAAATTATTAGCACACTGATCATTTCCTGTTATGTAAATACCGATTCAGTAATTGTGTGTACATTGTGTACACATCCCTTGCTGTTACCACATACACGCTTGGAATAACATGCAAACAAACCCAAGTTTTGGATATTTGCAGCAATAGGTAATAAAAGGGGTAATTAAACTATTATCGATTACTTTCAGATCTTACTATTACTTTTGATAAACGGTATTACTATGACATGAGAAACAATATATTACCTATTAAAACATTATTACCTATACTGTTACACAATGTCTGATCATAGGTCCTGCGTTGCGTACCTAAAGTCCTCTACCTGTAACATAAAACAGGTTGTATTTACCCTTGGTTAAGGCGTCGCATTGATACTGCCCCAACTCCAGTCAAGTGTCTGTTGCTGGACTGAAACCACTTGCAATTGCCATAAGTGTAGTAGGATGGATTGCTGTTACAAAGCCAAGTGTCCTGTGCAGCAGCTTCTTAAAAGATGCCTTACTGTGTTCTATATCCTGCTCCAACAAATGCCAAATGTATCCTTGCATTCGGCTAACTGTCCACCACTACCTGGAGTCTGAGAGTACTGTCATGGCTCCTGTGTCGAGCATTCACTGGCGTAGACGGAAGAGTTCTCGTTGTCGCAGCAGCGATCTGCCAATGTCAAACATGTCCAAGTGTATATTGTCGAGTGTAACCGATCCTGCCTCTGACTCGGATGTTGGCTGACTCAAGGATGAATTTCAGGAGAAATTCTACAATAACAAATGCACAACAGGACAGTACTCGAACTACAGAGAACTTCACTCCCATCGACATGCACAATAATCAACAATCTTGTACTGGTCACATTTGTCAAGCATATTAAGCATGTCTGAAAAGCCAGAAACTTGACCATGACGCCAACTAAATGCATGCAACTAAATGCATGGCAGTAAGAAATGTGTGGGTGTTGTTAATGTTGGTATCGGTACCATTTGTACAACATTACATTTTACTCTTGTATGTTTATATTTGTAACTGTATGTGCTGCACCGACAGTAACACAATTTTTGTGCGAGGATCAATAAAGCATTCTTTATCTTTAATCATATTATTTCACCTCAGCAACGCATGGCGGAAATTATATTATTTCACATGCCTGTAGCAACTCATAACAGTAATCTTATTATTTCACAAGCCTCCTTCAAAGCATGGTGATAATCATATTATTTCACATGCCTCCAGCAACGCATGGCGGTAATCATATTATGACACATGCATCCAGCAAAGCATGGTGGTAATCATATTATGACACATGCCTCCAGCAAAACTTGACGGGAGTCATATTATTTCACATGCCTCCAGTAACGCATGGCGGTAATCATATTATTTCACATGCCTCCAGCAACACATGGCGGGAATCATATTATTTCACATGCCTCCAGCAACGCATGACGGTAATCATATTATTTCCAATAACGCATGGCGGGAATCATATTATTTCACATGCCTCCATCAACGCATGGCGGTAATCATATCATTTCACAAGCCTCCAGTAACGCGTGGCGGTTATCATATTATTTCACATGCCTCCAGTAACGCCTGGCGGTAATCATATTATTTCACATGCCTCCAATAACGCATGGCGGGAATCATATTATTTCACATGCCTCCAGTAACGCATGGCGGTAATTATTAGTATTTTTATTAGTATTTTTACTTAAGTTATACCTATTATCATTATTGTTAGAAATGTATTTATGGCGAACGGCCAATAGACGTTAATCTGGCAAACGGCCATGATATGTTATTTGTGGCGAACGGCCGTGAACACTGAATACTTGGCAAATGGCCATGATCAGTAATTTGTATTAATGGCGAACGGCCAATAGACGGTATTTTGGCAAATGGCCATCAAGTAATTGTTTGGCAAACGGCCGTGAACACTTAATACATGACAATACTAAGTATCGTTAATTATGGCGAACGGCCAAGAGACGGTAGGTTGGCAAATGGCCATCAAGTAATTGTTTGGCAAACGGCCGTGAACACTTAATACATGACAATGCTAAGTATTGTTATTAATGGCGAATGGCCAAGAGACGTACATTTGGCAAACGGCCATGATATGTTATTTGTGGCGAACGGCCGTGAACACTGAATACTTGGCAAATGGCCATGATCAGTAATTTGTATTAATGGCGAACGGCCAATAGATGGTATTTTGGCAAATGGCCATCAAGTAATTGTTTGGCAAACGGCCGTGAACACTTAATACATGACAATGATAAGTATTGTTATTAATGGCGAATGGCCAAGAGACGTACATTTTGGCAAACGGCCATGATATGTTATTTGTGGCGAACGGCCGTGAACACTGAATACTTGGCAAATGGCCATGATAAGTACGTTTTATTAATGGCGAATGGCCAAGAGACGGTAGTTTGGCAAATGGCCATCGAGTAATTGTTTGGCAAACGGCCGTGAACACTTAAGACATGACAATGCTAAGTATTGTTATTAATGGCGAACGGCCAAGAGACGGTAGTTTGGCAAATGGCAATCAAGTAATTGTTTGGCAAACGGCCGTGAACACTTAATACATGACAATGCGAAGTATTGTTATTAATGGCGAACGGCCAAGAGACGTACATTTGGCAAACGGCCATGATATGTTCTATTTTTAGCAAACAGCCGTGAACAGTCAATACTTGACAAACGGCCATAACAATTATTTTTGATTACTGGCAAACGGCCAAGACACGTTAATTTGGCAATGGCCATGATATGTTATCTTCAGCGACTGGCCATGAACTTGGCAACCGGCTGTGATAAGTATTTTATTAGTATTAATGGCGAACGGCCAAGATGCAGTAATTTGGCAAGCAACCATGATATTAATTAATTAATTATCTGTTGCTAGTTACTTAAGATTTTTATTAAAGTGATAGTAAAATGTTGTTTTAATTCATAATCATTTATATGTTATTAATGGCGAATGGCCTAGAAGTTAATTTTGGCTCAAGGCCATGATAAGTAATATTTACAGGCAACAGGCGAGTAATTAATAACAGGCAAACGTCCATAACCTTTACTGCCATTAATGTCGTCAACAATAAGAGGTGAAAAACAGTCACGGGCCTCTTAAAATATGGACACTAGCCAATTTAATTATGTCAACCAAACACCAGTTTTGCCAATCACCCTTCAGAAATGAAACATGTCAAAGCCGCATAAACTTAGTGAAATTGGCTAACCGTATGTAAATATTAACTGCGCAAGTAGTACTGGGACATGCACTGATATCACCGAGGTACTAATTGTTGCATGCACTCAAAGTTAATATTGGCAAACGGTCGCTGACATTTCCAATTGCAACGGCAATCTTTATAACTTGGAGTCACAATTTACACGTCATGCTATGCCCGGTGACAAACAAAACCAGCGAACCGTAACTTCCCGGCTTACGGCTTTAACATTTGTCCCACGGATGCTACGATATAAGCGAAGATTCCCGATGTCAGTAAAGTGAACACCTTCAGATCGTAAAATATTCGCTTGGCTGTTCCATATATACTTATGTCGCCAGCAAAACAGGCGCCGGCTCTGGTTACATTCGGTTTTGAGCAGAGAAATTACCGCTGCCACTCAAGCTTGCGGACCCATTTTCGAAATCAAACTGGCGCCACCTTCGCCGGCGCTCGATTTGGCACAGACATTCTTGCTTAACTCCTCTTCCTAACAATTCGTCGGCAAAGACAAAGCAGTGATCCAACGGACTGCGGAGTAGAACATGTTCTGCCTAAATCATTGCCACCCCGCTAAACAATTACAATGTCAGGTTGTATCGCCGAAATCTGTGCCATGGCATAGGCATAACATTTGGTTGCTGAAAAGATAGATACGGTCCGGCCGCTTGCTTCTACGGCCCGACCTGCTTTTCGAAGTTCGCAATTAACCCAGGGGAACTAGCGGACTCGACAAACTCGCCCAACCAATATGCATGAGAATGTCCGATAATAAGTATTTCTAGATCAGAAATCGCAGCCGACATGATTACGGCCGACGCCATTTCTGATCATCACAAGACTTCAAGACAAAGGAAAACCAAGAAGGCAAATATTAAACGAGCGATACTCATCTGTAATCGGCGCTCGAACGGTCTTCCTTTCGCGTTTTGGTAGACGTCAACGAAGTGTAACTGTATCTGCGTTTAAATCTAATTGATCTATAGGGTATACAAACAGTTATAAATCAAGATTTAGAAATATCAGGATATACACGACATGAGACACAGATACCTAACGAGCAAGTGGCGGCTTAACCGCTAATCCAAATCGTACGCTGTGGCCTAATCCTGGCATGTCATGATTGGCTGAAGGCGCTGGGCGGTTTTATTAAGCCAAACAGCTGGAAGTAATTATCGCCTCAGCCAGTTACCTCACTACCCGCACTGGGCCTGTCCTGGCCATTGCATAAAATACAGTATGCTCTGCGTTCATACCTTCATATATGCAATATATACAATACACACTTTTATTTTCATGCAAATTATTAATTATACTCATGACTGGGAAATTTGTACCAGGTCAAAAACTGTATCCCTGTAATCTCGCCATTCCTGACTCTCTTAGCTTATTTGTGATCAGATTTATTGTTAAAACGACCTAAAATATTAGGATGCACGATTTATGCTCCCACCACACCAGTATATAAAATACTCATTAAACTGCTATGATAGAGAATACGTATGAACACATTTAATAAAAGTAGCATAACTAATATTAATCAGTCATCCATACATGCATAGACATGTGTGTAGTAATAATTATACATAAATGTGATGTATACGTAACGTTATCAGCTGTGCACTGAATCACTGTTGCTGCGGCTGCGCTGCAACTGGACCGAAAATGGTGCCCATGTTTTCAATTGGCCAAAGTCTATATATCAATGGCTCTGGTCAAATCCACAAAAATGTGGAAGCGCCTTGGTCAAAAGATAGGGCATCCGGGTAACTTTTACACAATTTTGTGGATATAAGGGCTGTCAGCCTCTCGCCTCACTACTTGCATTAACTTGCACGGTTCAGTAATCACATCGCAGTGTGTGTTTAGAAATTACCTGGTGTACACGTGTGCAAACTAAAAGCGGAAAAGAGTGTCTACGGAGTGCATCCGCGAAGGTATGGTAGCGTTTCCTTATTATTTTGGAGAAGATGGTAATACAATTGACCTGTATGCGATGGAGTGTTATTTGTGCCAGTGGGCCAGTTGAGCCACCCATGTGTCCCAGAAAACTACAATGACGTTTGGGGTTTTTGCCAATTAATATATATATATATATATACATGCAGCAGCGACCGTTGTTTGATATTACCTAGTGCAGCGGTTCTTAACCCCTGGGTCGAGACCCAACATTGGGTCGCCAAGCCATTTTAAGTGGATCGCCAGTGATATTCCGTATTTTTTTTGTCCAACTTGCCTGCAAGAGATGCATGATAGACAAGTAGTTTATTGTCAAACGTCCCATGAATTTGGAAAGCTGTGTGGTATATTTAACGAGAATTCAAATTCACGAGACCTTTGGCGTAAATTGTTCGTCTTGCAGGCAAATGGTGTAGGGAAGTCATATTCTTTTTGATGATCATCATATTGTATATTCGATCATCTGCCACCTTATTATTATCAGTATGAACTAACGTAGTGTTAATTAATATATTTCAAACATTATTGCACGATCTTCCCAAATTCTTTCTGCCATCTCTATGTCCTCTTTCTGCCTTGATGAATCAACTAACTGCGCTGATTTTGTCATTCTCATGCTTCAGTGTTCAGCAAGCAATATATTTTCTTATGTTCTCATTTATCTTTTTAAAGTTATGCGTATTTAATTCATCATCATTGATCACAAGTTAATTGTGTTATATAATGCATAACTGTGTGGTCAGCAACCAAGTCCCGCGAACGAAGTTGGGATCGCAGCCACAAAATTCTGCTTAAAAAGACTCAACTTTCCCAACTCAAAGTGCTTCAGCCACTTAATAATAATAATAATAAGATAACTTATATTGCGCCTAGATCCTTGGAAACCAAGCTCAGAGGCGCATCAACACAGAAGGATTGGTATATCTCAAAATCTATAGACAGTATTCCAGTTGTGAACAGATGTATCAACGCCCTGGGGATCTATGGTTCATAAGCAAGGTTGTAAAGATAAATTTTTAAATGACAAAGGAATATTTTTATATGTTCAAATAATCTAACACTAAGAGGAAGCATATTCCAAAGAGTTGGTGCAGCAACAGAAAAAGCCCTAGTTCCAAAGTTAATTTTGACTCTAGGAACAAAAAGTAGGTCAAAACTAGATGATCGAAGCTGGATAGTTTTTTTTACAGAAGTAAGCAGTAAATGCAAATACGATGGTTGCTTACTGGACAGTGCCTGATAGGTAATGGTAGAGATCTTAAATAATATACGATATCGTACAGGAAGCCAATGCAAAGACTTCAAAAGTGGTACAGAGCGAGAAAAACGAGGAGCTCTTGTAACTACCCTTGCTAGACAATTTTGGACACGTTGAAGTTTTATAATATCCTTGCTAGCGATATTATAAAGGAGGGGATTGCAAAAGTCAAGTATGCTGCTAAGAAGCATTGTTGCAATAGTTTTAGTAAGAGAAAATGACATGTGACCCGCTATCCCCAAACCAGCCTGAAGTCGCACATATTGGTTTCGCGCTATCAACCAAAACATGCAGTTGGGGGTCACTTCGTCGATTTTGATATTTCAGTGGAACTGTATTGTTTGATATAATCTTCTACTTTGCAAAGTGTGCAGCTCAACTCAATTTACGAGGTCGCCAAGTCGTGTTTACGATATAAACGAGCCCATTGGAAGGCAACATTATATGCCGCGGAATCTCCGAGCTCCTGTCAGGTTGTCAAGTAAACATCGTTTTATCGTCTAGCGTCGCGCACTATACACAATAAATGCGTCTTTGATTGAATCATTCTAAGGGCACTTCAGGGCCCCCCAAAATGAGACGGTATGTAGGGTAGTGTGTTTGTCACACATTGGACTAGTTGTTAAAAGACAGTGTCCCTAAGAAACTGCACCCCTAGTAGACACTACACAGGTTGCATGCCATGGCATTGGCCAGATTAATGATGTGTCATTGAGGGGCACTGGATTCTGCCTTAATTAAGGTCTGATGTACTGTAGTAAACAGGCAGTTGCCGATATAAAGTAACCCTGTGAACTAGTACCACTGATTTGAGTATTGCCTTCATTGTTATTGTATGATACAGCGTTACTGCGTAGCAAGTGACTACGTAACATTAATAGCAATGAATATTTTGCTATACCATGTTGAATTTTGTTTTCATGTGAATAATGACGCTCGACTTAAAAAAAGAATTGTCTCCATAACTAACTCTTAATGGGTGCCCTGTTTAGCTTCTTGTAACTTTGGTTATAATGCGAATATTTATGTAACTTGTTCTCTGATTTTGCATAGACATTTCATGTGGTAGTGTCACTATACACAATAAATCTGTATTTGATTGAATAATTCTTACCCCCCAGGGCCTCCCAAACTCCAAAGGACTTCGGGGCCTCTTGGCTCATTTTTAGTTTTATATGAATAAAAAATATTATAATTATGGATCGAGCTTCGCAGATAACACAACTGTTGAAAGAAGCTTCGAAATGTGGTATTAGCAACAGTTCAGCGGTGCGGGAAGTGATCGAAGATTACTTCTGTCTGCCAACTTGGGAACTTGACAGCGACGTCGAAGTAAGTGATAGCGGCACTGTCAGCGACGATGAACTGGTGGTGAACCCGATATCATTAACAACAACAACAACAATACGTGTTGAGCGTGCCAGTCCGGTGGCTTCTACTAGCACTGCGGAAGTTTTAAAAACTATATATCAGAACTTTCTTTTGCGTTTTACTTGTCAAAAAATAGATTTCAGCAAAAATATTTCCTTTGAGTTTTACTTGTCAACAACAAATTTCAGCTAATGCCATCTGGCAGACATCATATAATTCTTCGGTGCATGCTTAATAGATATAAACACTCATTCGTGCCACTGTCTATTAAACAACTTAATTCATGCTGCCTGCTGCCACAGTGTCACTTGACATCTTAGGATAAGTAATGTGTATGCTTGTATTATTTATTTGCTGTTTTTATCGCTTGGTTTTATGGTTTTATGTACATATTGAAGTCATATTCTCACCCGAGATAAATTTATCATCTCCATAATTGAGACAATAAAGCATTATCTTATCTTATATTACCTTAAGTTGATGTTTACGGTGATCACAGCGAGGTTTGCCCGGAAATTTCTAGTTCATCTCAGGTTGTCAAGTAAACATCGTTCTATCGTCTAGCGTCGCGCATTGAATTCAAGGAAGTGTTTAGCTTTATGTGAATATAAATGAATATAATTATGGATCGCAAGAAAGACATAGATATGCTAGAAAGAAGATAGAGGAGAGCGACTAAAATGAAAAAAAAACTGAGAAATCTTAGTTACGAAATACGCCTAAAAGAATGTGGTTTGACAACATTAGAGACCAGGAGTTTGAGAGAAGATCAGATAGAAGTTTTTAAAACATTGTTATGGTTGTTAAATGGTTATGAAAATATTGATATCAATAGTTTTTTCTCAGTTAAGAAAGTTAGAACGTCTGGAGGACATGAAGTTACATTAGTTAAGGAGCCTTGTAGATTAGATGATATTCAAATAAGCAGACTAGATTCTTGAAAGCTGCTCCCGCATCTTCATTAATATCAACAGTACAAATAATATCGCTATACATTACAGCTGCGCCAACTGCTTCTCCGCTTCACTATCACCGAATCTCTTCATGATAACAAGTAAAACGCAAAAGGAAAATTCTGTTATATCGTGGTGAGTTTCGTATAAACCTGTTTGATCGATCACTATATCAACTTCTCTTGGAATCATTCAGCCACGCTGGAATTACTGCGCAAGATCTAATCGTCCACAAATATACACTGCTGCCACATTTATATCGCTGAATGAAGGGAGGCAACGTGGAGTAAATTAACTTGCCAAATATTCGAAACGGTAACAAGAGAACTCGAATTCGAAATCACACGAGTGATAGTCTAACGTTCTATAAGTACGCGACCGCGGCCTTTTCTGAGGATCCCGCAACTATGGCAATGTGCTTGCCGCTGATGTGTACCAAATCCAAGCTCAATGTCGGCGATAACATGTAGAATCTAGGAAAATAGAGAACGATTGTTCGTAGCAATGTTGTTTTTCTATGCGCACGGGCATGATCAAATCATCCTGTTTACAAAATACAAGTGATCGGCAGCATACGGTCCTGCAGACACTGTTTTTTCCAGAATGTGTAGTAAATCTACAAAGTCATAAGTACAGATGGATCAATTCTATGGAATACTAGACGTTCTCCTTGCGCTACATCATTGATTGACAGCCGCTCATTTCTCTCAGTGTCTTCATCAAATCACACGCGATACGGGCAAATCCGATGTGGCAACATTACTCGGTAATTCGTAGAAGTGACCCAAACGCAGCAGCTCGCCAAAAGCGCTAGATAGAAATATGTGGTAGCATGCATTCGATGGGGACAACACACTATTAATCCAGTGATAATAAATAATCATTACACAAAATGACTGGAACACCAACTTTTGCATACATGATGCGTAGGTAATTGGGAAACGTTCTGGAGGACAAAGACGCGTGAATGTCAAATGTCACAAAGTATATGCTGGATAACTGCGTAGAAGACGATTTGATCAGTGTTGAAATATAATGTACTATTGAAAACTTTGAACACATAAAGTTCAGGAACTATTTAAACTAAATGTTCTAATATTTTTATATAAACAGCGTACGAATCAACTTCTTAGTCTATTCCACCAATTTTACAAATGTAATAGTGACTTCATGACCAGAAGTTCCAGACAGGAGAACAAATTATATATACCTAGATGTAATTATAGAAATGGAGAGAACTCCTTGAAAGTAATAGGGTCTCGACTTTGGAATAAACTACCTGTTTACATTAAACATTCGAAAACGCTAAATATTTGTAAGCATAAAGCCAGGAGCTGTATAATTGGCAATAACTAAAGTTTAAATATAATTATATATTGTAAGAAATTCGCTTGTGAATTCTCTTATATTGGTACAACATCTCTAGCTTTAATCTACGGAAGTTGTTAACCTGAAGCTATTGCAATTTAATGCACTGTATAACCTTTATATATATACGTAATATTATGTATATGGGAGTACACTATATGAGTTTGATTTAGTTGGCTACCAGCTCGATAAGTTATACTTCTCCGGTAGCCACCTCATCTGTGTTACATTGCTCTTGAATTGTATTGTTTATTATCTGGTTGAGGAAATAAATTTACTTACTTACTTACTATTGCTCTGGCTGAGACTACGACAATGACAGCGGACCTGACAGTGAGCTTTACTTTGATAGCTTTGGTGCCCCAGTGAGATTGGTCCGTGACAAAAAGTTGAGTAGCAAATCACCGGGTGGAGGGATATGTGTGTACATCAACCAACGCTGGTGTAAAATGACACTCCGTCACTTGTACAGACGGAGCTGATTAATGTTACCACGCCCCTAGACTGCGTCGAGTCCGATCTTAATACCTTTCTATACAATTTCTACCTTTCTAATTATACAGGCTGGATTAATGTTACTACGCCCCTATGTAATTGTTATTGGCTTCCACCATTCTTCTTAGAAATGGCTCATTATTTCTACCGAACCGATATCCAGGTGGTTTCCACAAGTTGTACCGAGTGCTATCTTCTTCACGGATTTGTTCGCGTCCTTAATGTTGCCATAACAAAGATCGAGGGTGTTGCTACCACGTGTCTGACACGTTATGTACTGCTGGTAAATAGCTAAAGTTACGGTCAGTCGGCAGCTAATGGAATCTCCGAGAATGACGTTTGGCGAGTCTGGCGACATTTTCTCACGCCGGTGCACACAGCTAGTGATTGCATCAGCTGCGCGTGCAACATTAGCTGACGGTGGCCCATAGACCAGAGTTCAAGTCCCACGTTGTTACAGTTTTTTGCATAGCTTTCTGCCGTCTCTGCAGTTTAGTTCTGTAGAGCTACGCCGGGATCAAATGTACCACATTGTGGTCAACAGCTGTACCGAATGCAATCTTCTTCACGGACTTGTACGCGTCCTTAATGTTCGAGGGTGTTACCACCGCGTGTCTGACACGTCACGTATTGCTGGTAAACAGGCAAAGTTTCGTCCAGTCGGCAGCTATTGAAATCTCCGAGAATGATGTTTGGCGAATCTAGCGACACTGTTTCACGCCGGTTCACACAGCTAGTAATTGCATAAGCTGAGCATGCAACATTAGCTGAATGTGGCCCATAGAACAGAGTTAAAAATAGCTGTCCGGACACTCTGGGTAAGTAAGTCCGACGCATCGACACTGACAATAGCTCCACGTCCGGGGTACACAGTTCTTAATTCCCTCACGATGACAGACTTACACCAGCGTTGGTTGATGTACACACAGATCCCTGCACCCGGTGATTTGCTACTCAACTTTTTGTCCCGGACCAATCTCACTGGGGCACCAAAGCTATCAAAGTAAAGTTCACTGTCAGGTAAAGTTTCATGTAACTAGGTTTCAGTCACACATATCAAACAAGCTTCTTTATAGGCCCACTGTAGCGCAACATTGTCCTGAAGTTCATCAATTTTCGAACGTAACGATCGGACTTGAGCCAACATGATACAGGGCAGGGGTAGGGTGCATACCTTCTTGTTCTTCTATCTCTGGCATACGCCGCCTTTCTTGTCCCGTTTGCGTCGCGGGTGGTTTATATTGTTAGTGTCAGGGAGCACTGTAAAGTCATTTAAATCCAGGAGTGGATCACAACGATTGGCAGTGACACTGGGTCGCAAGGCCAACAGCGCGTCACGTGAGTAAGTCTTGAATCTGCCATCTTGCCAAATCGGTTCACCACACACACACACAAATTGTAAAATGGTCCACAAAACTGCCAATACATCGGTTATTCTGCCGCACAACATCTACATACTACTTCTCGACGACCATATATAACGTCCATAAATTCAAAAAAAACCCGACAAACAACACACAGGCTAAATGCGGACACAAACAGGTCGCCACGACAGCGCCACGACAACGCCCTCTATTACATAGGTAACTTCTATAAAAAAAATTCTTAAATATTCAATTTGTCGCTTTCTTGTTAAGCTAACTTTGCTTGACATGTTGCTGTGCCTACTAATTAGAAACGCGTGCCAGAATATGTCATTTTTCGCGGGCGAAAGATTCAAATTGTCAAAATTCTACACAGCGTTGTGCGTTGTCGTAATAACAGCCAGAGCAATACACAAACAAATGCTAATATATCGAGGACCAGACAAGTGTTCAACGTTTTTAATAGTACATTATATTTCAACACTGATCAAATCATCTCCAATGCAGTTACACAAGTGACATTTGATATTCACGCGTCCTTGCCCTCCAGAACGTTTTTTAATTACTTGCGCATCATGTTGGTGCTCTAGTCATTTTGTGTAATGATTATTCTATTATCACTGGATTAATATTGTGTTGTCCCCATCGAAGGCATGCTACCACATCTTTCTATCTAGCGCTTTTGGCGAGCTGTTGCGCTAGGGTCACTTCTATGAATTACCGAGTGATGTTGCCACAGCGGTCTTGGCCGAATCTCTGGTGATTTCACTGAGAGAAATGAGCGGCTGTCAATCAATGATGAGAAGCAAAGAGAACGGCTAATATTACGTAGAGTTGATCCAGCTGTACCTATGACTTTGTAGATTTGCTGCAAATTCTGTGAAAACTGTCTACAGGGCCGTATGCTGCCGATCACTTGTATTTTGTAAACAGGATGATTTGATCATGCCCGTGCGCATAGAAAAAGAAAATTGCTACGAACAATAGTATTTTACTATCCTGGATTCTACATGTTATCGCCGACATAGAGCTTGGATTTGGTACACATCAGCGGCAAGCATATTGCCATAGTTGTGTGATCCTCAGAAAAGGGCGCGGTCGCGTACGTATAGAACGTTAGACTCTCACTCGTGTGATTCCGAATTCGAGTTCTCTTGTTGCCGTTTCGAATATTTGGAAAGTTCATTTACTCCATGTTGCCTCCTTTCATTCAGCGATATCAATGTACAGCGGTGTATATTTGTGTACGAATAGTTCTTGCGCAATGATTCCAGCGTGGCCGAATGATTCCAAGAGAAGTCGATATAGTGATCGATCGAACAGGTTTATAAGAAACTCACCGCGATATATCAGAACTTTCCTTTGCGTTTAACTTTTTTTATCATTAAGAGATTCGCAGATAGTGTTGCGGAGAAACAGTGGGCGCAGCTGTAATGTACAACGAGATTACTTGTATAGTTGATCACGATGAAGATCCGAGAGCAGCTTCCAAGAATCTAGTGTTTGCTTATTTCAATATCACCTATAGCAGCTAACTGCAACTGTAGATTTCTATTGTGTTGTATTTATTCAGATTCCAACAGATCCAATAGATCGAGTAACAAGTCTGTTAACTGAAACAATGAATTGGCAGCTCAATGTTAAACAAATAATCACGACGATGGATAATACATCTGCTTTGACGACATAGCAAGATGCATTCGGAGTGATTTCTGAAGAAAAAAAATCACCCAAAAAGGGTGGTTCATTCGAATATCCGAGCCTTTGTTAAAATGCCTCTACGCTCTTTGACTCAACTTACCTAACTCGAAGTGCTAATTGAGCCACTTCACCAACCATTTGAAGCATGCTATTCATTCACACCGCTATAGAACGTCCGGGCATGGGCCATTCCTGTGCGATAAAAATATGGCTTAGATGCGCTGGAATTGGGTAGCCTGTATCACCAACCTAAATACTGTGCAGATATTTATTACGCCGACTGAAAAAAAACATGTTCTGTTGCAGAACACGCTAAATCAAGAAGAAAACACTGCTATAATAAAAAATCTATGTCTTCCGGACAATTAATTTACAGGTGTTCAGTTGGAAAAAGAGTTAATGCATCCTTGGTATTGTTCACAACGCTAAACTATCACTTATATGTTACACATACAGTGGCATAATCTTTATTTGTGCACCTAACAGCAAGATGCAAGCACTTCACAAGGTTTGTTGTCTACCGTCCGCCAACTCCACCCACACGTCTGTTTCTGACCCAGTTTGAGGAGTTTACTGCAAGTATGGTTTCTGGTGCTGAGAGAGTTCTCATCACTGGTTACTTCAACCTGCTTATGTGTATTGGTTCTGCTCCTCCCTTGATAGATCTACCAACATCACATTATCTACGCCACCAAGTTGGCTGTTCTTCTTCTTCTTCTTCTTCTTCTTCTTCAAGATTATTGTGGAAACCCCGGCAGTCGAGGAATAACCCCACAGTTGTTGTGAGGGTGCGCATGGGTTTAAAATAAAATTAATTAAATGGTTTAAAGTATAATTAAAAACAGTTAGAAGGTTTACAAAAGTTAAGATTAAACAGTTTAAAAGAAATTGTTTTTACAGTTACATTATACGTAACGGTTGGGAATAATAATAATAAAGAATTAAGATATGTATACCTTACAAGAAGTTTAAGATTGCGCATTATAACGGTAGTGGCTATTTTTGAGTAGTCAGCCAGTTCTTCATGGAGGACCGGAAATCTGGGAGGGACTGGGCTTCGGAGGAGTCTGGGGGAAGTGAGTTCCACATTCTGATGGCAGATGGGTAGAAGGAATGGAAATAAGTGTTTGTCCTTGTGTGGGGCAGTAGGAGTTTGTTTTGCTGACCGCTTTCTCCGGGAGTCTGCTTTGAGTAGGCAGTGGGTGTAGGTCGACACGGCCGTGCATAATTGTGTACATCATGCTAGCCTTATCCACTGTTCTCCTGAGTTGCAGGTTCTCAAGGTTCAGCTGCTCTACCATGGCTGATGCGCTGGCTGTGGGGCTGAAGTTGTGCAGGATGCGGCGGGCTGCGCGTCGCTGAACCATCTCCAGAGTGGTTTTCAGGTGCTGTTGATGGGGATCCCATACCGTCGACGCGTAATCCAGGACTGGTCGGGCTAGGCCTTTGAAGCAGTGCGTCTGGACGGCGGTGGAGCATCCTTTCAGATTTCTGTAGGCAAACGAGTATGTTGGCCTTTGCAGCTACAGCTTTAACTTGTTTGTCCCAGTGAAGAGTCTCTGTGAGTTCGACGCCCAGGTACTTGGCACTTGTGACTTTCTCCAGGGTGTGGTTTTGGAGAGTGTAGCTGGTCGGGATCCTGGTCTTCTTCTTGGTGACAGACAGTAGGCGGCATTTTCCGACATTGAATAACATCTGCCATTTCTGTTCCCAGACTTCCAATTTTCTCAGGTCTTCCTGGAGATCATCCGCATCAGACGGGGTCTTGATCCGGGAATAGAGGATGGTGTCGTCGGCGAATAGTCATAGTCCTGACTCCATCTCCAAGAGCGTTGATGTAGATCAGGAACAGAGATGGTCCCAGAACCGATCCTTGCGGTACTCCTGTGAGATAACAGGGCCAGTGAGCGAGCTTTCTCCCTCTACTACTACCTGCTTCGTGCGACCGGAGAGAAAGTTCTCGATCCATGCGTTTGTTGCCCCTCTAATGCAGCAGTATTCTAACTTCATGAGCAGTCTCTTGTGGGGCACTTTATCAAAGGCCTTAGAGAAGTCAAGGAATATCGCGTCCGTCTGTCCGCCCCTGTACAGTTCCCCTGCAAAGTCTTCCACCGTGAGGATGAGTTGAGTTTCGCAGGAGCGTTTCTTGCGAAAGCCATGCTGGGCATCAATGATGATTTGGTTGTGTTCTAGGTGGCCTGTTATTCAGATCTTACGATATGCTCCAGAAGCTTGCAGCAGACACAGGTCAAGGCGTTGGGTCTATAGTTACTTGCTTGGCTCCTGTTTTCTTTCTTGAAAATGGGCAGGACAAGGGCATGTTTCAAGATTGCATGGATCTGGCCTGTGGTTAGTGATCTGCTGAAGAGGAGGGTCAAGGCTGGGGCAAGTTCCCTGGCAACTTCCTTAAGGAGACGACATGGAGTGTTGTCCGGTCCTGCACCTTTCCTGTGGTTCAGATTGGACAGTAGTTTGAAGACACCATTTTCTCCAATGGAGATTTCCGGCATGGTCGGGTGGGGGCTGTTTCCCAGTGATCTTATGTTGCCTGTGTCCTCTGTGTTGAAAGCCGAGCAGAACTGGTAGTTCAAGATGTCTGCTTTCATCTTGCCGTCACTGAATATGAGCCCATTCCTTTTGAGTGGGGATACTCCCGACGTGTCGTTTCTTCTGTTCTTGATTAACTGCCAGAGGTTTTTGGAAGAGTCTTCTTCAATAAGATGACTGACATACCGCTAGTAGCACTGCCCGTTGATGCGTCGAGTTTCTTTCTTGATGGCCCTATATCGCTCCCAGTCCGTCACACTCTCCGTGGATTTTGGCTTCTTCCATGCCCTGTGCTTGCGGCGCGAGACGTTTTTCAACTTGCCGTTGATCCAGGGCTGGTGGGTTTTTTACCGACGTAATCTTGGTAGGAGCAAGCTGTCTCATCATGGTGGTTTGGTGATTGTGTACGGGCTGCCAGAGCATCTCGGCTGATGATTCTTGGTCTGTCTGGATGCCACTGCTAAATGCAGCTGTCTTCTCCCTGACTGAGGGAAAATCTGCTTTCTTCTAGATGCTGACTTTCCTTGGTAGTGGCTTCGTCCTCGTTGCTTTAATGCGGCTATCGGCTAGTACGATATCGCGATCACTTAGACCTGGAATTGTGATGGTTCTTTTACCAGGTTTGGTCTAGTGATCGCATCGCTTCTGGTTTGTTTGTTATTCATTTGTTGGAGTCCCAGATAATTAATTTTGTCCAGGAAAACTTGGCTCTTTATCTGGGGGTAGACGTGCTCTGTCACTGTCTGGTCTTTCCAGTTGATGTCCGGCAGGTTGAAATCACCGCCTATCCAAACAACTCCATCTGTTGTGATGGTATCGAGGGTCTTGAGGATTTCCTCCATCTGGTAGTCTGTCGTAGTTGAAGGAGTTCTATAGATTGATCCAGCAATGATGGGTTCCTGTCTTCTTGAAGTCTGTATTTTTACCAGTACTACCTCTGCCAATGTTCCATGCTGCAGCTTGTGTGAGATCAGGTTTGACCTGACAGCGATGAGAACATCTCCAAATCCATCCTCTCTATCTTTGCGGTAGACGTTGTATGTGGGCGGAAATATCTCAGCACTGTTTATTTGTTCATTTAGCCACGTCTCTGAACCAAAGGCAATGTCTGGGTTTGCTTCTATAAGGAGGTGCAAAAAGTAAGCCTTCTTAGGCATGATGCTTTGGAAGTTAATCACCAGGCTGTGGAGAGAGGAGGCCTCTTTCACAGGTGATGGTGTGCTGGACTGTTCACTGCTTGTTGAAGTTGAGTCCAAGGAACTGAAGTCTGGGGGATCCGCCTTGTGTCCATGTGTAGAAGTTAGGGGCGGGATGCCATTATAGACGATACTCTGTTGCATGTTGGAGCTATATTGGGAAGTATGAGGGCTGTTGGGGTCAGAGTGGGAGAGAGATGATACTCTTGAGGTGTATTCAAGGAGGAGTGATCTTTATAATGATGCCGAGTGTCCTGTATGCTTTCAGTACCACTAATGGTGGTTTCAGGTGTTGCCACAAACAGTGCACTGGAAAAGTTAGGCAAGCCGCAGGCACAACATATCCAGGGCGTGTTTGATGTGTGTGAGCAAATTACACTGTATCGCTCATGTTGATGCATCTAGTGTGGAACCAAGATTCACAGTTGTCACATGTTATGTCATGATCTCTCACTTTCATTGCTTTGTCACATTCACCACATGGGAACTTAACTGCACGAGGGCCTGGGTTTTCTTCAATGTCGTGGGTGAGCAGAAGTAGGAAGAGAAGGCCGGTATGCCAGGAAATGAACGAAGGCATTATTACCGTTCACTGGTCGGGTACGCAGCTAAGCTTTAATGGTGATGTGAAGTCGGAATTGTTATTGTAGTCAGGAGACCAAGTTGTATAGTTATATATGCTGTGGCTCGAAAGCTTAGGACTTCGGCTTAGCGTTGTTGTTGCTAGGGAACGAGACTATTGTTTACGTAGCACTTGTGGACTAAGAGTGTAATAGTTATGTATATTAAGTAGGGTAACTATCAGTTTTTATTACCTTTTTGAATGTTTGTATATGGGGTGGTTTGCAGGGTGTACTGTCATGTGTTTAGTAGCTGGTTCGTAGCTTCGTTTGTGTTGATATTCAATCAAACGTGGCGGATTTTAACTGGAAGTCCCCGGTGAAATCCCTTAGTTTAAAATTGTTGTTTTGCGCAACCAATATGTCGGTTACGTTGCCGATTTATGCCTATTTAGGTTTAGAAGGTATGTTGTAGCATATATGGTAATGTACATTCTTCAAACCCGTTCTTAATTTCGAATACTCATTAACATTTTGCGAGCCGTCGTTTAGAACTTGTTTACGTTTTCACGCATGCGCACTCTCTACGTACATGTGTGGTCACACTAGGGACCTTCGTATCTCGCTAGTATCTGCTTCGATGAGCAACAGGGTTTCTGTGATAAGTAGTAAAATCTCTTACGACAAGTCAGTAGAATTATCAATCAAGTACACATCCCATGAGCAACATCCCTATCTCAAACCATAAAACAGAAGACATTTTTGAAGTGTAAATTGCAAAACATGACTAGAGAAATTATGTTTAACTGATCTGGCATGGATACACAATCCATACATTTGTATATCTTTCGGGATCAATGGACGTTTGCTATTTTATATAGCACTGGACGAACTTGCTCCTGTTGTACAACAGAAACTATGCAAACGGAATACTTACTTTGCGACTGTGATGACATAAACGCAAATAATGTCACTGCGAGAGCATCTGAAGCGCATCGGGCTTGGACGTACACAGGCAAATATGGAGTAGCTTGGGTCATTACGCCTGGTTTGGACGGATAACGCCCATCCCCTAACTAGTTGCGCGGCTCAAAAACAATAATTTCAAGTTAGCCGCATTGAGCAGCATGTAGTTCTTAACATTCGGTTAAAATATAACCGCAGCAAACTAACTACATACAGTGTTTTGATAAACGTGTGCTCCTCTACAAATTATAAAAATATTCACCACAAAGTTTTGTAATGGATAACAGAAATATAGAAGTATGTAATAATCTACATCTAATAATCTACAACTAATAACTACTAATATCGTGGTTCTGTATGACATTACTTGGAATCATATTAGGCATTGTATTGCCTCAATGGTAGTTAGTGGAGCTAGTTTAATGGAGCGTTTTGTTATTGTTATGAACAGCTGTTGCACTTCAGAAACACAGCATGTTCTTAAAAAACAGTAATTACTGGCACCATAAGTGGTCTACCGTCGGACATCTATCTAGTCAAGGATTCGCACATTTTATAACTCAATACTGTATTTCCTGCGGTTAGCTGACGTGAAAATATAATGCATTCGTTCGTGCGTTGGATACCTAGAGTAATTGTTTGTGAATATGTTACATATGGCAAGTGTTCGACCGTTCAACTCGTCTATGCAGGTCAGATTGATAGATTTCTGCATAGTCATATCCGTTGGCACTTCGGTATGCAGTGTGTGTCATTGAGTTTTACAATATGTAGATCATAATTTAGCTACATAACGTGTTTACATACAGGCCCTGACAAGCGGGTAAGCCGATTATCTAATATGGAGTTGTCAGTTTAGACTTAATATGGTAGTTTCATTATCGTTATACGCGAACTATAAAATGGGCTAACACACTTGACGATATTGTATCATCATTGTGTTGTGCGAGGACCAGAAATAATTAAAGAACACGCCAGTGTATACACAACGACAATATCCAGCAATATTTAAGCAAAACTGCTTCAAACAGTAGTGTTATCCACATGTCCTTGCTTCAATATGTACACCAATGAAATGTTAGACCATGACATAAATCCTTATATCACAACTGATTGCTTATGATTTGTATTAATATCATTATGTGTGTATATGTGTCACACAATAATTTTGTTTTAGATTAGCTGATGTGAGTCCGAAAACAACGATCATGTGGTCATTTGGATGTATGGTTCGATTGCTACCATGCATCGTTCTCATTAATGTATCGATCTACTTGTTTTTGGTAAGTATACGTTAATATAAATGCCTGTCCAAAATCCCATTTGTACTGTGATTTGTATTCTTCATTAAACCAAATAAATACTTTGTTAATTATTGTCGTCGTCATAGATATGCTATTGTTATGAACAATAATGTATCAGAAAAGAGAGGGGGGAGAGAGGGAGGGAGGGAGGTAGGGGGAGGAAGATAGAGTGTGATAAAGAGAGAGAGAGAGAGAGAGAGAGAGAGAGAGAGAGAGAGAGAGAGAGAGAGAGAGAGAGAGAGAGAGAGAGAGAGAGAGAGAGAGAGAGAGAGAGAGCGAGCGAGCGAGAGTTGTATTATGCACCAGATGCGCCATGGTTTATTTATTTGGTGTGATGTGTAACCAGGACATCTGTTGTCAAAACAATCACATTTTCCAGAACCACCGATCAGTAACTGATACTTTACATAACGTTGCGTTACAGCGAGATAGAACGTTTAACATTTAATTCACAGCAAACGCCATTTGCGAATACTCATAGCAAATGTCATTAAGGAATTGTCAAAGAAACTGTCTTCTGCGATATGTGTGTATGAAGCGCCAATCGGAGGATGGGGATTCTGCTGGTATTTTAAATGGTTGGTTGTCAATAATCTGTACATAATGTTCAACATTTGTGAATTCCAACTCAATGAACATATGTTATATTTGTTTTTCTGACTTTTCGAACGGAAACAAAAGTTTGACTTACGTAAATGTATGGAATTACTGTTTTGACGATCTACTGTTTCTTGCAACAGTACGGAATCAGGTCACCATCAGATAACCAAGGGTATCCTATAAACAGCACGGAAGAAACATCAACCAAGCCAGTCCCAACACCCGAGCTTCCTACTCGGCGGTGGGTCGTTGTTGTCGGCATGAATGCATCTTGTGACTCGCTGGCTTCAACATTCACTGATTGGATGGTGCTCATGGTTGACAGAGGAACCGCAAGAAGCAGGTATATGTTGACCTCTTCCGTTCTTCAATCTCTTACCTACTCATTTTGCTAAATATTTTTAATATCTTATATCTTATATTAATTTGTTTCTATTTTAAGTGTGTAAATAAATATAGATATAAGTGATTGCCTTCATTAATTAGTGTGACCTAAGACAACAGTGTGTAATTTGAGACCAGAGTAATTTCTTCCTTCCAACTTCATACGGATGATGGTGATATGACGCTGATATGACGCATTGATAAATATATAGCATTGCTACGGTTATTTATGTACGTGGCCAGTTTATAGTTATTATTCAATTATCAATATTGTAAAATCATTTTAGATGAGGTTTAAGCATATACTTACACTTTTATTTCCAAGAGGCTAAATTTGTATTCCTTATTATTGATCATTTATAATAGGACTCGTTGACTCTTGACTTAAACAAACTGGTGGTGTGATTCGATCCCTAGGTGAACGGGAAAACGTTGGCCCCCAACGACTTAATCAAAGATACAACAAATCGGGCATGTTTTCAGGGTAACTCGATGTGTCACCCTGAACAAAGACGACATCAATAAGAAAAGTATTCAGTTGCTTTTGTCTGATGAGCGACAGTCGCGTATCCTAGCGGCGTACCTATACGCTATCCAGGTTTGTTGTCATACAAATACTCCAGAAAAGAAACGTCCAGTGCCGTTAGGCTGCCAGTAATGTTTACGGCTTCTGCCGAATGTTCCATCCAGCATCAAGTACTGTGTGTGTATGTATGTGTGTGTGTGTGCGTGTGCGTGCGTGCGTGCGTGCGGGCGCGCGCTTGTGTGCGAGTGTTTAATCAGGAAATGATTAGATCGTCAACGTTTGTATAATCATATTCTTGTTCTACTTTACAGCGTGGTGCACACGTGATCCTACCCGTCATGCTACCAGGCAATGCCAGCACAGTGCAACCACCGAAGCTTACGTCAACGGCAGGACCACAGACTGGGCTTGTCTCCACATCTGGCGACGTTATGTTTGATACAGCAGCTCACTTTGGGTGCAACAGGACATCACGTGGAAAGAGCCGCCCAACAGCATTGTCGTATTTAATATGTCGACGTAAAGTCGCGGCAATTCAGACGACAGGAGCATGCTCAGGACTGCATAATCTACATTCGTCCGTCAACCATCCTATCTGTGATGTCCACGCACCACCGGTGGCTTTGGCGAACGGACGGTTCACACCACTTCACCTTGACGGCACGTTGTATACTAGAGATGCATTCTGGGCTTTGCCTGCAACGCTGGTGGCGGATTCCGAGGAGAGGTTAATGTGGAGCTTGATTGTACAGCGTTTACTGTGGCTCAGCGGGAACCAGGTTGTTGTACGACGTTGCAAGACCAGCTTAAATTCGAACTCGAGCAAACGGTTGCACTCCGAAGCGACGCGACTGAATAACTGGAACTGTTGGGCTACGACCACGAAGCAGTGCATTCTGAATCTGGTAGCCAACAGTTTGTGGCTACAGAACGATTCGTTGGCGTTGTCCTACAGTCACTGGCTAGATGCGTTAGATGATAGTAAATACCCATTTCCACATTTCAGTCACTCGTTCAATGATGAATGTGAAGAGGTGATATTCCGTGCTGTAGATCATTCTGTCCCCGTCTCACGTCGCCACCTCGGCGATGGTGCGTACATACCAATTACTAATATCGACTCAGTAAAGGAAACATATAGAGAAACTTGCCACCGTCCTAATGTAACGTTACCTCCGAATGCAACCATAAATTTTGCACAGCCGTGGACTCAGTTTAATGATGTACTTCTGTTAATAATTTTCAACAACCCGCATTATGATGCTATTCCCTACGTCGAGACATTGTACCGGTCCTTCTTCCCGAATATTCTATACTGTGGCCCGGGCATAATCGACGTGAATCGGTACCCACGTGTTAGAAAGTTTGCATTTTCTTTCGTTTCCTACGGAAGTAATCTGAGTGGTTATGTCGCCGGTGCCTTCACTCAGAAGTGTATCGCGACGGCTCTACAAATAGGCTACTCCGTGAAGGGATATTTAGCATCTGCGGACGATCTGCTTCTTGTGGTGCAGACGCTGGCAAAGCTGAAGAAGGACGCTACGTGGTTCGTACCGTTGGTCCATATCGGAGAACTCGGCAAACTCACCGAGTGTGTAAAAGGTGTGTGTGGTGTCAGTCCGCCGACGTGGCAAAAGTTTAACTGGTGGCAGATGTACCAGAAGTCAACAACAAATGCTCTGGCTGAAATCGCAAGCCGAAGGACAACATCTGCGGTCATGATGGCTTGTTACCAGGGATTGCTGTCCGAGAACGGAGCAGTGGATCGTGCAAACGGCGCATTCTCCGACATCTATTACATACCGAGCAACCTTACGCAAGACTTTATAGAACTCGTCGACCTATTTCTGCATCACAAGGTGTTGGTAGAAATTGCCGTGCCGACTATCGTACGGTGCTTGGTCGCTTCAACAGACGTGCAGCAGCTTCACGGGTACGAAAGGTGGGGCAGACAGAAAATGGAGCCATGGAAGTATGTCAATACGAGGTCCCTGCGTGGGGCGAGCTTTAGCCACCCTATCAAGTGGGGATTCATGGCTCGTGGCGCATCAACACAATACAATCAGCTGTACTGCGCGTCGATTCTGCCGTATCTGCACGACCGATTTTCGGAGCCGACGTATCAAAATATCAGTCTATAAATCCGCCGGACACGAAACCCAGGGATATAAACCCTCTCGACGTAAATTCCGCGGAGGTAAACCCCTCTCGACATTACCTCCCCAACAACACCTCCTCCCAAAACAAAAGCGGCTTGGACAAAAGCTCCACTTACAAACCCATAAACAGCGTCAACTTAAGCATAGCCCCCTGAAAAATACCCCTGTTCATTTATATAAATACCTTAAAAAACAAACGTAGAACATATTTCTTGTTATACATGTCACCCGCGGGGGATTTTACATGTTCAAACATGCATATTTTTCACTGTACATGTACCTAATGACTATAAAATAAGCTTAAAGAGATTTTGTGTGTTTTTCGATACATTCATATTTGCGTGGTTGTGTGTATGCGCATGCGCCTGTCAGTCCGCGTGTACGTGTGCCTATGTGCATATGTGGGGGCTGTCGTGTGTGTGTGTTTGTGTGTGTGCACGCGCGTGCGTGTATGTTTTTTTGTGTGTGTGTGTGTGTGTGAATGTGTGTGTGGTTGGGTGGGTGGGTGGGTGGGTGGGTGGAGAGACCTAACTAACAAGCCTGTAAGTGAGGACCTCAAATGAACAGTGGACCTGTTTCGTGTCCCCAGTTCCTTTTTTGACCTTTATCCACTGAGATCACCCTGGCATAATATAAGATACATTTTAGCCGAAGGTCACCAGACACGATTTGGCAGAACGAATACACATATTCTACATGTACAGAAACTAGCTCAGGCTCCACACCAGTTTAAGACAATACTAAGAACAGATAGTCAGATTAAGTAGGGATATTAATTGTAATGACATAAGACACAGGCACGCGAAATACAATTTTTTCCAAAAGACGAAATACCTTTTTGTGAGCAAGTGTGTCCGTCGAGCAGACAGCTAAGCACGTGAGGCTTGGTGAGGGGTATTTGGTGGCGCTCCTATATTACTAATTTTAACTTAATCCATTCGGGAAAGCTTGGCAATCACGGGGTGGCGCAAAGGGTACCGCCCAGTGTGTGCACGCGGCCCCATGATAACAGGTGATTGGCGGAGGGCTGCTTTGTACTGGACGAGAAGTTTTTCAGATCCAGTTGCCGTTTCTGTCTTATACAGTAAGCATCGTTGCGTTTACGCTCTGCCCGAAAATCCAACCCACCTTCACTAATAGCGTGTCAATAGTGGTTGTCTAATAGATCAGCTCGTGCACGACGTGTAGGTTCATTGTGAAACATTTATCACAGAGAGGTAGTTAATAAAGTTTTACTTTTTTGACGTTTTTCCCTGTAGTAGTTTGGTACACGGGGTTTTGCATTATTGTTTTTTTCTCCACTGAATTTTCAGTAGTGTATGCAGGTTTTTTTAGTGCGGGTACTTCGCGAAATACATTTGTGTGGCAGTTTGGCCCTGCCTTTCTGTGTGATGTGTTAGTAGTTGGTGGTTTTCGTTGTATATGTGTACATATAACACCTTTATTCATTATGTATTGGGTTACCATACATTCATTATGGTTTATTTGCACATGTTTGGGTGACACCCACTATGTCATGTGTCATAGTGGGTGTTGTTCGTTATATATGTGCATACATATAGCGCCTTTATTTATTAGTTGTTGGGTTACCATAAATCTCATTTGACTTATTTACCATTGTTAGGGGATTAGCCCATTTTGTTGTGTATAATATTTTGCTGGGGGATCGAGTACCCCAGCCATTCTGTTTGTACATGGATGTGTATGGCTAATCAACTTGGTAATTACGCCCTTACTATGGCACTTGTAACCAATTGTGATTGTCACCCCCGTGTAAGGGCTCTTCGGCATTCCATGCCTTTGATTAATGTATTAAATAAATGGAATGCCATTTTCTCACTCATACATGTTTTTCAGTTATGACTGATATGTACAGAAACTAGTGCAGGCTCCACACCAGTTTAAGACGTTGTTAAGAACAGGTAGTCAGATTAAGTAGGGATATTAAATTTAAAGCATTCCCACTAACCTCTATTTATAATTGGATAGCAGACGACCTAGCTCTTATCACTGGTCTGGTTGGAGGAGCAGAACCATACCTGGCTATCTTGAGACCATTAATACCCTGTCCTACTGCTGCATTCATACAATTTGGGTATGTTTCTGGTCGTCCTGTACGGATAACAAGAGGAAATGCCGTGTTGTTGTGCATGCGGGTGTACGTATTATTAAAAAAATTGTAAACTATGTTCAGTAGTTAATGTACTCATAATAATTTGTTTTCTTTCCTGATGCAGTTTGATGACACAAGTAGTGAGTGTAAATGGTTGAGGGTTTAGGGTGGAGAGACTAGGAACAAATATACTTAAATCTTTTAAACTACGTGTCATATCACAATGAATAACCTTATTACAAAGTTGTGTTAGATTAACTTCAATATTTGAATGTTCACTACATGTGTGCAACATGTCGCACGTCCTATTCCTTTTGGTGCACATGTTTCGTTTATATTAGCAATATCTTATTTAAATGTAGTTACTAGTTTTATCCATGTTATCCTGTTGATGTTCTGGAATGTGTGTTCAAATATTCCGGCGCCTTGATTGAAGTGATGCTGCAGGTTCGAATAACTGTTAGTGTTTATCTTTGTGATTTCAAATATTCGCAAGCTTTTATTAAGAATTGTTTCAGATGGATAAGTTCAACGTTTGCAATAAAAGAGATGTTCCTGTATAGCGCAGTGTCCAATCCTCAGGACTGCTCAAAGCACTATACATTTTACTTCCTGGCAGACCTATTCAATAGAACACCATCTCGACTTCTCTGAGAAGCATTCAGCCACATCTAGTCACTGAGTCACTGCGCTCCACTATGTGTGGAGGGCGTAATGTCAAGTTTCAGCCTGCTTTAAAGCTGTATGCACTCAAGTCACGTTCCACTAGTTAAGCACAGTTATACCCTTTCAAGTTGATGAATTAAATCCTTTAACGCGAAACAGTGCATGTTGTAACTGCGTGTGCGTGTGTGCGTATGTGAGTGTGTGTGTGTGTGTGAGTGCATGCAAGTGGCTGTGCGCTTGCATGCGTGCGTGTGTGCGTGTGTGCGTGTGTGCGTGTGTGTGTGTGTGTGTGTGGCTGTGCGCGTGCACATGCATTTGAACGTGTACGTATGTGTGTGTTTGTGTGCGCGCATGTACGCGTATATGTGCATGTGTCTGTTATTTTTCTTTCATACATTGACGTATATCTTCACATGGGTCAAGTAAAACACTAATCTTCTTCTTCTGTGGGCACAGTCTATGCGCATGCGTGTACCTGCATAGATACATATTTGTGTGCACGTGTGTGTGCTCGTGTGTGTGTGTGTGCATGTGCGTGCATTCTTGCACGTACGAGCACGCGCGCGTGTGTCAGTGCATGCGTGTGAATGTGTGTGTGTGTGTGTGTTTGTGTGTGTGTGTGTGTCTGCATGCGTTTGGCTGTGCGACTGTGTGCGTGTGTGAGTGAGTGTATGGTGGTTGAGTATGTATGCGTGCATGTTTGCATGTACGTGCGCGCGCGTGTCTTTCGGTACATGTTGTGCGCGTGTATGTGTGTGTGGCTATGCGCGTGCACATGCATTGGAACGTGAGCGTGTGTGTGTGCTTGTGTGTGCGCATGTACGCGTATATGTGCATGTGTCTCTGAGCACAATGTGTACGCATGCGTGTACCTGTATATGTACATTTTTGTGCGTGTGCGCATGTGTGTGTGTGTGTGTGTGTGTGTGTGTGTGTGTGTGTGTGTGTGTGTGTGTGCTCGTGTGCTCGTTTGTGCGTGTGTCGTGTTTTTAAGTGCATGGATTGTTTTCATAGGTGATTTAGTTGGTTCACCGGTAAATAAATTGTAGTCAACGTAATTATAAGCCCTATACAGAATGCAGATTCAACCAGAGGCGGACCAACGTGGAATGGCATCAACCGTTTAGTATAGGAAACCGCAAAGTAAGTTTAACACATTGAACAAAATGATCTGTAATATTTTCGGAGAAGTCCATATTCAAGAAATTCTATTGCCAATAGACCATTGTTGAAACGGTGTCATGACATTCTTTTAGGCCGTCGATTGGCTTTGGGTTGACACTCATCATTCGAACAAACTGAAACAGTCGCATTGTTTAGATGAGTAACACACTGCACGAAACAAGTCGTTGTTGTTGAACATTCACAACACAAGAGAGAATGGGTGGTTTCTTTATTCTTTATAGTAGTGATGCATTATTTGATAGTTAATTAATTCGCTGTACTATTTTGGCAACACGACGCAACACATAATTAGCAAAAATGAAACATTTGCATATGTTTCGACATAGCGTCAGTGGAGACACCGCGAACGTTTTCAGTATGATAGGCCATACCAAAATGCCATCGTAATTACAACGGTCTGAATCTATATTAACAACACATGCCATGTATCAACAAGTTAACTTAGTGTTTTATAGTTTTGATTTCGTCTCACTAGAATGTAGTTACTCAACTTTTCAATAAGGTCATGCCAAAATGAGGATGTTCAAAACAACGTACAACTACATAGCTGAACGTTGTTTTGTACGTTTACTGTTCCAATGTGACTAATTCGTATCACTTTCGTTCAGTCTCTTCAGTGAAATTACACCGAAGGCAGGAAGCACTTAGAAGAAACGGAACGGTAAAACTCACCGTAGCTGCATCTAGTTGTAGTACCTGCAGAGGTAGTTCGCCAGCCAGCACGGTCTCTGATTGCCTGGGCATAGGTGTTGTTGTCGGTACCACCTGCTTGAAGGTTTTGTTTGATTGAGTCGGACCAACGGGTTTTTGGGTGTTTCCTGGGTCGGCGCCAACCGACTGATGTTGGATCGAAGTTGTAAACATGCCACGTGGGGACGGTTGACTTCATGCGATTGAGTTGGCCAAACCAGATTATCAGTGCTCGATACATTTTTCATTCTTGTTGCGAGACTGATTCTTCTTTTACATAAGAGAGAGTTTGAGAGACGGCACATAGCACCAGTTTCCTTTGGTATTCTGGCCGTAATCACATATCCTAAATATGTGGAGGAATCAACAAATTCAATCTCTTCGTTGGAGATACGCAGGGGAGTAGGGATTGCCCAGTCGGGAATAACGTGCCATGAGTTTGGTCTTGTGCCAGCTAACGTTCATCAACAAGGTTGGCTTCTTCCTGAAGGATGTAGTGTATTGGGAGATTCAGTGAAGATGGCAATGTCATCCGCGTAGTCGAGATCAGTGAGCCCGTAATCATCCCACTGAAGAATACCAATGTTTCTTCGATTGACGACACGGCGCATGAGGTGGTTTTGTTTTGCACCTTATTTGATGAGGAATTCTTCAGAGAGCTGGCACCAGATAATTATGTGGCTGCCACCCAGGGACTTAACCAGAGACCCGTCTGTCCATCTTCAAGACTGGCAGAGCAACGAACACATACAAAACAGTTTATGCAGAATATCCAGCACGTTTTTCTGGCAACACTTTGGCTGTTTCGGAATCACCTCGTGAAAAAGTCCGCCAGGTGGCAGCATAATTTCCTCACATTAAACTTTGCCGTATTTAACAGGGCGTGATTCAGTAACAAGACGACCAGATGCGTATTTCTTTAGTAGGCATTCTATTCCATAGCAAGTATGGACATATACGAACAGTAGGGGTCTGCCTTGGTGAGCTTCCCCCAGGCGACACAAGGCGCTATCTCCCTGGAGGGAGATGAGGATTGGTACACTGTTTTTTCTTCCAGAAATTCTTGTTTATCTTGCATCGTTGCATTCACATCAGCTGGAAATAAATACTTTCATCTCGAATTTCACCTGTCAAGTCTTTGCCAAATATTTTGGTACGGTAACAAATTACCAGCAAATTCAGTTGGCTCAGTAGGCCTAATTTATGGCATTACTATAACACCAAACGTATAAATAATTAGTAGTAGTCTCTCTTTGGCCGAGGGAGAAATTGTGCAGTGGAGTCATCTGTGGGTCAGCATGTGGCTTCGGAGACAAAAGTCCGATGCACACAGGCTGTTTCAGATAGGACATGGAACGTCTGTATGCTGGGAATGTGATAATGTTTATCTCCCTCTGTGACGCCTCTCACGTGCTGCTGGGAGACGTTGGCGACGGTCATCCTCAAAGCTTGTCGTTGCCCTCATGGACAGTGCACGCCAGTTGGATCTGTCGGTAGCCGCTTTCTCTAGTTGTCGAGGCTGGATATTTGTCCGTTTTTATTCGCCTTGAGGTTGTTCTTGTATCGCTTCTTAGGACGTCCTTATCGACAGCTTCCGTATGCCGGAATAGTTGCCGTGGCATTCTGGCTTCGTCCATGAGTATATAATGGCCAGTCCGTCGAAGCTGGGCTTCTAGGATCTTGTCATCGATGCTCGTGGTGTTGGCTCTATCAAGGACTTCTGTCAATAACTAGTACATGATAAAATAACACATAAGTTCACTATAGACTGCAATAGTTCTGCCTCCTTACTGGAACAATTCGCTGACCGTGTTGAATATAGACACGCCTATACCAATATTGCATGTCAGCATATCAAGGAATCGGGTGACAGCCTTGCCTGCGTCTTCGTCAAAGTACTGCACTGGTATCACTATGTTTTTCAACCAGGAAATGTTATTGCTGTCGTCTGTCATTAAGGAAAAGCGGTTTCTCTTGCACTTTTCGATAGCACATTTGTTTCAGTCTCGGGTGATAGTGCCTTTTTTGAAAACAGCCATCCGCACGATAACTGATCACCTAGACTTTATGCTGAATTGAAGGTAAGTAGAGTTGGCTGCGAACCAAATTCGTTGTCAGCCAAGTTGGCTGTTTTGCTTTAATGCGCGTTTTGCATTGTAAACCCATTTGCTGATCACCTGAGGAGCAATTTCTGG